>CM039669.1:600000-1165341 GCA_022405105.1 Aristolochia contorta | reverse complement strand
ATGGTGGTTTAGCCAAACACCGCCGTTAATTTAGCTTTTTGCTGGCGGTTGTGCTCTTAACCGCCATTAAATTGTTTTGAATGGCGGTTTTCAGCTAAACCACCATTAAAGGACCCTTTGCCGACGGTTATGGTAAACCACCTGCAATACTTTTTTTTTTAATGGCGGTCTTTTAGTAACCGCCGTTGAAGCCCTAAGTTCTAATTTTCCCAAATTTGGCTTTTGCCTTTCTGTCGCGCGTTTTTTCTCCCGCGAAACTCCCCAAACGCTCCTCTTCGTCTCCGGCGTGAATTGGTGTAAAAAATCCTGGTGCATTCGCCGTCGTCGCTGTGTCGTGCTTTGCTGTCATCGCCATCGTCGCAATCGTCGCCGCGGTCTCTGGAATCGTCGCCGTGGTCTCTAGAATCGTCGCCGTGGTCTCTGGAATCGTCGCCGTGGTCTCTGGAATCTTCGCCGTGGTCTCTGGAATCGTCGCATGGCGTGCGTGGTTGCGCGCGAAAATCCTTCATCGTGTCGGTAAATATTAGTTCTCATTTGTCTTTTAGAATTGGAGAGTGGAAAGACAGAAGCTTCTTAGAGATGTAAAATTATTTTTGCCTCGCCGTGTTAGTAAAATTATCTTTCACAAGGAGGTTTATGTACTTTCTTCAAAATGTCACTACTTTTTTTTCAAAAACTGGTGACGGAAACAGATATGGTTTTAGGTACATTTTCTGCAGCTACTATTCTCTTGGTCTTGATATAAATTAATTATGCAGTCTCATTAAAAGCAACATGAACAAGGTCTTGGGTTTGGAATTTTTTTACGCTTTACGCTTTTACCGGGTGTTAAAACCGCCGGCAAATGCGTCGGCAAGATATTTACCGACGCTGTTATTGACGGCAGTTATAAAACCGCCGGTAAAACATATACCGGCGGTTTTACCCCATTTAACAGCGGTTTTTCGCCCTCCGCTAAAAACTTGATTTCTACTAGTGTCCCTACTTCCAGTTAGTTCATGAAGTAAATTAAAATTGCCTTTTATTTTTATTTTTCTCAAAGAAATATGAGGCTAGACGTTGAAATTGAAACAAAATAATTTCCAAATAAAAAGCAGACGCTTTCTACTAGTGCAAGTCTTAAGTGATTCGCCACTAAGAAAGAAAGAAATTAAGAATACAGGCATGTTGCAGTACCCTTTCATAAACGTTAATAGCTGGGAAATTAAAATTGGGTTAAGAATCTGGACGTTTGTATCTTAAGAATCTGGACGCCTGAACTGCTCCTTCCCAGTCTTTTTTTCCTCTTTAGCTCATCCGAGGAGATGGGTTTGAGGAATAATACAGCCAGGTCTTCTACAAAACTAGACTGGACTTCCTCAATAAATCACAACTGCAATAAATTAAGAGTAGTATTAATTAAATGCGAGATCTCTGAATATTGCAATTATAAAGAGGAGTCCCGACTCAGCTTCTTCCAACAAGCTTTCAACGAGAAGATCATGGAGCTTGTACTCTGGTTTCTGCTTCTGCAGGTTGTCAGTAATCGGTTGGGGACTGCGAGTGTCAAAGCTGTGGTGTCGTCTGAGTCGCCAGTGCGATTGCATATTGAGGATAACTACGTATTACTCATCTCTCTCATCCCGTTTATGATTTTTCTCTGGACCATATCTTCTTCTTCTTCTCCTCTTCTCTCTGATCTTAATTCTTCACTTTGTTTTAAGTGGTTACTTGACCTTCAGTGTAGATTGACTGTGGGGGTACTTACGTGCAGGTTGTGGTTGATAATGGTATCTTCAGCCTTACGTTGACGAAACCCGGGGGCATTATATACGGAATCCAGTACAGAGGTGTTGATAATTTACTGGCAAATGAAACAGAAACAATGAGAGGGTATGCTGCGTATAAAATTATAAACAGCTTTAGAAAAGAAATAAGTGCATGCACTAAACATCTGCCACCATATGCTTAAACGGAAAGCAAGATAGTATCATTTGTAGAAATATCACACAGACCCAATATTAAATTCTGATACTTGTCCATTAGGGGGGCAAAATCATACTGGAAAAGTTAGAACCAAATAAATCTCAACAGTACATTTAAAAATCGTTTTTAGTTAGTACTTCTAGTTACTCTCAATTATGATACATCTTAATTAATTTATATACTAGTTACTCTCCCAATAGTACATTCAGAACCAATTACTAATAAAGCCACCATAAATGATATGATCCAAAAAATATTTATTTCCATTCCACTAGCCCCTAAGTACACAAAGGTTGTGGTCAGTTAAACAGAGGCCGCATATATAAATCACCTGATGATATCCAGGAGGTAAAAAGTACATTGTCTGGAAAGTGGTCTTAAAGATCCCCACCGGAGTCATTTCTACATGTTCCGACCAACTGGGAAAATGCAGAAAACCATTTAATCATGAATTACAGCTTCCTCGGTCGCAGATGAACACAGCAGAAACTAAAAAATTAAACTAATTTAACAAGAAAGTAGAGCAATTAGGCAGTAGAACAAGAAAGCCTGACCTTGTGAAGGAGCCCATGAGAGAGACTTCCGTGCCCCCGTGAGGCCATACAAACCTCATTGGCACTAGCACCTCATCATCTTCGGATGAAGGATCCTCCCTTGTGGAATACATTTGCCCAATCTATTCGTATATTCCAACCGCAACTCAATTTACTCTTCTTTTGCAGATAGAGATCCTCCAAGCAACAAAAAGAACAAGCAAATATTGAACAGGGGTCCTCCACTACGGGCAGAGGATCGCTCAGTGATCGAACATTCCAATCCAAACTTCGATTGCCCAAGACGAAATCCCAATTTGAAGGCGAACCAGACACTGGAAATTGGGCATTTCGGAGTGAGAGACGACCGGCAACGAAGCGGATAAGAGTGGTTGAAGAATATTAAAAAGAAACAGAAAAGGAAGGGGAGCTGCAAAAAGAGTTTTCTAATTTTGATCTCCCAATCAGAGCCCAAAAGAAAATGATTTTTATCTTCGGAGCTTCACTACTTCAACTATGGTTCCATATGAAAGTGACATACATATTATTTTAATGGAAATTTTATATCCCGGAGTCATATGTGTAAATTACCAACAAGGGGAAGCTGGGATGGAGCTGTGGGAGCCTGTGCTCTCTCCCTCAACTGTTTCTAATTTTGGTCAGAAGAAGAATTTTGGTCAGAAGAAGAAGAAGAAGAAGAAGAAGAAGAAGAAGAAGAAGAAGACAGCCATTGCATGTAGTGCTTTGAAGTAAAAGCCTACTGAGCAACGACTACCTCCACTCTTCCCTTATTCTTTTCACGCTTAATTGTGTCGTTATGCATGGGAGAAAAAGAGCATGTTTCCTAACACAAAGAATTCTTTTGAAATGAACCAACTGAACATCAGTTGGCTATTGTCGAAACTGATACGCCTTATTTACAACATACTCATAAAGAGTAGGTTATTTAACACTAGCTAGGTACGTAGTGGGGTTTGTGTTGGGTCCTACAAAGTGTCATGTTGTTTGGATGTACAACTTGGTTCTAGTGAGTATTGCTGCAGGTGTAAAGATTAGTCTGGAGCCCCTTAAATGAAGTCTTAAGGAGAAGATGATCAGTTTATGTTAATTTCTGTGATGGGAAAACTATTGTTTGCATGTATCTATATCTATCTATATATGTGTGTGTGTGTGTGTGTGTGTGACGTGTGTGTGTATACCTTGTCACTGATCTTTATGGATTTCCGTTGGGCCGATCGAGTTGGATTAATATAATCCTTAATTTTTCAATTAAATGACCGGATGCTTGCTAGTATTCCCTACTTCCAGTTATTTCATGAAGTAAATTAAATTGCCTTTTATTTTTTTTTTCTCAAAGAAATATGAGGCTAGACGTCGAAATTGAAACAAAATAATTTCCAGATAGAAAGCGGGCGCTTTCTACTAGTGCAAGTCTTAAGTGATTCGCCACTCAGAAAGAAAGAAATTAAGAATACAGGCATATTGCAGTAATACCCTTTCATAAACGTTAATGGCTGGGAAATTAATATTGGGTTAAGAATCTGGACGTTTGAATCTTAAGAATCTGGACGCCTGAACTGCTCCCTCCCAGTCTTTTTTTCCTCTTTAGCTCATCCGAGGAGATGGGTTTGAGGAATAATACAGGCAGGTCTTCCACAAAACTAGACTGGACTTCCTCAATAAAGCACAACTGCAGTAAATTAAGAGTAGTATTAATTAAATGCGAGATCTCTGAATATTGCAACTATAAAGAGGAGTCTCAACTCAGCTTCTTCCAATAAGCTTTCAACGAGAAGATCATGGAGCTTGTACTCTGGTTTCTGCTTCTGCAGGTTGTCAGTAATCGGTTGGGGACTACGAGTGTTAAAGCTGTGGTGTCGTCTGAGTCGCCAGTGCGATTGCATATTGAGGATAACTACGTATTACTCATCTCTCTCATTCCGTTACGTTTATGATTTTTCTCTGGACCATATCTTCTTCTTCTCCTCTTCTCTCTGATCTTAATTCTTCACTTTGTTTTAAGTAGTTACTTGAACTTCAGTGTAGATTGACTGTGGGAGTACTTACGTGCAGGTTGTGGTTGATAATGGTATCTTCAGCCTTACGTTGACGAAACCCGGGGGCATTATATACGGAATCCAGTACAAAGGTGTTGATAATTTACTAGCAAATGAAACAGAAACAATGAGAGGGTATGCTACGTATAAAATTATAGTTCTTTCATATATATTAGTAAAGGGAATATTAATAATTATTTCCATTAACGTGCAATTAGTTCTCCCCATACATGTATATCAACATGCGTGAGACAAGCTCCTTGTTAATTCCTTTTATGTATGAAGCATCCCAACATGTCTCTTAATTAACCAGTATTGTTATTCATTTGATAGGTATTGGGATCTCGTTTGGTCTGCTTTCAATGGCTCATCCGGCTTCGATGTGTAAGTACCTAAAATTAATGCTTTGTTCATCTTCTTATAAGAGACTGGAAAAGAATGGTTGATGTATGAAATCTTCAATATGTTTCCTAATTATGAACAGCATTTATATAATATATATATAGTACTAATTATTTGCTTGTAGAGAAGATATATATGGTAGTTTAGTAAGTAGGAGAAAAGTAACGAATTGATTTTGTTTAATTATATTGTAGCATACAGGGAAGGAGTTTCACTGTAATAAAAGAAACTGAAGATCAGGTGGAACTGTCATTCAAAAGGACATGGAATTCCTCTCTAACTGGCATTCATGAAGTCCCCTTGAACATAGACAAGAGGTGACTCATGCATCAGCTTGATCTCCCTTTTTTTCTTAAAAATTTCTTCTATCTATTTAGTTTTAATTAGTTGAATATTAATTGAATCAAATCTTGACGAAAATATGCACGTAAATGTACTCAGATTCATTGTGCTACGAGGATCGTCTGGCTTCTATTCCTACGCCATTTACGATCACCCTCAGGGATGGCCTGCGTTCCATTTAGGAGAGACACGGATCGCTCTCAAACTGAGACGTGACAAGTAAAATTCTCTTCATCTTCTGTGCATGGCAGTTAAGTTTATTCTCATTAATTTGAACTAGTACTAAACGGAGAAAAACTGCAGGTTCCATTACATGGCCATGGATGACTCGAGGTTCCAGCAAATGCCGAGGCCGGAAGATCGTCTCAAGCCACGAGGTCAGCCTTTGGCATTCAAAGAAGCAGTTCTACTAGTCGATCCCATTGAGCCAGAGCTCAAGGGAGTGACGAGAGTAAGACTAAATTATAATTAATATTGAGAACTGTAATTTCTTACTGTTCGTTATTAGAGATTAGCCCCACATACAAATACGAATATAAATGATCTCTACTAATTAGAAACAAGTTTTCTAACTTTATCTAATAACTTTGGAATTGAACTCGAACCCAATTTTACATTGCTTACTGTAGATATTCAACAGTTCTCCTGAAATGTAAAATGATGCAGGTGGATGACAAATACCAGTTTTCGAACATGAACAAGGACAACAGAGTGAATGGTTGGATCTCCGACGATCCTCCAATTGGGATATGGCAGATTACCCCCAGCGACGAGTTTCGAGTCGGTGGACCCATGAAACAGGAACTCACCTCCCATGTCGGACCCACCATGCTCGCTGTACGAACGGCCTTAACACTAATCAAATTAATAATTAAGCTCTGATCACATTCAATTTGTCAAATTAATATTGCTTCTGCATGTGAACGCAACCACCTAATTTTTCAATTTTAATTTTGTTTTTACAGATGTTTCACAGCGATCATTACGCTGGGGCCGATCTGGTTCCTCATATTGAAGATGGAGAGCCATGGAAGAAGGTCTACGGCCCTGTTTTTTTCTATCTCAACTCGGATGATTATGGACATGGGCGTCGTGCGCTCTGGGATGATGCAAAACGACAGGTCTGAGAGTTCAATATCATTCCCAGCTGCACTTCATACCCAGTTTTTTAATTACAGATCTAATTAATATATTAAGGAACTTTCGCTTATAGAAATCCAGCATATGGACAGAAACTTCATTAATCTTATATATTTTATTTTTACTTTTTTTTTTTTTTTGGAAAAGCAGATGGTAGCAGAAGTCCAAAGTTGGCCATATAGTTTTCCCACATCAGAGGACTTTCTCCGTTCCAATCAACGAGGTTCAGCTCGTGGTCGACTACTTGTGAAAGATCGGTATGTACTGAAACTACAAAATCTAGTCATGTGCTTATAATTAAGCCTTGTACTGTCAGTTTTATCTCTGTACTTTCACCATTAATCCCCTCAATCTGTACAATTAATGTTAGGTACATTACTGGGGATTCTCCAGTTCCTGCAGCCGCAGCCCATGTAGGCTTGGCCCCGCCTGGAATAGTTGGGTCTTGGCAAACAGAGTGCAAGGTACTTCTTCCATATTTAATAACTAATAACAGATCAGAGTTCAGAAAATTACTCCTTTAAATTTAATATATGTTCAAGAATGACGGTGATGGTTTGTGCTTTCAGGGTTACCAGTTCTGGAATATTACAACACCTTCAGATGGGTATTTCACCATCAGAAACGTTAGGCCAGGAAAATATAACCTTTATGCTTGGGTGCCTGGTTTTATTGGAGATTACAAGAGTGATGCAACAATTACCATCAGTGCAGGTCAGGGCCTATTTGATCTCAATTTCGTTCCAGTTCGTATCAGTAGATTTATGGCAGATTATTTTAAGTTGGATTAATTCCATGCACCCATTAATGTCTTTTTGTGGGAGCAATTATAAAAATGATTGATTAATTTCTGCAAATGAAGTGCAGGAAGTGACATTGATCTAGGTGAGTTAGTATTTGAACCGACAAGAGATGGTCCGACCTTGTGGGAGATAGGTATTCCTGACCGTTCTGCATTAGAATTCTACATTCCGGACACTAAACCAATCTACTATAACAAATTCTTATCAAATCCTAAGGACAGGTCTGCTGTTGTTAATCGAGCTACGTGGGTGCCCGCCCCATCATTACTTTCAGTGAGAAGCCTAACTGAATTATAATGCTTTGTGGTTGATTTATTACTGCAGGTTCAGGCAGTATGGTTTGTGGGAAAGATATGCTGAATTATATCCCAATGGAGAGCCTGTCTATGACGTTGCATTTGCAGATTATAGCAAAGAATGGTTTTTTGCTCATAGTTGCCAGTATATCAATAACAAAACGTACTTCGGACCAACACGATGGATAAAATTTAACGAGAGCGGTACCAGTACAAGGGGCACCTATAAACTTCGGGTGGCTATCGCAGGCGCCAAGAAAACTTCGTTGGAGGTATGAACAAATTCTCTGAAATTAACAATCACAGACTTGTGTAATTTTTCTAAAAGTGTTTGAAGAAAACTGATCGATGAACATTGTTTGGCTGAATGAAGATTCATTTGAACAAACGGGAGGGTACTCCGATTTTCCAAACTGGAAGGATAGGAGGAGAGAGCGTAATTCCCAGACATGGAATTCATGGATTGTATCGGCTGTTCACCATTGATGTTCGGAGTGACTGGCTGGTGCATGGTGAGAACTCCATCTTTCTCACCCTGACCTCCTGCGGCAGTCCTTTCCAAGGCCTCATGTATGACTACATCCGTTTAGAGGCACCAACTCCTGCATAGGGTCATGTAGCATTATACTGTAATTGTTGTTTGTGTGGAATGGTTGGGTTTGAGAAGATAATTTCTCTGCTTATTTATGTTTGTTATGTCCATGCAAGTGCACTGACTGTTGCCAAATTAAAGCCACTGTCCATAGTTTAGAGTTACTCCCTTCTTCAACTTTATAGGCGTAATATTCAGAGTGGCCGGTCTTTATTGTTCTTAATTTGTTTTAAAGGCTTGTCTTCGATGCGCATTTATAAACCAAGCCTTAAAGAACAAGTGCGTAATTGGCTTGAATGATCTAAGGGGGCATATTCATAAAAGCAAGCCCTTAAGAAATTAAGCCACTGCTACTTAATGAGGTTCAAAATGTGGTCAGTGGTAGTCAGATGCATCTGAAACGGAGTGGGCTACTTCTCTTTAAAGACATTTGAGCCTCTTATAATTGCTAAATGCTTACATGTACTGCATTTATGTGACTAGATGTTCTTATATTTAACCAGTAAATTACAATGAGAGCTCAACAGAAGACAGAATGGTTATCGACATTATTTCTAAATAAGATACTATATTGAAGATGTATTGGACAATGAAGACACCATAATACGATTGATATGTTACGTCTTCTTCTCCATGAGTACTTTCCTGCTTCACTCTCGTTTCTAGTACTATTTATGGCAGCCGAATCAAGTCCCCAGTGGCCAAATATAGACACAATGGATGCAATATGTACCTATCACGTTACCAAACATCAATAACTTCACACGAACAGATATCTGCAGTTCCTTGCATAAAGAAGCTAATATAGTTGAGAACCAATAATAAGTCATCTTTCATTATGAAAGCCACACGAATTTAGTAAAAGAGTTTATCCATGCGTAACAATTAAACCTCTTATTTCACATCTGTTTTGGAGGACGGGTATAAACATAGTCAGCATACAAAGTTTTTGTCAAAGTAAGCACAATGGGCAGACCTACAACCAAAGAGATGATTGACCGAGGATTGCTGAAAGAGTCGCTCATCACTTCTGCTCACCGTATGTTAAATTTGTTCCCATAATCGTCATTCAATTCCTTGCACTATTGAGTACAAATTGAATGTCATCTTCCTTGCTATTGTAGACATTATTGGTGCTTGTATTGTTGAATACCCAAGCAATCCCGTTCCTTGGTGCCACCATCGACAATTCCATTATGGCTTAGTATCACTGTATCATTGGTCTGAACATCCCTAAACTTTTCAAGTAATTGTCCACAGCATCCCTAACTTTTCTCTAAAGAAAAAGAAATTCTAAACTAAGCAGAGAAATGTGCATGATCACTACCCATCCGTCATCAATATCATTATCAGAGGCCATCCCCATAGATGAGATATGAAATGAATTAACCATCCACATCCATTGAGTTAGTGAGCCGAATCATATGGTTGTGCTGTTTCAGTCTTTCGTCACCAGTCAGACCTGTCATTTATATTTTTCTCAGTGCTTAACATCCCCGTAGATACACCTACAATCATGCATTATGACATATGTAATCTAATCAGAAATTGCATAGGCAACGAATTTGATTAGAAGTAAGAGAACACCTCAAACTACACCACCTACTGGGCATTGACGGAAAAAGTGATGGAAGCCACCAAGAAAGAATACATAAATTATGCAAAATATTGCCACCTAATGAAAGAACAGAAAATCACCAACCAAATCACAGATTACTGAAGCCAAAGCCTAAACAACCCAAAAGATGATAGATTCAATATGTTGCAGTCAAAATAGAACTCAAATTTTTTAACACTAACATGTTACATCCTCTGTCACAGAAATCAATAGATTCATCAATATTCATTTTCGAAAAGATCATATAGAAGAAAAGACACTTACAATACTCAAAAATTCTGGAGCAAATCAATGGTCCGAACAACAACTGCTAGTACTTGCTCCATCTGCACCACAATCAAAAGTCTTCTCACTATGTTCATGCCCATCTGGTTTACTCTTCTTACTATTATCGTGATCATCATCATCATCACTGTTGTCCTCGTCGAAAGGCTTCTCCTTGTGAAAAATGCAACATTTCTTGGAACTTTTTCTCTGTAGGAACTCATTATCAACAGTGCCTTCCTTCCAGGAGACTTTCTTCTTTGGACGACGAGAGAGGCGAAGGGTCAGAATCTGCTGAGGTTGGTGGTTCAAAGCTGAGGAAGAGGAGGATGAGTCATCTAGGGTCACAACAGTAGTGGTGGTGGTCGTGGTGGATGTGGTACTCGCTGAAGATCGTGCCATCATTGATGCTTTCTTTGTTTTTATTGATGTTTCTGATTGGATGATGAGCTACTGAAGTTGATACAATTAGTGCCTATTAAAAAAAGAACATCACTGATCTCATGTATATAGAAAAAGACAAATACTGAATTGCTAAGTAACCCAAGTAACCATAACTAGGAAAAAAGCACTCTGCTCAATAAGATCGATATTTTTTCTTTGGTGGGAGAGGATATTCAACAAGAGGATGAAGAGATTCAGCAAAAAAAGGGTTGGCAATCAATTTTCTCGGAGATGTTAAAACAAAACAGTAGATGTGTAGAACTTTGTATTAGCATGCAAGGAGTCAAAAAAATCCTTACAATGAGAATATCCATCAGTGTTACATGAACAACTTTATACACAATCGAAAATAGTAATGGAACAATAAATATTACAAATATTCATAGAAGAGTAGGGTTTTTCGTTTAACTCGCCACTCTCGTCCACAGAAGGGAAGAATGCTTTGCTCCTCCCTCTCCTGAAGTTCGTCCGGTGAAATGGGGAATGATATTCCCCCTTCTTCTCTGGTATCACTAAGAGAGGGAGGGACAAGAAAATGGGATGTGTCCTCCTCTCTCTCTCTCTCTCTCTCTCTCTCTCTCTCTCTCACCAGGAAAGAACAGGCCCAGAAAGAAGGGAGCCGACAAAAACGGAGAAACCAATATGTAAGAGCTTCTTACCGGTAGAGTCGGCAAGAAGGAGCTGGGGAAGAAGAGGAAAAAGATGAACTTACAACGAATAGAGAAGAACAATGTCTTGACGTCAAATACGATGAAGAAAGGAGAGATTTTGCCATTTTAATACAAAAAAGGGGGGAAAAGCGCCACATTGCAAAGATTCAGCAGAGGTGGAGGGTTACAGTTTCAGAGCCGCGGCGATCTATAACCACATCATGAATTCATCTAGTTTACCAAATTACTATGATAATCAAATATTCAAATTGATATAAAATTCATGAATAATTAAGCACCCACAGCATGGATTTTTATACACAAATGAATTAAAACACATTTTGTTCGCGCAAGATTGAAAATTTTATTCAAACAGAACAAGGAATAAGAGCTGAGAGGGATCCCCAATAAGGAGACGAAAGTTTCCCCCTCTTTTCACAGATGATGAATAGCCATAATCATTACGAACAAAACTAGGAACATAGAAATAAAAAAAGAAGCGGAAACGGAGAGAAAAACGCATCTTTCGGAACAAAGAAGAAAACATAGCACGGAAAATGGATCACCTGTTTTGGGTCGGGACGCAGGAGGGTGACAGATCGGCGAGGGTTGCAGCCGGAAGCGGTGACCGTCGATCGGTTAGGTCTCCCCGTTGCCTCCTCTTGCCCGGGACGAGGGAGAAGGCGCGAAGATGCCCAGAAATCGTCTGTAAATAAAAAGTTAATTAATACACACAAAAGGACACGGAGAAAGACGATTAGACCGGACAAGAGGGTTTTCTTTTTTTTATCCATTTTATGGGAAATGACAATTTCGTAATAATAGGTTACATTCTTATAAGATAAAATTTTATGGGCAATGACATTTTTTTCTTATAAGATAAAATTTTAATGCTTAACAGCTAATTTGGGGGTTAAACTCGTCCCCGTGTATAAATTGCAAACCATCGAGCTTTAAGGCGGTTGGTTCCTTATTTAACCCAAGGCCCAAGGGGTTGGTTCCTTATTTAACCCAACCACTGTATACCCTTGAGGAGACCTGAACCCAAGACTTATCATTACAAATTCCTCCATGCAACCTCGCTCAAGTTCACTATCATATATAAATTATTATGTAATACATCTCACATATAATTTTAAAATAAATTTATTCAAGTAATACACTTTTTATACAAAAGGTAATTAACTTATGAAAACAGTACGCACACTTACTATGTATTTTATACTTAATGTATGTATATAACCTTTTTTTAAAAGTACCTAATCATATATGAAGAGATAAGAATCAGAAGTTTCTCTCATTATATGGACTATCTCGTCAGTACCGTGGAGGACGTCCAAAGAACAAGTTGCTTCCCTCTTCAATAGTTTAAGTACCAACTCCGTCCATATTCCTCACCAAAACGAATTCCTTCATGACTTATTCATGGAGATGAATGAAAACTACCGCATCGTTTTTTTTACATGTACTGTACCTATTTTCATAAATTTAATTACCAGAATAACAAGAGTAACTAGATACAAAGGCCGCGTTAGTCTAAGTTTTTCGATAAAGGACTATTTGATACAACTCTTTCAAAGAGTCCTCATTGAAAAAGCTTGGTTTTGGAGCTCTTTCAAAACATTAAAATGTCTATAGATTTGTTCAAAAACATTTGTTATCTAAAGAGCGGATCATCTTAGCCTTCAATGAGCTCAGCGAAACTCGATCCCCTTAAACTAGCTTCCATCAAGTTCATAAGTATAACATATTCCAATTTGAAACTTTAAAGAATGTGAACTACTTAATGCCGCTTATATATTGTACCTCTAATGTTGAAAACTTTGGCTAATGAAGGATATATAGGAAATGAGTCACACAAATATTTCTTCTCCAAAACATTGTTAATTGAATAAATAGACTTTCTAAGGTGGCATGTTTTGCTCCAAAACATTGTTAATTGAATAAATAGACTTTCTAAGGTGGCATTTTGAAACTTTAGGAAATTATGAAAGTCTTAATGTACAAGAGTACTAATGCTAGGTGCATCTAGCCCACGTACATGCTGACGTGTTGGCTTAGTGACGTCCATGTCATAAGCCGCGTCAGGATGTACAAAAACTCTCGTTGCCTCTCTCCCTCCAGCAGCTTTCCTCCTGATTGAAACGTCGCATTCCGAAGGAACCCAATCGGTTCCGCTGGGATTTTCGGTGTTCAAATAATCCCCTAGGAGGGAGAGAGGTCACAGGAGTTTTTCGTACATACTGACGCGGGCTATGACGTGGACGCCATCTAAGCCAACATGTCAGCATGTAAGTAGGGCATGTACGTGAGTTAGGTGCACCTAGCATTACTCATAAATGGCAAAGAATTACGAATCTCCATGTTTGGATATGGTAGGGACGGGATATCTATAAATTTGCTTAGGTGCTCAATCACATAACAATATATGGATAAAATTATTAATATAATGCCAAATATCACTGCTCTTGTTTACATCCTGACATGGTTTCCACATTGCAGTCCAGGTAAGAGATAAAGTCGAATTTATCTTCCTATTCTATGGGTAATCCTAAACCCTAAACCTGCCAACTAGGCTACCACGAGGACAACCACATCATGATGTAAAGCCTCATTGTAAAATATGACAGTACTGACTGATATTATTTTTATTATATAAAATATAATGGTACTTTGTGAGACAAAAAAACTCTCTAAGATATTATATTTAGTAATAAAAATTATATATATTGACAAATAATATAATATAAGTCCTGGTAATTAAAAGCTAATAGTACTACCTCCACAAATGCGTGGCAGCTAGATGATGGTGTGCATGCACTGACATATCTCAACCATATATTTATACGATAAAAACATTCTAATTACAAGCTGTGCATGCACTTTGTGCACTTCCCCCCTCACTGTAGCGGTGGGACCCACACCAGGAATATTTTATGGTCCCACCGCTACAGTGAGGGGAAGTGCACAAAGTGCATGCATAGTAAAGTGTCTATAGCATTACTCTTACAAGAAATTTCAAAACCTACCTCTATTCATTTTTTATGTGATTATCATTTATCAGCATTTCATAAGCACTTCAACTAGCAATGGTTATAGACTATTGCTAAAATTTGGATTTTTACAAATTCCCGACTCCCTGAAATCACATCTAGATATAGAAATGACAGCAAGGCAATGGAAATTACAAACATAATTATCCTAAATAGATAACATATCTAGTTCGTTTCAAAACATTTTTAGTATATACTTGGCAATCGTTTGAGTTTTTACAAATTCCCGACTCCCTGAAATCACATCTAGATATAGAAATGACAGCAAGGCAATGGAAATTACAAACATAATTATCCTAAATAGAAAACATATCTAGTTCGTTTCAAAACATTTTTAGTATATACTTGGCAATCGTTTGAGTCCACTTGCTCTAGTCCCCGTGTTTTTAATTCCTAGTCAAAGAAAAGACTATACTTAGAAGTCTGTTTTAAATTTTTTGTAGGAAAATTAGTTTGCTAGAGGTGTATATATCACCAATGACAGCCTTGATCTAATAATTTTATTGCTCCGAATGCATGGCTGAATTTGACAAAGCTTTCTAAGAACTTGGAGGGACAGTGTGGGGATGTACCTTCACATTAACATCTGCATGTTTATATTGATGATATATGGTTACTTCTCACTGGTACAAAAATCCAATTCCTGTAGAAAAGTTATGTAACTCCATCTTCGGTGTATTTACCTTAATTTTTAATTAATACTTGTGTGTACGTAGTAATTAGAAATTTAAATTTATATTCGAACTATTTGGAATATTATACAAAGATTAGATATTGGAGATGACAGTTCGAAAATGATTTGAAAAATTATATTTTGGAGAGATGAACATTTTAACTTAGTCATTTATATATGGATGCGTGTTCTTTATCGAATGTTAGATATAATAGGTTTGTGTTTATGGAACCCTCTTTTCTAACTAATAGATGAATGACTTTTTTTATTTAATGATCCATGTGGGTTGGTTAGTTACACCTAGCATATATTTCTAGCCAGCTACCATTAGAAAATTTGTGTGCTATACATCTATATTGAGGATATATATATTTTATAGATGAAGAACAGGGGAGGATTGAAATCTTGGTGATTGCTTGGAGATGTTTTTTGAAGACATTACAAATAGATGTGTTCTTGGTCGTTTACATATGCACACGTTCTTTACCATCCATTTGCATAGCTAGAGTCGGTTTGTGTTTATAGAAACCTTCATTTTGAACTAATAAGTTTATTTTTTTTTGTTTAACTAAATAAACCGTGGATCGTTTGAGTTTGTATGAGTGAAAATTAGATAAAATACGCTAAATATACATTCACTATATTATATTTTTGATAGAAAATCTATTTATCCCAAATATAGGATTGTGTATCTTGAGTCTGGACCATTATCTTGGCTCTAGTACTCTAGAAAGTTATTAATTTTGGGATAAGGATTTTATTGTGCTTTGAGTCCATTGACCAAGAAATTGCTCAATAAATTAGGTGGGCACGTGTAAGGTCTAAAAAAGATGATCCCATGCACCTAACCTCATTACAACTTTCTACTAGAATTCCCGGTGGCACCATGCCAATCTTTTTTGTTTTTTTTTTTTGACGCTCATACCAACTTAATTGGATAGTTGGATTACTTAAACCTTCACAATTTGTCAACCTTAGCTAGTTTTTATTGTTGTCAACGACTACTATCCAACTTGGATAGTTGGCTAGTTGGTCTTTCTTTATGTGTACGAGTTTTGTCAGTTAAATATATGCCATAGTTTGTCAATAACCTCCATGCCAGTCTGGTCCCAAATTCTATATCCGTTGACTTGGCAACGAGCTAGATATATACCCTTGAATGGGTACTTCATAGAAGTCTCTTGCTCACTCGCGTAATTAAAATTCTCCTTCTTCTTCGTTCTTGCAGGTCATGACGATGGAATACCGTCTCTATAGAAAAGAAAGAGCTAAGATCAAAACTTCAGTTTTGCAGGTGACGATGGAAAGGGTACGTACGACGTAGATAGTTCGTTCTTGCTGTTACTCGATCATTTCATTCTATTTGTACAGAAAATTTCGAATTCGTATTACCGTCTGAAAATTTTCATCAGGAACAACAACACGACGAGGAGATTGAAGGTTTCGATCAGGAATACATAAACCGCGTTAAGACTGGGTTTAATGCCTTATGTGTCCGGAATCCCCTCACCTGCACTGTCTACCAGAATATTCCTGATAACCTCAACAATGTCAATCCAGAGGCCTACATGCCCCGCTCTGTCTTCATGCATCTCGGACTCACCTGGGATGCCAACGTCATCATACCAGACGATACTTTAGACGATCTTCATATTTCGGCACACATGCAGTCCATCCTCTCCAGGAACCCAAGCATCAGTTTTGAGGATTATCTTGTGGCCATGAATGGATTGAAAGATCAAATCGTAGCATGCCACTTGTTGGAAGTCATATTTGATCTCAAAACGTTGATCATTCTGGTGCTGAGTTGCGGCTTTATAATCGATATCCTGTTGTTGTTCCATGAAGGGAAACTGACTCCCGAAGAGGACCGAAATTGCTCCTCGGAGCTCCACACCTTGTGGGTGGACTTCCTCCTAGTCCCGAACCAGGTCCCCTTCTTTGCCCTCCAAAGAATGTATGACATGGTCATCCGTGATGATAAAGCCCAACGATATCCTTCATTGGTGGAACTCTCCCTTCATTTCTTTGAACAGTTTTTGGACATCAACAGGCAATATCCTGCTCCCTTGGAGTCCACTTCCGTCCACCATTTACTTCACCTGGTTCACTCCCATCTCCTTCCTCCAAACATTAATCCACCTCTGTCTGGAGGGTACTTGTCGAAAGAATTCTCATTCTCCAACTACCTTCCGTCCATCTTACAGCGTCGAACTGGACTTATTCCCACTCATGTTACTGGTACTCCAGCCTTGAGTCACTTGATAATGGAATCCATTCCTTCTGCTAGAAGGCTCCAAGAAGCGGGTGTTAGGTTTCAGAAGAAAAAAAAACCCGGGTTCTCCAAAATCACCTTCCACAAAGGAGTACTGCAACTTCCTTTCTTATACATTGATAGCAACACTGAAACTCTACTGAGAAACATGGCTGCTTGGGAGCAATGTCATTTTAATGTCGGGGGATACTTCACCAACTACTGCATCTTCATGCACTATCTCGTCAATTCCGTGGAGGACGTCGAGATTCTCGAGCGTGAAAGAATAATCGAACAAAGTTTGGGATCGGAAGAAAAAGTTGCTTCCCTCTTCAATGGTTTGAGCACCAACCTCGTCTATATTGCTGACCAAAACGAATTCCTTCCTAACTTGTGGGAAGAGTTGAATGGGTATTGTCGCAACAGATTCAACTTGTGGAGGGCAAAGTTAGTGGTGGACTACTTTAGTAGCCCTTGGGCAGTTATCTCGGTTGTAGCAGCGATCTTCCTTCTCTTGATGACTGCCACACAGACATTCTACACTGCTTATGGTTATCATCGACCTCATAATTAGAGCTTAATTTTAATGTGGCTTCATGCTTATCTATAATAATTTCTCCTTTTGATTCCTTGTTTACAAAGATGTCTTCTTGTTATTGTTTATTTGGTTCTTCTATTGTGGCTTATCCAATATCTAAGGCAATGTACTTTATATATATATATATATATATATGTATGTATGTATATATATATATATATATGATGTTATACATTTATTCCTTGTCTTTTCTTTTAATTAACATCTATTTTTATAAATATAGTACTTACTACTTACCCGAATGATGTATGCAGCTACTAAACTTGCTTCTATGAAGCTCGTAAAGTGAACAAATTCTAAGACAATGAACAGATAAAAATAAAACTCTACATACAATGAACTAATTTTTTTTGAAAATCATACAATGAGCTAATTCACAAGATCTTTAATGACAATGAACAGAAGCACCAATATACATAATACACATTTACAAAAGTCTACATGTAACGGTTACAATGTAAAAGTTTGCATACACATAATGCATAATTACAATGAACAGAATCACCAATATCTTCAATGAGTAATAGACAAGACAAACCCGAGAGATTTTTAAGATAATCAGAAATGAGTAATCGTTAAAAAAATTAAAAATATAGAAAATATTATTCTCTCTATGGAACAAATACTTTAATATGAAAATTATAATAGTTTGGAAGAGAATGCACACTACAAATAGTTTTAACTGAAGAGAATCTGAGAGAGAAACAGAGAAAACTGTGAGAGATGGAGAGGAAGTCAGAGCATAAGTGAAAGGTAACAGAAAAAGATAAGAGAGTGAAACAAATTTTTAGAGAGAGAGTGAAAGATGAGAGAAAAAGATAAGAGAGTCAAAAAAAATTTTAGACAGAGAGTGTTAGGAGAGAGAATTAGAGAGTGAAAATGATTTTGAGAGAGAGCGTGAGACAGAGAGAGTTTTAACTAGAGAAAAAACAAAGAGATAGAGAGAGGAGTGAGAATTAGAGAGTGAAAAAAGAGTTTTAGAGAGAGATAGAAATAGTGTTTTAAGTAGAGAGAAAGCTGAGAGAGATAGACAGAGGGAGAGAAAACCGAGAGAGGGAGAGAGAGAGAGAGAGAGAGAGAGAGAGAGAGAGAGAGAGAGAGAGAGAGAGAGAGAGAGAGAGAGAGAGAGAGAGAGAGAGAGAGAGAGAGAGAGAGAGAGAGAGAGAGAGAGAGAGAGAGAGAGAGAGAGAGAGAGAGAGAGAGAGAGAGAAAGAGGAATTCAGAGAGAGAATTACAGAAAAAGATTCTGAGACAAATTGAGAGAGAGGGACAGAGAGAATTAGAGAAAACCAAGAGAGAAAAACCTAGAGATGGAGAGGAACTCAGAGAGAAAGAGAGAATTAGAGAGGTAAAATGATTTTGAGAGACAGTGAGACAGAGAGAGTTTTAACTAGGGAAAAAACTGAGAGATAGAGAGAGGGAGTGAGAATTAGAGAGTGAAAACGAGTTTCAGAGAGATACTGTTTTCACAAGAGAGAAAACTGAGAGAGATAGATAGATAGATAGATAGATAGAGAGAGAGAGAGAGAGAGAGAGATTTATATATCTTGTACTTAAACATATGTATATAAACTCTTTATAAAGAGATAAGAATCAGAAGTTTCTCTCAAGTATATGAAGTACTATCTCGTCAATCATAGCCAAAAAAGCAGCCTTTACTGGCGCTAAATTTTTCGTAGGTAAATGGAACGACGGTAAACGGCTTACCAGCGGTAGAGCGACACTTTTTTACGCCGGTAATTTACCGGCGCTAAATATCGCCGGTAATTTACCGGCGCTAAATATCGCCGGCGCTAAATATCGCCGGTAATTTACCGGCAAATTTTCTGGCGCAAAATTTATCGCTAGAAAAAAATACGTACAAATACTTTATGTTCGTGTTGAAACCGCTGGTGGAGATTTTTTATTTGAAAATACACCGGCGGTTGATCTGTATAACCGGTGGATATTTTTTATTTTAAAAAATTACCAGCAGTTGACTTGGTCAACCACTGGTGGAGAATTTATTTTAAAAAAATAAATAGCAGAAAGTACTTCATTCAACAGATCTAATGATTATGAGCAGTTTTGGCACAAATGTTCAAATCTAGGACATAAGTACAAGATCAAATGGAAATGGATGCCTCGTAAGAGGAAACTTTTTGTCATGAAATGATGGCATACAATCAATTATATGTCTAGTGACTAGAAAAGCAAAGAAAAAGCTTACAAAGGATGCTCTCTAAAAGCTGCATTCTGATTTCTTTGTTGTTTCTTCACAACTGGGCTGTAATTAATTGAGAGATGCAGCAGCTTGAGCCTCACTTGAAAAATACAACTTACAAATACAACAAAGCCAAGAAAGGTGATCATCCAAGAATTTCCACTATACAACTACTGTAACAACTTCAACCAAATTATGCGTTTTTACTATCACAATGAGTAGCAAATAGCAAAAAGTATAACCAAAGAACACGCCAAGATATTAAAAGAAATCCTAGATACCTATAAGGCTAGTAAAAGAAATCCAGACCTTTATCATACTCTCTATAACATACATACACACCCACCTTCAAGGGTATCAGCTTTCCGTAAAAAACAATATTCCCACAGTTACAGAACGAAATCACAGTAGGAGACAGTCATGGTATATTTTGGTAATAGAATTGTTTTAGGTGATTGTATATAGCAGAAACAAATGTACTGTAACTTGGCCTAAATGACCTCTTAACTTTCCTATTTTTCAGCTAAGATATAGGAACACAGAATAAACTAACCTCAGCTTCATCTTTGGTCATCCCCTCCTTCCATGCTTCATCAAAGAACCCATACAGATAACAAGATCCAGAACCTGAAAAACAAAAAAATAGCGTCAAATTCCCATAAAAAACACACAATGTGTTAAAATTTGGAAAAAAAAGTCCACATGTAAAGGCAAAAAATGCAAAGGAAACAAATGCATGAGAAGAAGAATGCTTTCATAAAACATAACTCACTAAGAAGTATTTAACATGACTTGAGACCACTCAGTTTAATTTTCAAACAATAAAACAGTGTAAATTGATCTGAGTTTAATAATAACAAAACTTAAAATTTTTAGTAGAAAAAAGGACATAAATAGTATTTGAGTAGGATAAAGTAATGTTAATCATAAAATATCGAAGGTTTTAATTAATTCAACTTGAATCAAATAGAAGGTTGTTTACTAATTTATTCTATGGTCAATAAAGTAGAGGCAAGGTACAAAGCCAGCCACCGGTGACTTGATTGCATCATGACAACACATTTGTTTCTACACGTGGATACTTTAATTCATCACTAGACATGTTGCTATAAATCTGGGTGAGAAAGATACTTTTTTTCATAGGGAGAATCATTAGTGACCAGTTCTCCTCGGGTTACTCTTCTTTATTACATGATGAACAAAGAACAACACTGCAACTACGGTTCTTCTTCACATTATTCTTTTACCTCAGTGAAGTTTCCGAACAGGTACTACTCTTGACTTTACTAAGATGCTGTTAAAACTACTCCGTTATTCTCTCAACGCCATAACAGATCTCATCTTTTCACCCAAATCTCTCTCCTACAATCTCTGTAATTTCTGTTATACGAATATATAAATCATGTATAAATATCACACTCTCACTATCAATAAATCATTCAATTACTCATATTCTTTCATGGTATCAATGATCCGGGTTTAGTTCCACTCCCGTTTCCGTTTGCAAAAGCCTTTTTTTACTTTCTTCTCTTCACCTTCTACGCTTCCATGGCTCACTCGTCTCGTGATGTCTCCTCTGCTACGGATCTCGGCGAACTACTAACCATTCCGATTGTCAAATTGATTTCTCAAGAAGTCACGACAAAACTCACTCCCGAAAACTTTCTCATATGGAAAGTTCAAATCACTCCCATCCTCCGAAGTCACAGCCTTCTCGGCCTGCTCGACAGGAGTCTTCCACCACCCGATTGTTCCGCTGCAGATCTTTCCTGCTGGAGACGCCTCAATCAATTAACTCTCGGCTGGCTGTTGCACACTCTCTCTGACTCAATCCTCCCTCGTATGGTTGATGCTCTAACAACTAGAGAGGCTTGGTTGACGATAGAAGAGGTTTACGGCACTGTCACGTGCTCTCGGATTCAGCAACTGAAAACCGACTTGCATACCTTGCAGCGTGGCTCTCAATCCCTCCATGAGTACTTGAATCATGCTAACTCACTTTCTCTTGCACTCGCTAATGCCGAAAAACCGGTGGATGATGATGATTTGATCTTGTGTACGATTCGAGGTCTTGGACCCGAATTTGATCCTGTAATTGCTATGATTGACTCTCAAGCTGCCCCGACCTTCTCCTATGCTTCCGCCCTATTGTTGGACCATGACCATCGACATCGTCAGAACTCCCCCACGGTGGCCCTCACTGCTGCTGCTCCTTCTACTCAGCTCGTCCACAAAATACCCATCCTGGCCGTGGGTCCTCTCGTCGGCCTTCAGGTGGTCGCGGTCGTATGTCCAACTCTCGTGGCAGTGGTCGCACTCAGTCCGCTCCTGGTGCCTCTGTTTCCAATTCATCTGACGCATCTTCCGTCGTGTGCTATCGGTGCGGCCACCCATATCATAAGGCCAACCATTGTTAGGCCCCTGATGCTGCTCTTCCTAGTTCTGCTGCGCTCTCCGTCTCCTCACCGCCTGTCCAACCATCTGACGATTGGTTTTTAGACTCGGGAGCTACTCATAATCTTACAGCTGATCCCAATGATCTCACTGGTAAGACACCTTATATGGGTCATAACTCCATTCTTATTGGAAATGGTCGCCATCTTCCGATTTCACACTCTGGTCAATCATCTTTACTTCTTTCCTCCGGAATCTCCACCACTGTTTCTACTTTATTGGTTCCTGCTATTTCATAGAAGTTACTATCTGTCTCTCAATTATCATGTTCCAATAATTGGAGTTTTCTATTCACTCCTACTAGTTTTTCCATTCGCGATTTGCAGACCAACAAGATTCTTCATCAAGGCCCAATTAAAGACGGGTTGTATCCTCTCTCGGTCCCTCCACCAATTTGTCTATCAGCCAATAAATCCTCCATCAACTGGCACGGTCGGCTGGGCCACCCTTCTCACAACGTTCTTCGCTCTCTCTCGCCAGAATTAAAAATTTCAGTGCCGTCTACAAATAATCGACCTTGCACTAGCTGTCAACTTGGGAAGAGTCGTCGTTTGCCTTTTTCTTCTTATTCCATTTGATCTAATCATCCACTCCAAATGCTTCACTGTGATGTGTGGGGTCCTGCACCCACTACTTCTGTTTTCGGTTATTGATTTTATTTAATAATAGTGGATGACTATTCATGTCTTACTTGGCTCTTTCCACTCAAGCGTAAAGCTCATGTTCTATCTACTTTTCAAGTATTTATTCCCCTAATTGAAAACAACTGTAATCAACGTATTCGCTGCATACAAAGTGATGGTGGTGGGGAATTCCTTAGTAGTGCTCTCCAATCTTTTTTTAATGCACGCGGCATCCAACACCGTCTCTCCTGCCCTGGCACACCCGAACAAAATGGTGTTGCTGAAAGGAAACACCGCCATGTGGTAGAAACTGGCCTTACCCTACTTGCTGACTCCAATTTACCGAAATCTTACTGGACCTATGCCTTTCTCACCGTTGTTCATTGCATTAACCTTTTACCAAGTCCAGTGATTCAATCTCAAACTCCGTATCTGCGTCTGTTCGGTAAACCACCAAAGTATACACATCTTCGTTGTTTTGGGTGCCTCTGTTTCCCCTGTCTCCGTCCATTTCATCTCACTAAACTTGACTACAAAAGCACTTGGTGCATTTTTCTTGGATACAACACATGACATAAAGGCTATTTATGCCTAGATATTACCGGTCTTCGCATATATATCTTTCGACATGTCATTTTTAACGAGGAAGTGTTCCCCGGCTTACAACCGGTTACTGGCAAACCTCCTTCCTCTACTTTTTGCAGACATTTTCCGGACATTCTAGGCGACTTGCGGCACCTTCCTGGATTTACTTACTGCCCATGCCACATCCACTTCAAGACTGCCCAAGCGGGCCTCCCCTGCCTCCCCGACACCGTTGCACGCAGCCGTTATCGGTTCAAAATTGTCAAACCAGACGGACCTGCTCGCTCGCCCTGCGCCTGCCACTCAAGCGTCGCTGCCGCTCGCTCGCCCTACGCCTGCCACTCAAGAGTCGCCGCCGCTCGCTCGCCCTGCGCCTGCCACTCAAGAGTCGCCTGCCACTTCCGGCTTCCAACCGTTCTGGCACATCTCCTGCTCCGCTTCGTCCTCCACCACGGCAGCCCTCGACGGAAGCGTCCTGGTTTCGTCTCGGTCCGGCGCCGATAGCTCACCTTCCGCCGACCCTTCGTAGCCCAAGATCTTCGTCCAACCCTCGTTGGCCGTCTCCGTCCACATGCCCACCTGCACGCGCTCCTTCTTCTGCGGCCCCGTGTTCGGCCCCGCCGCTTCAACCTCCGACGACACTCACCAATACCTCGGCTCCTTCTACGCCACACTCGCTCGGCCCCAGCCCTGCGCCCTCCTCCACGACGTTGCCCTCTCTGCGGGTGTACACAAGGCACAAATAGACTGCGGCCAGTCGTCCTCCCTTCAAGCCACCGTTTGCTCCAAACCCCGGCCGTCGTCCAATGTCATACGGCTCTGCCCCAAGCCGTCCATCTCACACTAATTCTTCTTCTTCATGTGCGCAGGCTGCTCCCTCTCTCGATGCGAATTCTCCTCCAACTGGTTCCAGCCCGTGCCCCAATTTTTCTACTGCCGATCCTTCTCCGCCATCGGCCTAACCTCCTGGTCCGTCTACCTCCTCTCCCCCTGTTGTTGACCCTGATTCTGCTCATTCTATGGTAACCCGCACTCGAGATGGCAATGCAACCACGCCCTCAACCTCAGGTTTTACTTCTTGAAACTACTCAATTATGTGATTCATTTTAATTTTTCCTCGATTAAGTTTCATTACATTCATTGCAGGTGCACTAGATTGCAGATGAGGACCCCTATTAGTGATTGAGTGCTTAGTCATATGCATGACAGTGTAGGTTTTGCTCACTTAGAGAATGTTTCACTTTTACATGACATTTTTTATGTTTTTCTAAACTTCTGAATTAAATAATTGTAGGGGCACAGGATAGCGACGAGGATTCCTTTTAGTGATAGAGTGGTCTAGTTACATGGATGGCGGTGTTGGTTTCATACATAGAGGGAGGATTTTTCGGTTAATACCATTTAGATTTTTTTGTGAACTTAAGAAACTATTATGAAGAAATGATGTTTTAAATATTTTTTGTGAACTTTTGAATTGATAATGGAGAATCAATGTTTTTGGTGATTGTTTCAATGTATGCAGTTTGTTTTAATGAATGGATAATGGTGAATTAGTTGCATTGTATAACATTATATAGCTATATAATTATTGTTAAGTGTTAAGTACAGATGTTTGCCATTGAAAAAAAATATTTGTAAAAAAAAAACGTATTAGGGGCAGTTGTGATGTCGCCCCTAAAATTAAACAGAAAACCGTTATTTATAGAGACGGTTGAATAAACCGCCCCTAAAAACTTTTGCGGACTGTTTTCATTGGCCCCTATTGTTAAACTGAAAATCACGATTTTTAGGGGCCGTTAAATGAACTGCCCCTAAAAGGTTTTAAGGACGCTGTCAGAGACCGTCACTAAAAGGTTTTAGTGACGTTGTCGGAAACCGTTACTAAAAGGTTTTAGTGACGTTGTTGGAGACCGTCACTAAAAGGTTTTAGTGACGTTGTCATAGACTGTCACTAAAAGGTTGTAGTGACGCTATCGGAGACTATCCCTAAAAATATCATTAGGGACAACACAGAACCGTCCCTATTAAATTTTTTTATCAGGGACGGTGGAATGCCATCCCTATTGTTTTCCAGTAATAGGGACGGTGTTTTTATATTAGTGATGGTCCTTGCCGTCCCTAAATAGTATTAGCTACCCTCTTATTAGGGTCGGCTGCTGGGCCGCCTCTATTGAGAATAGTGACGGGTTTGGGCTCATCAGGGACGGTTTTTAAACCATCCCTAAAAGCCAGTTTTCTACTAAGAAATTTCTTGGTTCTCCACATGACTCCTATTTATTCATTCGGCATCTCCGTGGCACCACCTTAATTATGCTCATCTATGTGGATGATATAATCATCACCAGTTCATCCTTACAGGTTATTCAGAAGTTTTTGACCGGTCTGCACACCGCATTTGAAATGACAGATCTTGGAAACGTGAAGGTTTTTCTTGGCATTGAAACCACCTGAGTATCCCAATGGCTCTTTTTATCTCAACGTCGATACATATTTGACCTGCATTGTAATTATGGCATGGAAAATTCCAAACCGGTCAGCACTCCATTCTCTAGTAATCAGCTTTCGGTCATATGATCCCCTTCCTAATCCAACCTCCTACCGTCAATTATTGGGCAGCTTATAGTATCTTACCCTCACCAGACCAGACATTGCCTACTCTGTAAACTCTTTATGTCAATTCATGCAATCTCCACGCCATGTCACGCTCATCTTCAAGCCGCCAAACGAATCCTCCACTGGTACTTAAAGCATACTCCTACTCATGGTCTTCTCATTTCCAAGTCCACTTTTACTCTAAATGGGTACAGTGACGCAGACTGGGCCGGCTGCCCCGTGACACGTCGATCCACCTCTTGCTATACGATTTATCTGGGCCGCAATTTAATTTCTTGGGTATCTCAAAAACAAAAGACTGTGTCACGCTCCAGCTGCGAAGCTGAATATCGGGGCCTGGCTTCTCTTACGACCGAGATGTTATGGACTCTTCATATTCTCAACTTCCTTCATGTTCATGTTCCCAAAACGCCGCGCCTTTATTGCGACAATGTCAGTTCAATTTTCTTTGCCTCTAATCCGGTGGTTCATGCCCGCAGTAAACACATTGAGCTCGATATCCATTTCATTAGAGACAATTTATCTGCCAGCATTTTTCAGTTACACCATATTCCAGGCTCTAGTCAACCGGCGGACATATTTACCAAACAATTATATCGATCTCATTTTGAATTCTTACGATCCAAGCTCAATGTTCTTCCCCACCTTGACCTTGCGGGAGGGTGTTAAAACTTCTCCGTTGTTCTCTCAATGCCCTAACAGATCTCATCTTTTCACCCAAATCTCTCTCCTAAAATCTCTGTAATTTCTGTTATACGGATATGTAAATCATGTATAAATATCACACTCTCACTATCAATAAATCATTCAATTGCTCATATTCTTTCAAAAGCATCCCAAATTTGACCCACTAAGAATATTTAATAAATGCCGAACTAAAAACTAAGAACAAGAATGAACTAGTTCAAAACATATTATAAATAAATACAGTCCAAAAACAATAAATTTTCCAAGTTCCTCGTTGTTCATTCTCGTATCAATCAATTCAAAATAAATCAGAAAAAGCAAGTAAAATTAGCAAGATTCTCACCTCTGGAGATATTTTAAGACAAAGCAGACCAAAGCAGCAGTGAGAAAAAGTGAGAAAAATTGCCGAAGGCAATTAAGATAGTCTTCCACTGTAGAACAAACAACACAGCATCAACAGATCGAAAAAGTACTCTTGAAAATAAAATCGGTTGTACTCGAACAAGAGTGGGTGAAAAGTTAAAGGAGAACATATAACATGTAGTTTACAAATGCTAATTTAATAAAAAAAAAAATTCTAAACGACTCAGGGGAGGGAGACGGTAAGTTCCATCATTTAAAAGCTTCAGAAAGCAAACAAACAGACGAGAATGGGGCCGAAATGGAGATCGAAAACCAAAAATTAAAAACCCTAACCTGATTTTGGAAATCAATTTGCTCGCTGCTGCATCCCCTCGTCGGAAAATCATGCCTGTCCTTTGCTCGTCGCCGGAAATCGCGTCGCCGCCGCGAAGAACGGAAAGCCCTTGCTCGTTGTGAAGAACTTAGGGCTCGATCGGGCTGTCAAGAAGGCGAGAGAGGGGGTTTCGGGCTGTCGAGAAGGTGAGAGAGGGGGGTTTTGGGCTGTTAGGAAGGCGAGAGAGGCAGGTTTCGGGCTGTCGGGAAGGCGAGAGAGGGGGGTTTCGGCCGGGCTGTCGGGCAGGCGAGAGAGGGGGTTTCGGCCGGGTGGTCAGGAAGGCGATCTCCGGGGGTTTCGGCCGGGCTGTCAGGAATACGAATGGGGGGGTTTCGGGCTCAAACATGGAGCTCCGAAATTAAGTGGCTCACCGGCGGTTAGAAACGGCCGGTGAGCAAAGGTTACCGGCACTCAAATTTTCAGCGCCGTTAAGTTAACTTACCGGCGCTCGAAACAACCCGGAAAACTTATCGGGGGTTCTTTATTCAGAGCGCCGGTAAGTTAAAATTTACCGGCGGTTATTTATAAAGAACCGCCGGTAAAACCCGTGGAGGAAGTCCAGATACTCAAGCGTACCATGGAGGACGTCTAGATACTCAAGCGTGCAGGAATATTATGTTATTAATTGAGCAAATTCTGGTATTGGAAGAAGAAGTTGCTTCCCTCTTCAATGGTTTGAGCACCAACCACATGATCAATATTATTTCCTCACCAAAACGAATTCCTTCGTGACTTGTTCATGGAGATGAATGAAAACTGCCGCATCATAGTTAACTTGGGGTGGGGAAAGTTATGAATTCCTTCCCGGTAGAAAATTTGCTTGAGGTTTATAAGCCTCTCCTGGCGTTTTTTCCGACTGTTGGGAGAGTTCATTCTTTAACATGTGCACCTATTTTCATAAAATTAATTACCAGAATAACAAGAGTAGATACAAAGGCAGCATCAGTCTAAGCCTTTTGATAAATGACTATTTCATATAACTCTTTGAAAGAATCATCTATGAAAAAGCTTTGTTTTGGAGCTCTTTCAAAACATTAAAATTTCCATAGATTTATCCAAACACATTTGTTTTCCAAAGAGCAGCTCTTTCATCTAAAGACGCGAGCTTTTAGCATCCAATGAGCTCAGCCAAACACCCCTTAAAACTAGCTTCCTTCAAGCTTGGAACCAACAGTAAACTTTGAATACTGTAAGATACTTACTGTCATTTATATATTGTACCTCTAATATTGAAAACTTTGGTTAATGAACAACAGGAAATGAGTCACACGAATTATTTTCTTCTCAAAAACTTTGTTTAACTGAATAAATAGACTTTTGAAAGTCGTAAGATTTAATCCAGAACGTTTTTTTTTTGAAAAATGCGAAATTATAAAATCTTAATCTATAAATGGGAAAGAATCATGAATCTCCATGTTTGGATATGGGAGGGCCGCCATATCTGTAAATTTGCTGACATGCTGAATCGCAGAACAATATATGGATAAATTTATCAATATAAAGCTGGTAACACAACATGGATAGTTCTTTAAACTTTACGGTTTTAGAGGTTTAGAGTTTTAGAAAATGTTTTAAGTTTTAGGGTTTAGGACTTTTTTTAAAAAAAAAACTTTTCAAAAAAAGGCTGACTGCAATTCTGAGGTGGATGCTATAGTATCCACGTGATCAAGAGGTATGCCCATAGAGTACCTAGTTGAGGTGCAACTAGCATTACTCAAATACTAAGTACTACCTTCACAAGTGCATGACAACAAGATGTTGGTGTGCATGCACTGGCATATCTGAACCATTTATCCAAAATAAATACGTCCTAATTATAAGAAATTTCAAAACCTAACTCTATTCAATTTCTATGTGATTATCATTTCTTAGCAGATCATCATAAACACGAAAAATTAAACTAGTGATGGTTATAGACCATTGCTAAAAGCTGGGTTTCTACTAAATCCTTGTCTCCCTAAAACCAAATCTAGATTTTGAAATGGCAGCAGGGCGATGGAAAGAAACTATATCCTAAATAAATAACATAATATAAAATCTACTTGGCAATCGTTTGAGTCAACTTGCTCAAGTCCATATGCTTTTAATTTCTAGTAGTATGCTAGAGGTGTATATATATATTACCAATTAATGACAGCCTTGATCAATATTTAGATTATCGCTCCCAATGCACGGATGGTAAAGGAGCATTCGAAGAACTTGGAGGGACAGTACAGGGATGTTCCTTCACATTAATATCGTTTTTTAGGGATATAATAAGTTTTTGTTTATGGAACCCTCTTTTCTAACTAATAGATCTATGCTTTTTTTACTTAATGATCTATGTGGATTGGTTGCTTAGCACCTAGCTAGCATAAATATTTTATAGATGAAGAACATGGGAGGATGAAAATCTTGGCAATTGCGTGGAGAAGTTTTTTGAAGGCATATTACAAATAGATGTACACTTGGTCGTTTACATGCACACGTTCTTTGTCATCCATTTGCTTAGCTAGAGTAGGTTTGTGTTTTTAGAAACCTTCTTTTTGAATTGATAAGTTTATTTTGTTGTATAACTAAATGATCCATGAATTGTTTGAGTTTCTATGAGTGCAAATTAGATAAATTATGTAGTATGATATATACATTCACTATATTATATATTCGACAGAAAATCTATTAATTATCCCAAATATAGGATTGTGTATCTTGAGTCTCGACCATTATCTTGGCTCTACTCAACAAAGTTATTAATTTTATGATAAGGATTTTATTTTGCTGTTTCCATTGATCAAGAAATAGCTCAATAAATTAGGTGGGCACGTCTAAGGTACAAAAAAAAAATAATCCCATGCACCTAACCTCATTACAACTTTCTACTGGTTCCCAGTGGCACAATTGCCAATCTTTTTTTTTTCGACGCTCATACCCACTTGGATATATAGTTGGATTACTTAAACCTTCACAATTTGTCAACCTTAGCTAGTTTTTATCGTTGTCAATGACTACTATCCAACTTGGATAGTTGGTCTTTCTTTATGTGTACAAGTTTTGTCCGTTAAATATATGCCAAAGTTTGTCCTTAGCCCCATGCTGGTCTGGTCCCAAAGTCTATATCCGTCGACTTGGCAACAAGCTATATATATTCCCTTGAATGGGTACTTCATAGAAGTCTCTTGCTCACTCGTGTAATTAAAATTCTCCTTCTTCTTCGTTCTTGCAGGTCATGACGACGGAATACGTAGATAGTTCAGTTTTGCAGGTGAAGATGGAAAGGGTACGTACGTAGATAGTTCGTTCTTGCTGTTACTCGATCATTTCATTCTATTTGTACAGAATTATTGAATTCGTATTACCGTCGGAAAATTTTCATCAGGAACAACAACACACAGCGAGGAGATTGAAGGCTTCGATCAGGAATACATAAACCGTGTTAAGACTGGGTTTATGCCCTTTGTGTCCGGCATCCCCTCACCACTGTCTACCAGAGACTTCCTATCCTTCCCTCCCTCTCCTCCACGCAGACCCCCTCACCACCACGGTTTTAATCGAAGGTCTACTTTTCGCACTCTTTCATGTGCCTCGGATTCTCCTGGAATGCTGACAACATCATACCAGACGATAGTTTAGACAATCTTCATAGTTCGGCACACATGCAGTCCATCCTCTCCAGCAACCCAAGCATCAGTTTTGAGGATTATTGTGGCCATGAATGGATTGAGAGATCAAATCGTAGCATGCCACTTGCTTAAAGTCAGATTTGATCTCAAAGAGTTGGTTATTCTGGTGCTGAGTTGCGGCGTTATAATCGATTTCCTTTTGTTGTTCCATGTTGTTCCATGAAAGGAGATTGACACCCGAAGTGGACCGAATTTGCTCTGCGGAGCTCCACACCTTGTGGATGGACTTACTCCTAGTCCAGAACCAGGTCCCCTTCTTTGCCCTCCAAAGAATGTATGACATGCATGGTGATCCGTGATGATAAAGCTCAACGGTATCCTTCATTGGTGGAACTCTCCTTTGATTTCTTTTAACAGTTTTTGTACATCAACAAGCAATATCCTCCTCTCATGGAGTCCACCATTTACTTCACCTGGTTCACTACCATCTTCTTCCTCCAAACAACACACGTCCATCTCGAGGGTACCCATCGAAACAACTCTCATCCACCAACTACCTTTCGATCCTACGGCGTCGAGGAGCTGAACTTCCCACTTGTGTTACTCGTACTCCAGTCTTGAGCCACTTCATAATGGTATCCTTTCCTTCTGCTAGAAGGCTCCAAGAAGCGGGTGTTAGGTTCCAGAAGAAAAAAGAACCCGGTTTCTCCAAAATCATTTTCCCAAAGGAGTTCTACAACTTCCTTTCTTATATGTTGAAAACTGTGAGTGGGGGTGACGTCATTTTGTCCCCCCCCTCGTATGGTCGACATCTTTAATTTTATTTAAAGATGTCGACCATAGGCGGCCCCGAAATAGGATTATTATATAAAATATTATTATTATTGAAAAAGGGATCCGAATTTTTCCTATAAATAGAGGCATTCGGATCCTTATTTCATATCTCATTCCAGTTGAAGAGAGAGCATTTGTGAGAGAAAGATTGAGAGAGAAATCTCTTTCTCTAGTTTGGTTCTCTTGGGTTTGGGATCTTGTAAGTTCCTTTATTTGGAACAATTTGTTTATCTCCTATTTTGTGGGTATTTTGGGCTGAGAGTTTTCTCCCAGTTGTGATTATACCCAGCCATTGTAATTCTTACATCAGTAGATATTGGAGATATTGGTCAATGCCCGTGGATGTAGGTAAGTTACCGAACCACGCAAATCTTGTATTATACTTTTGTGTATTATTTGTTCGATTCATTTGTTGGGTAAACTTTGTTTAGGTGATATATTGTCCATTAAATTATTTAGGAAAAATTCTGTCAAAAAGACTTACGAGTCTAAGGAAGTTGGGTTTTAAGCGAGACCGTTCGTGTCTTCTCCAACTACTTGGGAATTTTTCTTAGTCCAATTTCTTGGTACAATTGTTCACATTCGGTGGAAACCAACCCGATTTCCACAACAATTGGTATCAGAGCCAAGGTTAACAACCTAGGCAGTTTGTTTATTTCCATGTCTGTGTCGTAGTTATATTTAACTATGGAAGCATCATCAATAACCGCCGCGTCGACTTCAAAGTCTTCCCGGACAGTGTTGCCAAAAGGCTAAGATTGACGTGGAAAAATTTGATGGATCGAACAATTTTAGTATGTGGCAATGTGAAATGTTGGATGCTCTTTATCAACAAGAGCTTGATATTGCTTTGGATGAGGCTAAACCCTCGTATCTAGATGATGATGAATAGAATCGGATTAATCGCAATGCATGCGTAGTAATCCGATCATGTCTCACAAGGGAAATGAAATTCCCTTATATGAAGGAGACAATTGGTAGTAAACTATGGAAGGAGCTAGATAAACAATTCTTGAAGAAAAGCTGCCAGAATCGGTTGTATCTGAAGAAGAAATTATTCCGCTTTCAGTATCTATCAGGTACAACAATGTATACTCATATTTCGAATTTCAATAAGCTGGTAGCAGAATTGTTAAATCTTGAAGAAGCTATCAAGGATGAAGATAAAGCGATCTTGCTTGTATCTTCTCTTCCTGGTGAATATGATCATCTAGTTACGACAATACTTCATGGAAAAGAGAAAATTACATTAGATGAAGTATGTGCCAGTATATGATAATGAGATCCGGAGAAAAACCAAAAGGAACACGGTAGCTCGTCAAATAGGAGAAGCCTACACCGTAAGAGGTCGTGCTAAAAATAGTAAACCCAAAAGTCGAGGCAGATCTCGCTCTAAGGGTAGACCTGCTAAAGATGAATGCGCCTTACATCGTGAAAAGGGCATTGGAAGAAAGATTGCCCAAAGTTAGAACAGGTAGAAAGGAAACGCCAGTCGAGTGTGTATGGCGTAGAAATGACGAGTCAGACTATTCTCTGGCCTGTTTTTCAGGAATAACTCACACTGATGAATGGTTATTTGATTCTGGATGTTCATTCCACATGTGTTCCAGAAAGGAGTGGTTCTTCAATTTTGAAGAAATTAATGGAGGGGTCGTCTACCTTGCAGACAATCAAACATGCAAGATAGAAGGGATCGGCTCAATTAATTTGAAGAATCATGATGGATCAACAAGAGTGTTGACAGAAGTTCGGTATATACCGAAAATAACTAAGAATCTCATATCGGTGGGAGCCTTAGAATCAAAAGGCTTCATCATAAATATGCAAGATGGGATTCTTAAAGTTATTTCAGGAGCACTGGTTGTAATGAAAGGAGTCAGGAGAAATAACTTGTATTTCTATCAAGGTAGCACAGAAGTCGGCACTGCAGCAGCAATATCAGAAGAAGACAAAGAAGCTGAGATGTCCAGGCTATGGCATATGAGGCTTGGACATGCTGGAGAAAAAATCCTTGCAAGCATTGTCAAAACAAGGATTATTGAAAGGTACAAAAGTCTGTAAACTAGACTTTTGCGAGCAGTGTGTTTTGGGAAAACAAACAAGAGTAAAGTTTGGAACTGCAATCCACAATACAGAAGGAATTATGGATTACGTTCACACAGATGTATGGGGACCAACCAAGACAGCTTCCTTGGGTGGTAAACATTTTTTTGTTACTTTTGTTGATGATTTTTCCAGAAAAGTTTGGGTGTATATTATGAAATCCAAAGATGAAGTGCTGGAAAAATTTCTCGAGTGGAAGAAAATGATGGAGACCAAATCCGGGAGGAAGATTAAGGTGCTCCGATCAGACAATGGAGGTGAATATCGAAGTGATCCATTTTTCGATATTTGCAAGAAAGAAGGTATCACTCGACATTTTTCAGTTAGAAATACACCACAACAGAATGGGGTGGCAGAACGGATGAATCGGACCTTGCTAGAGAAAGTTCGATATATGTTGTCCAATGCTGGTTTGGGCAAACAGTTCTGGGCAAAGGCTGTCACGTATGCAAGCCATCTCATTAATCGTCTACCATCAGCAGCTCTAAAAGGCAAAACACCTTTAGAGGTATGGTTTGGTAACCCTGCAAATGATTATGATACTTTACGTGTTTTTGGTTCCACTGCTTATTATCACGTAAAGGAATCTAAACTGGATCCAAGGGCTAAGAAAGCCTTGTTTATGGGATTCACTTCGGGTGTGAAGGGATAGCGTCTATGGTGTCTATCTTCAAATAAGAGAATTTTTAGCAGGGATGTTACCTTTGATGAATCCTCTATGTTCAAAAGGGCAACAAATGATTCAGAGAGAAGTCCACAGCAGGTGGAGGATACTCCACAGCAGGTGGAGGATACTCCACAACAGGTGGAGTTTGAAACAACCACAACCAAGGCAATAGAAAACCAGCTGCAGGAGAGTGACACTCTACGAACAGAAGAAGGCGCTGGTGTAGAAGAGGTTTTAACTCAAGAACCTCCTCATCAGGAAAATTTACCTATTGCCAGCAGAAGGCCAAGAAGGGAGATTAGAAAACCTGCTCGTTTTGATGATATGGTGGCTTATGCATTTCCAATCGTTGTTGAAGGTATATCTCAGACATTTTCTGAAGCTAACAATAGTTTAGATAAAGAAAAGTGGATAAAGGCTATGGAGGAGTAAATGCAGTCCCTAGATAAAAATCTCACCTGGAAGCTAGCAAGGCTTCCAAAAGGAAAGAAGGCAATTGGTTGTAAATGGGTTTATGCTCAGAAAGAAGGATTTCCAAATAAGAATGATGTCCGCTACAAAGCAAGACTCGTAGCTAAAGGCTACGCACAGAAGGAAGGAATCGACTATAATGAGGTATTTTCTCCAATCGTGAAACATTCCTCAATTAGAATTCTTTTGGCTTTAGTAGCACAATTTGATTTGGAACTAGTTCAAATGGATGTGAAGACAACATTCTTACATGGTAATTTAGAAGAGGAAATCTATATGACTCAGCCCGAAGGATTTAAATTTCTTGGAAAAGAAAATTGGGTTTGTAAATTGAACAAATCGTTATACGGCCTAAAACAATCACCAAGGCAGTGGTATAAGCAATTTGATCAATTCATGATGAAGCAGAAATACACTAGAAGCAGTTTTGATCATTGTGTGTATTTCAACAAGCTACAAGACGGATCTTTCATATATCTCCTCTTATACGTTGATGACATCTTGATAGCATCAAAGAATCAAGAGGAGATCAATAGAATGAAGGCTCAATTGAGCAAAGAGTATGAAATGAAAGATTTAGGTGAAGCAAAGAAAATTCTCGGTATGGAGATCATAAGAGATAGAATGAGGGGTACACTTTGTTTGACACAAAGTCAATATTTGAAGAAGGTACTACAACGTTTTAACGTAGATGAAAAGTCTAAAGCTGTAAGTACTCCATTGGCACCTCATTTTAAACTCAGTGCTTCACAGTGTCCGAAGACAGATAAGGAACGAGAGTATATGTCGAAGGTTCCTTATGCAAATGCAGTGGGTAGCTTGATGTATGCTATGGTGTATACAAGACCAGACATTTCACACGCAGTTGGAGTTGTGAGCAGGTATATGCATGATCCAGGGAAGAACATTGGCAAGCTGTGAAATGGATTCTAAGGTATATTCTTAAGACCTTAGATATTGGGTTGAAATTTGAGAAGGATGAGAATATTGGTCAGCAAATAGTGGGATACTGCGACTCAGATTATGCTGGTGATCTGGATAAGCGTAGATTAACTACTGGTTATGTATTCACTCTTGCAAAAGCACCAGTCAGTTGGAAGTCTACCTTACAGTCCACAGTTGCCTTGTCTACGACAGATGCAGAATATATGGCCATTACAGAGGCTGTAAAAGAAGCTATTTGGTTACAGGGGTTACTTGAAGACTTGGGAATTGGTCAGAAACATCTGATAGTGTTCTGTGATAGTCAGAGTGCTATTCACTTAGCAAAGAACCAAGTATACCATGCCCGGACCAAACATATCGACGTACGGTATCATTTTGTGCGGGAGATTATCGAAGAAGGTGGAGTTCAAGTCAACAAAATCAAAACCGATGACAATCCTGCAGACGCTTTGACCAAGGTGATAACAGGGATCAAGTTCAAGTACTGTTTGGACTTGATCAACATTCTTCAGATTTGAAAGCATCGAAAGGTGCACTGGTTAGTATTCCCTATTTTTATATGGGTGAACAAAATTCGCCAAGGTGGAGATTTGTGAGTGGGGGTGACGTCATTTTGTCCCCCCCTCATATGGTCGACATCTTTAATTTTATTTAAAGATGTCGACCATAGGCGGCGCCGAAATAGGAGACGCCGCCTAAACCGACCCCCTTAAAAGTAATATAATAATATATTTATTAATTTAATATTATTATAATAATATTTTATTAATAAAATATTATTATTATTGAAAAAGGGATCCGAATTTTTCCTATAAATAGAGGCATTCGGATCCTTATTTCATATCTCATTCCAATTGAAGAGAGAGCATTTGTAAGAGAAAGATTGAGAGAGAAATCTCTTTCTCTAGTTTGGTTCTCTTGGGTTTGGGATCTTGTAAGTTCCTTTATTTGGAACAATTTGTTTATCTCCTATTTTGTGGGTATTTTGGGTTGAGAGTTTTCTCCCAGTTGTGATTATACCCAGCCATTGTAATTCTTACATCAGTAGATATTGGAGATATTGGTCATTGCCCGTGGATGTAGGTAAGTTACCGAACCACATAAATCTTGTATTATACTTTTGTGTATTATTTGTTCGATTCATTTGTCGGGTAAACTTTGTTTAGGTGATATATTGTCCATTAAATTATTTAGGAAAAATTCTGTCAAAAAGACTTACGAGTCTAAGGAAGTTGGGTTTTAAGCGAGACCGTTCGTGTCTTCTCCAACTACTTGGGAATTTTTCTTAGTCTAATTTCTTGGTACAATTGTTCACATTCGGTGGAAACCAACCCGATTTCCACAACAATAACAGCACTGAAATTCTATTGAGAAACATGGCTGCTTGGGAGCAATGTCATTTTAATTACGTCGGGGGATACTTCACCAGCTACTGCATCTTCATGGACTATCTCGTCAATTCCGTGGAGGACGTCGAGATACTCGAGCGTGAAGGGATTGTCGAACAAAGTCTGGGATCGGAAGAAGAAGTTGCTTCCCTCTTCAATGGTTTGAGCACCCACCTCGTCTATATTGCTGACCAAAACGAATTCCTTCCTCGCTTGTGCATGGAGTTGAATGAGTATTGTCGCAACAGATTCAACTTGTGGAGGGCAAAGTTAATAGTGGACTACTTTAGTAGCCCTTGGGCAGTTATCTCGGTTGTTGCAGCGATCTTCCTTCTCTTGATGACAGCCACACAGACATTCTACACTGCTTATGGTTATCATCGACCTCATAATTAGAGCTTAATTTTAATGTGGTTCTTTTCTATAATAATTTCTCTAATTGATTCCTTGTTTACAAATATATCTTCTTTTTATTGTTTATTTGGTTCTTCTAATATTGTGGCTTAACCAATATCTAGGGCAATGCACTACATTAATTAATATATTATATGTTTATTCCTTGTATTTTCATTTTATTTAACATCTATTTTCATAAATATTGTAGTTACCCGAATGACAAAAGCAGCTACTAAATTGGCTTTTAAGAAGCTTGTAACGTGAACAAAATCTAATTTTAAAAACAAAAACGTTTTTATCAGAAAGATGCTGATTAGGACGTCTGACATGGATTCCAGCTATGGCATCCACGTCAGAGGGTAGGGACGGCCGTACCCCATGGGGGAGAGCCTAGCATTACTCATGTTTTTTATTCATATTCTAAGTTCTTTTAATTTCTTTTAGAAAAGTTAGTTTGCTAGAGGTGTATAGATCACCAATGACAGCCTTGATCAATGAACAGTACTCAAGGGATGTACGTACCTTCACATTAACAACCACGTATTGATGATTTATCACCACTTCTCTCCGCGTACAAAAATCCAATTCCAGTAGAAAAGTTAACCTCCTCTTTAGTGTATTTAATTTAATGCTAATTAATACTTAGTGTGTAGTAGTAAAGAGAAAATTAAATTTATATTCGAATTACTTGGAAGATATTTCAATAAACAGTTTAAAGATGATTTTTGAAGACTTATATTTTAATTTAGTCGTGTTGTGTATTCTTTATCGAATGTTAGATATAACAGGTTTGTGTTCATGGAACCCTCTTTTCTAACTAATAGATCTATGATTTTTTTATTTAATGATCCATGTGGGTTGGTTGCTTAGCACCTAGCTAGCATATATTTCTAGTCAACTAGCATTAAAAAATTTGTGTACTATACATCTATATTGGGGATATATATATATATATATTATAGATGAAGAACATGTGAGGATTGAAATCTTAACGATTGGAAATGTGTTTTAAGACATATTACAAACAGAGGTACACTTGGTCGTTTACATACGCACATTCTTTGTCATCCATTTGCTTAGAGTAATATTTTTGTTATTAAAATATATGGCATGATTTGCCACGCGCCCTTATGCCAGCCTGGTCCCTAATTCTATCTCTGTTGACTTGGCAACAAGCTTCTATCTATTATATATATAAATATATTCTATATTCGTCCTTGGATGGGAAATTCATGAAAGCCCTTCATGACCTTGCTGGGGTCCCAGTTGGACGAGATCATGGAGCCTCATATTCAGAGCTCTAGAGAGGATATTTCATGAGATGGTTTATTTTGGGCTGTAATAAAATTCTCATTCTTCTTCGTTCTTGCATGAAAGTCTTGGTCCTGTATCTGTTAACCAAAGTGCCCAAGAGATTGTTGTTCCTATTTCCGCCTCCATATAAAAGAAAGTGCTGAGATCAGAACAGTTTTGCTGATGACGACGGAAACGGTACGTACGCATATAGTAGTTGCTGTTACTCGATCATTTAATTCTGTATGTACAGAACTGAATTTCTATTACCGTCTGAAAATTTTGATCAGGCCCAAGAGCTGGTGTACGACAGAGAGGGTTTCAATCAGTTACTCTTACACCGCGTTAAAACTGGGTTCAAGCCTTTATTTGTCCGGAATCCCCACACTACCGTCTACCAGGGAATTACCCACGCCATCGGCGAAGTCAGGCCATTGGCCTACCAGCCCCGCTCGTTCATGGTGCTCGGACTCTGCTGGGGTGCAGAGCACATGCTACCAGACGACGGTTTAGACAGTCTTCACAGTTCACAACACATGCATTCCATCCTCACCAGGAACCCGAGCATGAGTTTTGAGGATTATCTGCTGGCCATGAATGGATTGAGAGATCAAATCGAAGCATGCCACCTCGTGAAAGTAAATGTTGATCTCGAAACTTTGATTATGCTGGTGCTGAGTTGCGGCCAGATAATCGATATCATGTTGATGTTTTATGAAGAGAGACTGACACCGGAAGTGGACAGAATTTGCTCCTCAGAGCTCCACATCTTGTGGGTGGACTTCCTCCTTGTCCAGAACCAGGTTCCTTTCTTTGCCCTCCAAACAATGTATGACATGGTGAATTATATCCCAGATCATACTACTCAACGATATCCTCCATTGTAAGACCTCTGCCTTTTTTTCTTTGAAAAGTTTTTAAAACTCAACAGGCAATCAGCTCCTCCCTTGGAGTCCACTTCCATCCACCATTTACTTCACCTGGTTCACTACTATCTCCTTCCTCCTAACAACCCACCTGATCTATCTCGAGGGTACTGGTCTAAACAATTCGTACTCACCGACTACCTTCCGTCAATCCTACAGCGTCGACCCACTCATGTTACTGGTACTCCAGTCTTGAGCCACTTGATAATGGAATCCATTCCTTCGGCTAAAAGGCTCCAAGAAGCGGGTGTTAGGTTTCAGAAGAAAAAAGAACCTGGGTTCTCCAAAATCACCTTCCACAAAGGAGTACTGCAACTTCCTTTCTTATATGTTGATAACAACACCGAAACTCTACTAAGAAACATGGCTGCTTGGGAGCAATGTCATTTTAATTACGTCGGGGGATACTTCACCAGCTACTGCATCTTCATGGACTATCTCATCAATTCCATGGAGGACGTCGGATACTCGAGCGTGAAGGAATAATGGAACAGACCCTGGGATCGGAAAAAGAAGTTGCTTCCCTCTTCCATGGTTTGCGCACCAACCTTGTCTATATTGCTGACCAAAACGAATTCCTTCCTAGCTTGTGTGTGGAGTTGAATGAGTATTGTCGCAACAGATTCAACTTGTGGAGGGCAAAGTTAATGGTGGACTACTTTAGTAACCCTTGGGCAGTTATCTCGGTTGTTGCAGCCATTTTCCTCCTCTTGATGACTGCCACACAGACATTCTACACTGCTTATGGTTATCATCGACCTCTCAATTAGAGCTTAATTAATTTTATTGTGGCTCCATTCTTATCTATATGAATTTTTCTAATTGATTCCAATTGTTTACAAAAATATCGTCTTATTATTATTTATTTGGTTCTTCTTTGAGGTTTATCACATATGGCAATGTACTACATTAATATATTATATGTTTATTGGTTTTATTTTTATTTTATTAAACATAAATTTTCAGAAATGTATATATTTACCTCAATGAACAGCAGCTACTAAACTGGCTTCTATGAAGCTTGTAACGAGAATAAATTCCAACAGCTAGCAGATTATAATCGCCTTAACAAAAATGATATGTCAAGATAAACCAAACTAGCGACTTCAGTCGCCTTTCTTATTCATTTAAATTGTCAATAGTTAGCTTTTTTCGATGAAGGTCATGTTACTGGTTTCCATGTTAATCGGTCAAACGGAGCACTTCAAATGAGAAATATTTAATGAGTGGTTGGGAAACTTAGTTTTGAGTATGAGTGTCACGCGGTTACTTCGAGCAAGTCTTCCAAGAAATCCAACACATCTCAGGCCATATAACATGCTTTCCACTTTCTCCGAAATATTTTCTTGTTCTTGTGGGTTGGAGAGAGGGTGTTGTCAAAATATTCCAGTAATCATTCCAACCCTATTGGAAAGGTTTGGTTGCATTTTAAATATTTACCAGACGAGTGTTTCCAGGCAAAGGTTTGACCAGCTTCCATCAGTGATGAGAGCTGTCCCTACAGCAACAAGGCTGCCGCACAGGGGTAAAGTTCAAGCCAAAAGGGAGTGGAAGATTTACTGTGGAGTTCGAGAATGGAGTTTTGGGACTCCCACATTTACATATAAGAGGGAACACCAAGAACTTTTTGAGGAACCTCATTGCCTGGGAGCAGAACCATCCTGCAACAGCAAAAAGCTTCACCAACTATGCCATCATTATGGATTAATTGGTTGATAACTCAAAGGATGTAAAGATACTCGAACATAGTGGAGTGCTGGAGCATTCACTGGGAACAGATGAGGAGGTTGCAGTCTTCAACAGCTTGAGTGCCAACTTGGTCTATCCTAGAGAAGAATATGATTTCCTTCCAAAGGTGTGCGAGGACTTGAGAGAAGGTCTAATATTTGGTGGACAAAGCTAATGACTGACTATTTTGGGATCCCGGGCCGCCATTTCTCTAATAGCTGCAGCTCTCATCATTCTACTTACCATGGTGCAGACATTTTTTTCTGTCTACTCCTATTTTCGACCTCCCAAATAGAAAAATTATTATTTATGAATGTCTCAAACATGTTAAATTTACATATTTGACATCCAAAACAGAGTAGCAATTGTATTAATGGGATTTGTCAACATACAGTTCTAATTCTTGGTCATCAATGGAAAGACCTCTAACTTCTACGACATAACTAATCATTAATGAAGATTCGCTTGGGACATTCACTAATTGGTATTACATTCTTCAACGTATTTGAATATAGACTATGCACAATTAGTTCCATTTTCGTTTTCGATATTGGATGGCAATGGTTAATGATGAAAGGATGGATTGAACGACCGGCCTTTCATCTTCCTCTTCTTTCTTCTTCTGTTGCTTTTTCCCTTGGATTCATTTTTGAAGGAAACAGATTCCTTTTCCTGAAGAGACTGAGAACTTGGAATTTGGTTTCTAAATTCCTTCTTTTAATGTGAAAAGAAAAACATCCGTGTGTTTCATATGGCAACCACTCGTTAATGCAATCCCTTCGTTTTTTCCTCTTTTCGCATTTCTTCTGTTCCATCTATGAAAACAGAGATTTCTGATTTAATATATAGCATCTTATAGTGAGCAATAGTCCTCGAAAGCTGAGAACAATGAATTAAAGCAAAGGAAATCTGCAGATTGATTAGTCCGCAGGCCGTGCGGACGAGGTTTAACAATTAGCTTTCCTTGATTCAAACGAATAAAACTAATCTGAATATGATGGTCAAATATTACTGTTCTACGAGCAGACATGTCACTCAAAATGGAAAAGAGGATTTCGGTCATATATATACACCAATTTACACAGCATGTATATATTAATCTTACTGTAGCTTATGCGTCCATTTGTTGCAACCACCGATGAGCGCGTTCAGGACCTTTGATGAAGAGTTTCCATGCATGAGAGCTGACTCATGATGAGCAGTTAGATATATGCATGTCCATTAATTCAGCAAAACGTGCCATATATGAACAGCCATGTCTGTTGGTACTGAAGATCACCTGTTTCCAGTGGAAAATCTATAAGTACTACTTGCTGAGAGCATGCATGATTGATCTATTGTTGTACGTAATGGAGAAGTTAAGCCATAGAGAAGACATCTTACGCAAAATCTTTTCTCTTCTGCCCAAGAAATCACAGGTCAGGTTCCAACTTGTTTCGAAGAAATGGCAACTTCTGATAAAAGAAGCCGCTTCTGATGATCTCTCTACTGCGAGACCTTTAGACTCTGGTCTTGTCCTTCTCAAGCGTGACGGCGAATGGGTTCAGGAAACGAAGTTCTATCGCTTTGACAGCAAAGGAGCTCTCTCTCTCGAGCAAGATTACTCCCTCGTCGTCCCATCAAATTATCGTATTCAAACGATCGGTTCATGCAACGGCGTCCTCTTCTACTCCATGAAAAACCATGCAGCACATGAAGTAGCAGAAGAAGATAAACACTACACTTTTCACCTCTTCAATCCCGTTACCAAAATGGTCTCCAATCTTCCTCACGTTCCCGACGAGGACCAATTGAGGTCGTGGCCATTACCAGTTGCTTTAGGATTGGCTCTGGATTCAGATACCAATCACTACAAATTTGTTGTTGTATATGGGGAATGTTGGGAAAAACGAAAACCCATTAGCGTCACAATCTTCAATTCCTTGACAGGTAAATGGAAGAGAAAAACAGTGAGGTTCATTGATGGTATCTCCGTCTACAAGTTTCACCCTCGTTGGAACGCTTCTTCGGTGTATGCTAATGGGTGTTTATATTGGCATTCGTCTATATCATCAGTGATCGTATTCTGCTTGAAGACTGAACTCTTTCGAGTTTTCGGCTTGCCTGCCAGATCGAGGTCTAAGGGAGTGTTATGGGAAGCAGATCAGGGACGCATTTACTATTGCCAGAACTTAAATGAGGGTGGACTCTGCATCTGGGTTCTGGTGGATGAAGCTGCTGCTCTTCCTGGCAAAGAATGGTGCCAAATCCTCAAGGTCTCCAATTATGAAACGTTGAATTCCATGATCCCAAGAGGGAGCTTCGACTCAAACTTATTGAGTGCTACTGCATGGGCTTTTAATGAACATCTTCAGACCATCTATCTCCAATATCAAGGTTTTCTTGTTTGTTATAACATATCAAATAAGATAGTGAGAAGGGTGATCCCTATTATATCAGGCTTCGACGCAGCGCTGCCTTTTTGATATAGGGAATTTAACTTCCCCTATGATAGTATTCTGCAACAACGAGTCGAAGGAGGAAGAGAAGTCCCAATGATCTGACTCTCAGCAGATCAAACAGAAATAAAGTAAAGGCTACGGATATTCAAACCACTGTTCACTTTCTATATGGCATTACTTATTAATATTCTTGGATGTAAGTTGTTTACTTTTCTTACGCTTCCGCAATTGAAAAATCGTAATACTGTATCGATGGATTTTATCATGAAGAAGAAGATCAAAGATCGTTCAGTTATTAAATTTTTTTATATAATTCATGCTTCATTAATGAGGTTTGTAGAGGAACCTCATTTGCCTCTACATTTTAAGGTGAAATCCAAAAAACTGTCGCATAAAAAATTTTTCCACATAGAAATTAACTGATTATAGAAAGATTGAGTAATTATTTACTAGGTGACATTCAAAGACCCAGCAAGGAAAGTCTTCCCACGACTGTCCCTACAATGCTACGAACTGAATAATTTATTCACCTCCAAGGACCCAGAAAATGGCCACTAAGACAAGTAGTATAAAACTAGTGGTGGAACTCTTTTTGAGAGTCTTCTCTAGCAAACAATTGTACCAAGTGACTGAAAAGCCAACAAGAAAGACCAAGGTCCAAAGTATTGCTTTCAAAATACCCCAGAAAGAAAGAACTAGTCTAAAGAAGATCCATGGGCTAGGACCAGCTAGTATGGTAAAAGATTTATCTCCAAAATGCATGCACGGTTTTTGGGAATTAATTAAGAGAATTGGACTATTTGCCAGTACTCCCCAACCATCTCAAAAACCAGGAAAGACGGTGCTCCAATTCTTCACAGCGAAGGGAAGGATGGGCGATGAAGGAGCAAGCCCAGAAATCAAAATGGATGTGGCAGGAGTAGGAGAGGCTGCAGACAAGAAGAGGGAAGACCCAGGAGCAAGCAGAGGGACGGATAAAGCAGTTAAAGAGCATGGATTGGTGGGGTCAACACAGTCACTTACTGGAAACAGGACGAGGAAAGATATTGCTTGCTTTAAGCAGCGATACATTATCGACATGGAATCTTACATTGTTGATGATCTCAATATATAAAACTCCAGAGGTTGCTAGTGGAGGTTCAGGCTTCTAGCATTACTACCATCGTCTCTATTCAGTCCTCGAAAGGAGGGAAAAGAAGACTAGAGGATTGCCTGCTGATGATGAAGAGGAAGGAAAAAGAAATAGCAACATGTTATGCAGTGGAGGAAGAAACCCCAACAGATTTTCCTCAATTGTTGGGTTTGCTGCTCCGTTGTCGTTCCATCACTGATCTATTTCACAAGTGGCTCTGGGGTGAGTTCTCTCTTAAGAAGCTGGACCCTGAATAATTGTCACAAGTACTGGACATCTTATTTATGGGTAGACTCGCTCTTGGTTGAGAACCAAATTCGACTAATATCCATTCTTCAAGAAGTTACAAACATTTGTCAAGAATATCCCTCAAGTTTTCACACCTCGGAGAAGCTAGCCTGTCATTACTTTGATTCTTGCAAAATATACTTTTTCTTTTCTCAAACTTACGAAACAGAGAGTGAATAATGTCATTTCATTGCTGTGATTCTTGCAAAATTTCTGTTTTGTACAAGTACTCTTTCCAAACAAGCTAGTTAATTGAGCAATCTTGTAGAATCTCTTGTATTATTGAACAAGGACAGAGTTTGCTCTCCTTGATAGATACTGGGTTGGATATATATGACGATCGATTCTCTCTTTTTCTGCAGAATCTCTTGCATTATTGCACAAGACAGTTTGCAGGATCTTGGAGTATCCGTAATGCTCGATTCTATCTTTTTCTGCGTACATGATTGGATTTAGATGATGATTCACCACTGCTTCACCAGAAAAATCATTCTGTTCATACAGCACCTAGCTTGGTATCGCAAGGGCCCGGAGGATGGCTACGGAACCAGGAATGATGGAACAAAAAGAAAAAGTTATCACCCACCCTTCCCTTAATGCTGCCTTGCTAGTAGTCATGAATTAAGCGCTATATATACTTTGAAATAGCTTTACATGTGGCTCGAGTATCTACTTTCAACTACTCCCCTTTACATGTGTAAACTCATAAATTTTTTTGAAACATTTAGAATCAGCAAGCAATATTACATAAAGGCGACAACAGCTCATGTGGCCTATAAAAGAAAAGGAAAAAGGGATAAATGAAAGCTTATCTATTACTTTATTGGGTTCTTCCGCTTTCTTTCTGAGGAATCCTTATCTGTGTAACGGAAGCCAATCTTTAAATAAATCAAAGACTAGCTTCTTTGTGGCGTAAGTCTCTGCCATGAAAAATTTCATGGGTGAAGAAGGGAATTTGATTGTCGAGGAGGGGGTAGCATATAATTAAACCCACCCACAACTCAGAGCCCAGTACCTAGAGTCAGGAAATCGGCTCTGGGTATGCGTGCGTCTCTGCAATATTACAACATCTGGCTGTTCAATTGAAGGTGAGAGTTAATTGTTCAGTCTACAAAGCCTTGTTTAATTCAATCCCTTGATGCCCGACTGAAAAATATTTGTTGTACGTGACTTAATTCTGAAGCAAGTTTTTTATTCTGAAAACTTACTTGCTTTTCTCTTTGAATAGTTTCATAAAATAATCTTCTCAAATTCATTATTAAGAGAAGGATGAGCGAGGATCCAGGCGTGTCTGAAATCAAGGAAACGATTGTGGATGTGAGGCTACTGGAAAAACCGATGGAAGGGGCCACAAAGGCAACAGGCAAACGGGCAGTGGAACAAGTGCTTGAAGATCTCAAGCATATTGATGTTCACTGTATACAAGATATTGATAAACATTTAACGGATCCGCAGCAGGTTGGCAGTGGAGGCACTTCAGGCTTCTACAAAGTTCCCGAGGTCATGCGGCGGCGCGCAGGGAGTGAAGAAGCTGCGTTATATGATCCCAAACACATCAACTTCTCCAAAATAGGGGAATTGTTTAGGAAATACAAGGAGGGTGATGATCACACACGAAGTCAAGTGAAGCATTACTGTTACCATCTCCGTTCATACGCCCATAACTATGGAATAATGGAAATCGAGCCTTTAATGTTGCAGGTGTACAACGATTTTGAATCCTCTAGTTCTCGAGACTCGTTGGGCTCACCTCAACTGTTGGGCAATATCTTTTTGCGTGATTTCTTCCAAAGGTCCAGAAATAACAAATTGAGTGCCAGAAATGATCCAGAATGTGCCCATTGATGGGTGTCTGAGCTATGGGCAGACTTGCTCCTCCTGGAGAACCAGATCCCACTCTTTAGGTGGAAATTTAGTCAATTGACGCACGATAGGGACCCAACCATTAAGAGCCCAAACGACGGACAGTTTTACTTGTCCATCATTTCATACTTTGAAGATTTTATTCCATCGATTAATTCAAAAGTTGGAGAGCTAGAACTTCAAAATTATCGCTTCCACCATCTCCTTAATCTCATTCACGACATCATGCTTCCAACATGCCATCCCTTAGTGTCGTTTAGCTGCTCCAAAGATGCTGCACCGTCGACGACGAAACATTATTTTTTGCAGACTATTTCCCGAATCCCCGAAGAAAAAGGGTTTACCGTCAATGAAACCTTTCCCTTCCGCAACAAGGCTGCAACAAGCTGGCATAAAGTTCAAACGGGTAGATAGGGCAGTGGTGGAGTTTAAAAGAAGAGTGTTGAAGCTCCCTCGTTTGCATATCACAAAGTGCACTAAGAAGGTCCTCATGAATCTGATTGCTTGGGAGAAATGTCATCTTCATGCTTCAAAATACATCATCAACTACGCCATTTTTATGGACCATCTTATCAATACCTCCAAGGACGTGGAGATCCTTGTCCATAGTGGAGTTTTTGAGCATTGTTTGGCAACCGATGAAGATGTCGCGGCACTCTTTAATGGCTTGGCTCAGGACCTTGTTTATATGAAAGATGACCCATACGATGACAGGTACGATATTTTCCCAAAATTGTCCTTGGACATCAACAAGTACTGCAAAAGTAAGCGAAACATATGGTGGGCAAACCTAATGCAAGATTACTTCAAGAGTCCATGGTCTGTAATTTCTTTGGTTGCAGCATTATACCTCATTTTGCTCACTATGGTGCAAACCTTTTTCTCTCCTTATTCATATTTTCGACCACCCAAATAAGGGATTGTATCACTGTTGATCATTTGCCTTTAATTATGTGTGCTTTAAGTTGTGGTTGTAATTAAGAGTACTTGATCATGTTGTGATTTCTGTATCTAATTTGAGAATTTAAACTTTAATAGTAGTTTGTAATGGATGATGGTGTAGTTCAAACTGCTCTACATGAATATCAAACCTCGCGAGTGTAACCTACTATTAATTTCATACTTTTATGCAATATTGAATTTGTATGTGGTCCAGCAAAAGATGGCCAAAATATTACTTGCAAATCAAGTTAGTGCTGCAAATATTGGTAATGTTTGGATATATCTCTAATTTCAGCCATTGGGAAAAAATGATTGGGAGAGTACCAGCTAAGTCATTATTAATTTGAAGCAATATATAGGTTGTCACAACATTTTACAAACTCTGGAAGCAATGACAGGAATTAATGTTGACTATTGAAAACTTGTCAATGAGTTCATTAATAGTGACATAACATCTTATATTACTAAAATCTCAATTATGGAGATATGGTGAATTGTTGGGAAAGACTGTCGGCTACTTGGAGAGAGGAAAAGAAGATAGAAGAAAGAAGAACGTACTCTGTTTATCTACTACAGCATTAATCAGGAAAAGCAGTGGCAGACAAGAAAACGGGAAAAAGGAAAAGCGATCGTCACTCGTCTCCATTGTTGAAGCTCTTTACATAAAGCTTATATGCTTTATTTTCTACATTAATGAATTAAAAACAAGAGAGCAAAACAAGTTAGCTCTAAAACATATAATTATACAACACAACACAATGAACTTCTGCCGCGGTGTGATGATTATCCTACAACAAGTTCATTCAAAGATTATTTGGGTCCTAACTTCCCAGTTATTTCTAACGCTCTCCCTCAATCTGGAATTTATAAATGTTTGAGCAACTTCTGGGAGCTAGATAGAAGCCCAAAAGGCCTGATATTCCACTCCACTATATCCATCTATAAAAGCCAAGAAATACTAAAGATCAAACAAATTGGAAACCTGGCTAGGTTTCCATAAATTCGAATGGTCTTACTTAAACAAGTTGTGATTATGGCTATAAGCAGATGGAAAAGATCAAGTCCTGTGATGTTTTTTGAGATGAAAAAAATGGCATGGGAATGATAACTGTATTATCATCTTCCTTTCCTTCCCATGTCGCTGTGGGTTTCTCTGTTAATTTGTACCACCTTGGCTGCAAATTCGGTGAGCTGCCTCATCTGCAGAACTGTATGATCTTCCCTATCAGAGTACCCACCAGCCGGTTCGACGTTGTTGGCCTTTTCTATTGAGAGTTATAATTTCTTTGCCATACACCCCCATTATAATTATTCTATCAAACCAACACTTGAATGGAAAACGTTGAAGCCCCACCCGGCCCTTATTTTTATCTTTATTCCCTTCTATCTTCTGCCCTTTTCCATTTATCGGTCATGATTAAAACAAGGACCGCTTTTTAGAGTATTGACTCCAAAAGTAGCTAGTGGTCCAGATTGACTACTAGGTGGAGATGAGAATGTTAGGCATCCAAAAAGCGCCATGTAATTTCATTCATTTCATTGATGTCGTCCCTACTGAAAATTTTTGTGCGAAGCAAAGCTTATCTTCCTCTGAATAGATCCCGGTGCAGAGAATCAATTTTTTTCCTGTCCTTATAACCAACCAATTAAGGAAGATAAACATGGATAGCAGCAAAAGTTGTGCTGCTCTATATATCGAAGGAACACATTAAGATGTTTTTTATAGCAGTTTGAGGCTATGTATAGTACAAGAGATCACTAATGGTTAAGAATGGGCGAGGATGCAGGAGAATCGTCGTCATCCTCCTTTGTAATCAAGGAAACGATTGTCGACGTGATGAAGCTGAAACAAGCGGTGGAAGCAGAGGAGACTCCCTCGAGCGAAAATGTTTGGGATTTTACACGGCTTAAAGATGTTGAAGGCTTTGATCAGCGCTATGTCGACATTCTTAGGTGTTCCTTTGAAGATCTCAAAGACAGATTCATGGGATGAAGACGTTCACCCTGGTGCTTATTTCGGCTTCTACAGTCCCTGAGGGTATGCGGCGCCGAGCAGGGAGAGAGGAAGAAGATCTCGACGAGCATACATAAACTTCTCAAAAATAAAGAATTTCTTCAAGAGTAATGCTATAGCCACTCGCAAAGTGGATGCGCTCGGCCACATTCTGACGTGGACGGTTGACGTGGCCATCCACGTTAAAATCTGACGCAGCATCCACTTTCGAGTGGCTGTCCCCCCTCAACATTCTCCCTCTTTCCTCCCGCCCGAGTAAAAAATTCTTTCTTTTGTCTCTCTCTTGCCCTCCTCTCTCCCGAACGAATCTCCTGCCCTCCCCTCTCGCGAACGATTCACCTGCCCTCCCCTCTCCCGAACGATTCACCTGCCCTCCCCTCTCCCGAACGATTCTCTCCTGCCCTCCTCTCTCCCGAAACGATTCTCTCCTGCCCTCCTCTCTCCGGCGATGATTCTCTTCTCTCCCGGCGGCGCTTCCGTTCCTCCCGGCGGCGCTTCCGTTCCTCCCGGCGGCGCTTCCGTTCCTCCCGGCGGCGCTTCCGTTCCTCCCGGCGGCGCTTCCGTTCCTCCCGGCGGCGCTTCCGTTCCTCCCGGCGGTGCTTCCGTTCCTCCCGGCGGCGCTTCCGTTCCTCCCGGCGGCGCTTCCGTTCCTCCCGGCGGCGCTTCCGTTCCTCCCGCGCATCTCTCCCGCCCGGGCTCTCCCTCCCTCCGTCTCTCTCCCGCCCGGGCTCTCCCTCCCTCCGTCTCTCTCCCGCCCGGGCTCTCCCTCCCTCCGTCTCTCTCCTGCCTGGGTTCTCCCTCCCTCCGTCTCTCCCGCCCGCCCCCTCCCTCCGTCTCTCTCCCGCCCGCCCACTCCCTCTGTCTCCCGCCCGCCCGCCCACTCCCTCCGTCTCCCGCCCGCCCACTCCCTCTGTTTCCCTCCCGCCCGCCCTCTCCCTCTGTCTCGCTTCTTCCTGCCCTTTCCCCGTCTCGCTTCTGCCCGCCCTCTCCCTCCGTCTTGCTCCCTCCCTCCCTCTCCCTCCCTCCCCTCCCTCCCCTCCCTCTGGGTCCTTCCCTCTCCCTCCTGAGTTGCTGCTCCCGTCGCTCACGGGGGCGGAGGTAATTTTACTTTTTTTTTTTATGCTTGGTTCCCATGAGGTGAGAGGCCCTTTCTTGCATGATTACTGGTTCATCGCTATGACATTGCTCTTAATTAGCGGGAAGACGATTTTCTTGGTACCGAACGGAGGAACGAGATGGGTACTGCAATTTCTTCACATCGCTATGCGGAGAGGGGTGGAAACATCCTTTTGACATCGCCCTCTTAAAAAAAGAAAAAGAAAAAAGAAAAGTGGTGGGTTTTGCTTGTTCTTGACATCGCTCTTCGCGTTTGGAATACGACTTTCTTAGCATTAAAGAACAGAGGAACGAGATGCGTATCGGGAGTTCTTGACAACGCTCTTCGGGAAGACGATTTCCTTGGCTTCGCTCGAATCAAAGAGCGGAGAAACGAGATGGGTACACCCTTGGAACCGATATCAGAACGGAATTGAAAGAAACAGAGAATTTCGTGGCCGGTCCTTTTGCAGAGAACCTCGACGAGAAGAAGAACGCCGCGAAGAGGAAACGCCACCGCCTAAGAGATTTAGCAGCAATGGAGAAAGCCACTGTTGATGGAGGATAGAGAATGACACATCCCGCAACGGCTACTGGGTGATTAACAAAAGCTTTCTACCACTATACCAGCTATCGTTTCCTGTATTATTTAATTTCTTTTGCATTCAGTGATAAATTTGTATGATGCCAATTCTCGCTTGTACTTGTAAATACTCTCAATCAGAATAAGAATCTGAGAGAAATTGGACGTTTGAACTACTCTATTTTTCTTAATCAACTTCATATCAGGATGACTTCTGCAGATGTTTCACTGATAAGATAGCAGAACAGAATTGAAAGGAACAGAGAATTTCGTGACCGGTCCTTTTGCGAAGAACCTCGACGAGAAGAAGAACATCGCGAGGAAGAAACGCCACCACCTCAAAGATGGGCATCGTGGTTCTTAATAAGTGAAGTCATCTAACTCATAATCTTTAAGCAGCAATGGAAAAGCCACCGTTGATGAAGGATGACAAAATAGAGAAGCGCCGCCGGGAGGAAGAGAAGCGCTGCCGGGAGAGAAGAGAATCGTCGCCGGAGAGAGGAGGGCAGGAGAGAATCGTCGCCGGAGAGAGGAGGGCAGGAGAGAATCGTTTCGGGAGAGAGGAGGGCAGGAGAGAATCGTTTCGGGAGAGAGGAGGGCAGGAGAGAATCGTTTCGGGAGAGAGGAGGGCAGGAGAGAATCGTTTCGGGAGAGAGGAGGGCAGGAGAGAATCGTTTCGGGAGAGAGGAGGGCAGGAGAGACTCGTTCAGGAGAGGGAACGGCAGGAGAATCATTCGGGAGAGAGGAGGGCAGGAGAGAGACAAGAGAAGAATTTTTACACGGGCGGGAGGAAAGAGGGAGAATGTTGAGGGGCGGGGGGACAGCCACTCGCAAGTGGATAGCTTCGTCAGATTCTGACGTGGATGGCCACATAAGCCATCCACGTCAGAATGTGGCCGCGCCATCCACTTTGCGAGGGGCTATAACATTACTCTACGTTGAAAGGGAACGACTTGGGTGTTACTGTTGACACACAAAGTCAATTGAGGCATTACTGCCACCATCTTCGCTCATACGCCGGACGGGACTGAAAATTGGGTATTTGATGTGGAAGTTCTACCAGAATCTGGAAGAGTTGTACCAAGTTCGTAAGGAGCCCATAATTCCGACCAATAGTACTATTTTTTCCTGATATTATAGCTTTACTACTAGGAAGTTGCTTCTTAATAAAGTCTGGTTGGATAGACCAAGAATGTGCCCATTTATTGGTCTTTGAAGTATGGGTAGACTTTTGGGAATTAGGACGCTACTAATTCCACCCAAAATCAGTGGGATCCACGAAATACCATATGCAATCGAGAAAATAATATATGCCAAAAATAAGTAAAAATAAGACACCAAGATTTAACGTGGTTCGGCCAACTGCCTACATCTATGGACCAATACCAAGAAAAAATTTCACTATCTCAAAAGGAGTACAAAATATTACATAGTATTTTGTGCCTACGTAGAGGCTTCAAACACTCAACTTAGCTTCTTCTGCTCTTATGTATAGCTTCTAGACTGAAGCTCTCTAACACATTTAGATTTTCTCTCTTGGTTTTTATATTTCAGAATAAGTTGAAGGATCCTATTTATAGGAGGCATTGATAAATAAAATAATACAAATGTATTATTTTACTTAGTTGGCGCCCGCCTTTGAACAGTGTTCGGCGCCCGCCTTGGAACCGTGTTCGACGCCCGCCTTGGAACCGTGTTCGGCGCCCGCCTTTGAGCCGTGTTCGGTGCCCCCCTTTATTGAATTAATGAGACACCCCTCAAGAATTCATAAAGGGGTTTCTTGTTTATATAAGTGGGTGGGAATCTCACTTATTATTGTGAGGCCCACCAACTAAATAAACAGGATTTGCCTCCATCTTTAACAATCTCCCACTTGGAGACAAATACAACAATCTTCATTATAGTGGAATCTGGTGTGGGCATCTTCTATGTCTTCACTGCAGAAGACTAACTGAAGCTGAGCACAGCTCCAGTTTCTCTTTGGCTATTGTCTTGGTCATCATGTCGGCTGGGTTTTTCGTACCTTGAATTTTTTCAAGTTTCAACACTCTATCCTCCAAGAGTGATCTGATGAAATGATATCGGAGTCCAATATGTTTCGTCCTCAAATGAAATGCAGAATTCTTTGCAAGATGTTTTGCTCTCTGACTATCACTATGCAAAATATTGTTCTCCTGGTCGCAACCCAATTCTACTAATTAACCTTGTAACCATATCATTTCTTTGCTAGTTTCAGTTACTGCCACGTACTCTGCTTCTGTAGTTGATAACACAACAATCTTTTGTATTTGCGAAATCCAACTAACTGCGGTGGCACCAACTGTAAAGACATAACCGGTAGTACTCCTCCTGCGATCTACCTCACCAGCAAAATCAGCGTCTACGTAACCTCGTAGTGTTGCGTCGCCTCGTCGAAAACATAAGCATTTCTCAGTAGTTCCCTGTAGATATCTCAATATCCACTTTACTGCTTCCCAATGTTGTTTTCCAGGATTTGTCATAAATCTGCTCACAACTCCCACTGCATGAGCAATATCTGGTCTCGTACAAACCATGACATACATCAAACTTCCAATGGCTGAGGCGTATGGAATTTTAGCCATGAAGTGTTTCTCCTCCTCGGTCTTAGGAGACTGGTCCTTTGATAAACGGAAGTGATTTGCTAATGGTGTGTTGACAGGTTTTGCAATGTTCAAGCTGAACCATTGAAGAACTTGATTAATATACTTAGACTATGACAACTGCAAAACACCATTATGCTTATCTCGACAAATTCTCATCCCATGAATTTGCTTTGCTTCACCTAAGTCTTTCATTTCGAATTTCGCCGATAATTGCTTTTTCAACTTCTTAATCTCGTCCATGTCCAATTCGGCTACTAACATGTCATCGACATAAAGTAGTAGCAAAATGATATAGCTGGACTCGAGTCGTCTGAAGTAACAACAATGGTCAGCATTACACTTCGTGTAGCCATTATTCTGCATAAATCCGTCAAACTTCTTGTACCACTGTTTTGGGGCTTGCTTCAAGCCATACAAGCTCTTCTTCAATTTGCACACTAGTTTCTCCTTTCCTTTCACTGAGAAAACCTTCTGGTTGCTGCATATATATTTCCTCCTCTAAGTCACCATGGAGGAAGACAGTTTTTACATCTAACTGCTCCAAGTGCAAGCCCTCTGCTGTGGTGGGAAAATCTCTGTATAGTCAATTCCTTGTTTCTGCTGAAAACCTTTGACTACCAATCTTGCCTTGTATCTCTTTGAACCATCATGTTCGTTTTTTATTCTGTACACCCATTTATTGTGGAGTGCTTTCTTCCCTTTGGGCAGCCCAGCTATCTCCCACCGGCGTCGGTCAATAACATGTAATTCATGTATTTCCTGTTTGGAACATGTGGTCGGCTTGACCTTCTTAGAATAGGGGTCAGAGCAGGAGGTTGTGGTGAATTAACCTCCGTGACTGGCTCCTCTGTTTACTTTGACATACTGTATTCAGGAGTATCATCCGGAACGACATATGTTGAATCATCATCTATTGTGTTGTTAGACTGCATTGCATTTCTGTCCTTGTACATTATTCTTTCACTGAATATGACATCCCGACTTCTAATGACCTTTTTGTTTTGGTCATCCCAAAAGCGGAATCCGAACTCTTCTCCACCATATCCAATGAAAGTACACTTTAGTGATTTGGAGTCTAACTTACTCTTGGCATTATCACTAATATGTACATATGCAACACAACCGAATACTTTCAAATGAGAAAATATCACTTCTTTTCCACTCCAAACTTCTTCCGGTATCCTGTACTCCAATGGTACCGACGGTCCATGATTAATGAAGTACGCCGCCGTGTTGACAGCTTCTGGCCAAAATTGCTTTGGCAGACCTGCGTGTATCCTCATACTTCTGGCTCTTTCTGTCAACGTTCTGTTCATGCGTTTTGCAACTGCATTTTGTTGCGGTGTTCCTAGCAACGTTCTCTCCAACTTGATACCATTTAGGTAACAAAATTTCTTGAACGTCGTGTCTTCAAATTCTCCACCATTGTCGGATCTCAACGTTTTTACACGTTTGCCAGTTTCATTCTCCACCATGGCTTTCCACTTCTTGAACACGTCGAACACCTCTGATTTGTGTCTCAAGAAGTAAACCCACACTTTTCTTGAGTGGTCATCAATGAAAGTCACAAAGTATGACTTTCCGCCAATCGACAAAACTGCAGGCGGACCACAGACATCTGTGTGAACAAGTTCAAGCTTCTCCTTCTTCGGAGTTCTGCCACTTGTATTGAAACTCACCCATTTCTGCTTCCCGAAAATACAACTTTCACAAAAGTCTATTTCAATAGATTGAAGCCCCAGTAGTTTCCCTTTTGAATGCATGTACTTGAGCCCTTTCTAGCTCATGTGCCCAAGTCTTTGGTGCCACAAGTTCCCGTCTTTGCTATTCGCAGCTGCGATTGTCACACATGCATTCATCGTCGTATATAGGGTACCACTATCCTAGCCACGTGCTATTATCATGGCACCCTTAGTGATTTTCCAATAATCACCTGAGAAGTGTGTGTCACAACCTTCTTTCGATAATTGTTTGACGGAGATCAAACTTTTCCTCAACTCTGGAATATGTCTGACGTCCTTCAATTTCCAGACAGATCCATTGAGATTGATCTGTACTTCTCCAATGCCCATCACGCTGCAAGGATGATCATCTCTGAGATACACTTCTCCATAGTTTCCCGACACATAGTTTGCAAAGTAGTGTCGATTTGCGGTGACATGGAAAGATGATCCAGAGTCTATTACCCAAAAAACGTCCTTCTTCTCCATGGAGTAAATTAAAGAATCACATGCTTCTTTGGTCACAATATTGACTTCGGTCTTATTCTCAGTTTTCCTTTGACGTGCCTTATACTGATTTTTGTAGTGTCCGGCTTGACCACAATTCCAACATTCAACATGGTTTGACTTGTTGGGATTTCTGTCATTTTAGGATTTCGGTCTGTCGTTGCTCGACTTGCTCCGTCCATGACAATGCCCTCTATATGAACTTCTGCCTCTGCTATCTACGTTGAGAGCGGCGCCGGAAGTAGAAGCTACATCTGACTGTCTTCGGATCTCTTCAGTCAAGATCATGCTCACAACGTCATCGAACTTCAATTTGGACTTGCCGGCCGAGCTGCTAATGGCTGTGACTGTGCCATTCCAACTCTCAGGCAACTGTCCGAGAATCAACGAGGCTCGAACTTCATCACTAAAAGTGACTTCGACTGTTGTTAATTGATATGTCACCTCATTGAACTCGTTGAGGTGGGCTCTGAATCTCCCGCTTTCACTCATCTTCATATTGAACAATTTCTTGATCAAATGAACTTTATTTGCTGCAGATGGTTGTTCATACATGTTGGATAGAGCTGCCATGAGAGATGTCGTTGTCTTCTCATTTTTTATATTGAATGCAATTGACCTTGACAACGTCAATTTGATTTCGCCGAGTGCTTTTCGATCAAGCACCTCCCACTCATCCTCCTTCATGCTTTCTGGCTTTTCTTTCAGCGACTTGTATAGATCCTTCTCGTACAAATAGTCCTCCATTTGCATTTTCCAAAATCCAAACTTTTTGCCATCAAATTTGTCAATTTTGGAAATTTTCTCGTGTGTCACCATCTCTCCCACTCAAACGCAAAGAGCGTAATTTTCTCAAAAAACTTTTTTGATGTGGAAGATCAGACTACGCTGCAACTACAGAGCATACTAAGAATTTAAAGAGAAATTACGAACTTGCTCTGATACCAGTTGTTGGGAATTAGGACACTACTAATTCCGCCCAAGATCAGTGGGACCCACGAAATACCATATGTAATCGAAAAAATAATATACGCCAAAATAAGTAAAAATAAGACACCAAGATTTAACGTGGTTCGGCCAACTGCCTACATCCACGGACCCACACCAAGAAAAAATTTCACTATCTTAAAAGGAGTACAAAATACTACACTGTATTTTGTGCCTACGCAAAGGCTTCAAACACTCAACTCAGCTTCTTGTTTAAATAAGTGGGTGGGAATCTCACTTATTATTGTGGGGCCCACCCACTAAATAAACAGGATTTGCCTCCATCTTTAACACAGACTTGCTCCTCTTGGAGGACCGGATTGTAAACTTCGTAGAGCCATATGCACGGGGAGTCTATATACACATTCGTGATTTTATTCCACTTATTGAAGTCCCAATATTTTTACTTGCCTCGGCTGAAACAGGCCTGATGTTTAACCAACATATATATCCCTGATATTCGTCCACAATATGCATGTTTCTCACAGCTTTCTGCCTCAACATGCTTGGAAGAAAAAGGAAGTCGGAAGAACCATGGACGATGAGACCTGTTCCTACGGCAACTAGACTGCAACAAGCTGGCATAAAGTTCAAGCCAGCTGAAGAGGAAGGATTCGTTGTGGAGTTCAAGAGGGGTGTACATGTTGAAGCTCCTTTGCCTGCATGTGACAAAGAGCACCAAGAAGGTCCTCATGAATATGATTGTTTGGGAGAAATGCCATCTTCGTGCTTCAAAGTACATCACCAACTTCACCATTTTTATGGACTATCTAATCAATACTTCCAAGGACGTTGAGTTCCTCACACAAAGCGGAGTCTTGGTGCATTCTTTGCTGGATGAAGAGATCACTGCATTATTCAATGGTTTGGCCCAGGACCTTGTTTATACAAAACACTGACTAGTGCCAAAGTAGGTCAAAGCTGTGGTGGGAAAACCTAATGCAAGATTACTACAAGAGCCCTTCGACAATCATTCATGTGGTTGGAGTATTGTTTCTCATTTTACTTACTATGGCACAAGTTTTTTTCTCTGCTGATTCTTACTTCTGAATGTTAAGATATTTAGTCCCACATTGAAAGGAACTGAGAAAAATAATGGGCACAAAAGAAGGAACCCACATTTCCATTGTAATAGGGTAAAACTCATTAAGAAAACTGTGCGAGCTTGGGCCCAAAGTGGACAATATCATTACAATGTAAAGATGTGGGTCCGTTGGGCCTATCAAGAATGTTGACATGGTATCAGAGCCACTTTTCGTGTGTGGGCCAGAACCTCTCTAATTTATTTGTGGTTTGACCCAATTTGTTGTGGGTTCCAGAAGGCGAGATTCAATCTGTTTGTGGGCTCCAGAAGGCGAGACCCAATCTGTTTGTAAGCTTCAGTTTGTCATGTCTCAGGCCTATTGAAACCTAGCCTGGGCATGGGCCCCACAAGGCGAGACCCAATTTTTTTGTGAGCTTCAGTTTGTCACTTCTCAGGCCCATTGAAACCTAGCCTAGATGTGACGGAGAGTGTTAAGATATTTAGTCCCACATTGAAAGGAAGTGAAAAGAATCATGGGCATAAAAGAAGGAAGCCACATCTCCATTGTAATGAGTTTTTTTTTGGGGTAAAACTCATTAACAAAATTGTTCGGGCACGGGTTCAAAGCGGACAATATCATTACAATGTGGAGACGTGGTGGAAGTGGAAGATAAATGGGAATATAATCTAGGGTCTTCCAGTACAACAAAAAATATAAATAATTGGAAGAGACAGTAGAATCAACAAAGAATTGATAGCTTGCACAGTCCTACAAAAATCAGGCCGTGCATAGGTTGATGGTCATTTACACGGAAAAATTGCACAGGTGATTGTGGCGGCGACCCCAACTTATGGGTAAAATACTTAAGGAAAGAAGACCTATTCTATAAGCTGAATAAATCATTTTCAGAAAAAAAATTATATATAAGACATGAGCAATGATATAAGTACTGCTCTTTTTTACTTCCAAGACTTTACATCCTGACGTGGCATCCACGTGTCCGTTTAGAAAAGAGATAAACTCAGAAATAAAATCTGCAAGATTTTATTTTTCTTATAAAATGTTATCTACCTATTCTATGGGCCGCCAACTATGCAGCCACATCATGATGTAAAACCTCGAAGTAAAATTAGGAAGTATTGATATCATTTTTCATAAGACATCATGCATCTATGGCTGACATGGAATAGATTAAAGAAAGAAAATGTGATCAACAACAGGAAGTGGTCTTCTCAATTAATTTTCTAATTCAAATTAATTAGGTTTTGAACATGTGAAAGAAGTTTAAAATTAATATTCGGACTTGCATGATCAATTTATGTTTACATCTTCTTCCTCAATTTTTAAGTACTTCCTTAATCGAAAAATTGAAGGCCCTTCATCAATCCATTTGCTGCTAAACATTTGCATAAGAAATGTTGATTTTTTCATCAGTTGTTTTAACAAGGTTGGCAAAAACTCATTGACTTACAATACAATGTGAAAATATAAAGCATTAATTTTTTAATTCGTTCAATTTGTGGTATTCAAGAAATACATCTGATGAATCATTGATTAGGTATAAATATATTTACATTATGATAAAAACATAAGAACTAGTCGTCAACCTAATCATCTCTCTTTGTTTTTTTTCTTCTTTTTCTTTTTTTCTTTTTGGGTCCAATTTGGAGCATCTGGAATATAACCAGAGCAGTTCATGGCAACTGCCAATTATGCAAGTTATCCTGACTGCATCAACACATTGATAAGCAGGTATATGGTTCATGCCTGAAGAGGAGGAAGAATTTGGTAGAGATTTTAAGAAAGGCTTGCTGAGACTCCCTTGTTGAGTTCAGTTGACTATATATGGAATATTTTAATAATTTTTATTTTTGTATCAATTTAAGGGGCGGCTTATCAAAACCCAATTAGAACAAGACGATGTTCTTGCGTTAAAATTAAGGAGGTTCCGAAGCTCCCCGAGCAGGTGAAGGTTTAGATCTGTCCTAGCAGGGACATACATGATAAACTGTTCATCCTGATCTACTGCTAGCTAGCTTCGACCAAGTCCTCTTTTCCATTTTGTTTTCGGGTACCTCTAATCAATTCCATTTATCATAATTTACCCATTTTCTTTCTTCGGTCTTAAATCCTTTTAAAACTGGACTATATGACCGAAATTTGAGTTGGAAAGGCACATCATAAACTTTTAATAATCAATTACAATGAATAGAAAAACACAAATAGTATAGACCACTTCATAAACTGGTAATGACAAATACCATTTAATGAATTAACATACAAATCCAAAAACAATCACACTTAATAGAAATAAAACTTTGAATAACAATTACGACTAATAGAGCAAAACACAAACTTTGGTGCAGAACTTCACGAACAAGACAACAGAAAGTGCATACAGAAATCACAACAAGATCAAGTACTCCTATTTACGAGACCTGTTGCTGGAAGAATTCATTGTTATGTTACGAGAGTCAACATTAATTCTTTTCATAGTTTTTGAAGTTAATTTGTAAAATTTGGTGACATGAACGTCCTCTTGCTTCAAAGTAATTAGTAATGACTCAGCTGGTACTTTCGTTTGTAGAAACTAAAGATCCAAACTTTATTCATTGCAGATTTGACATAAAGATTCAAACTTTATTATTGTAAGGATCATGTAGAGCTGTTTGAATCACCATCACCCATTCTTGTTTTAACAAAAAAGAATTACTATTAAAGCTTTACTTCTCAAGTAAGACATAGAAATTACAACATCATAATCAAGTATTCTTAATTACATGCAACCACAACTTAAAGTACACCTATATAATTAAAGGCAAATGATCAACATTGATAAAAGCCCTTATTTGGGTGGTCGGAAATAGGAATAAGCAGAGAAAAAGGTTTGCATCAGAGTAAGCAAAATGAGGAACAATGCTGCAATCAAAGAAATGATAGACCAAGGGCTCTTGAAGTAATCTTGCAATAGGTTAGCCCACCACACGTTTCGCCTACTTTTGCAATAGTTGTTGATATCCAAGGACAACTGTGGGAAAATATCGTACCTTTCATTCTCTGGTTCATTTTCGGTATAAATAAGGTCCTGACTCAAACCGTTGAAGAGAGTGGCGACCTCCTCATCGGTTGCCGAGGAATGCTCAAAAACTCCGCTCTGGATGAGGATCTCGACGTCCTTGGAGGTATTGATGAGATGGTCCATAAAAATGGCGTAGTTGATGAAGTATTTAGGAGCTGTTGTATGACATATCTCCCAAGCGATAAGATTCATGAAGACCTTCTTGGTGCACTTTGTGATATGCAAACGAGGGAGCTTCAACACTCCCCTTTTGAATTCCACCACAAATCCTTCTTCATCTGCTAACTTGAACTTTATGCCTGCTTGTTGCAGTCTTGTTACAGTAGGGACAGGTTTCATTGTCCCCGGTGCTACTTCTTTGGGGCGGCAAAACCAGGCTAAAAGATGGCTTCCCGGTTTGGAGCGGCTTGTCATTGGTAGCAGCATGTGGTGAATGAGATCAAGGATATGATAGTAATTTTTCCTTAGCCTAGGTGTGCAATGAATCGAATGGAAAGGAAGAAAATCGGCAAAGTATGAAATCAAGTAGCTCATATGGCGATCGTTAGATTTGATGTTAGTCAGAAGTGGGATCTGGTTCTCGAGGAGGAGCAAGTCTGTCCATAGCTCTGACACCCATAAAACGGCACACTCTGGATCATCATTCGCAGAGAATTGGAGCGTATAAGTTCTGTATAACAAATCACTCAAAAAGATATGGGCCCATAGTACAGCTGAGCTCAACAAGTGATCATAAGAACAAGGGTTCGAGCCTGCTCCCGTGAAATAAAAATCCTTGCCCAATTCCTGAATCAAACCCTCAATGTCGTCTCCTCTACCCTTCCGCTTGGCGTATGAACGGAGATGGTAATGGTAATGCCTCAGTTGATTTCGTGTTTGATCATCAATACCCGGGTCGTCTAATTTCTCAAACAGTTCCCTTATTTTCCAGAGATTGACGTGTTTGGGATCGTATAACGCAGCTGCTTCGCTCCCCGCGCGTCGCCTCATCTCTTCGGGAACTTTGTAGAAGCCTGAAGTACTGCCACCACGGCCAACCTGCTGAAGATCTGATGAATGTTCATCGGGATGTTGTTTCAAGTAATTTTTGAAACGGTCGACATCCGAAATTACTTCAGTCACCGCCTGATTTCTAAATGTGTAGATATTTTTAACTTCGCCGGGGGCAAGGGTACCATCGTCATTGACCAAAAACGTTACTTCAACAAATTCACTTGATCTTGCATCCTCCATCCTTCCCTTAATAATGATATATCCCTAATTGGTACTTTGTACTGAATTTCGGATAATTGCTTCGCGAAACTCTTAACACCCTAAATGTACCATTATCTTAATTTGATGGTAAGGATCAGTACTGGAGAGAGAGAGAGAGAAAGAGAGAGATTCTTCGCACACATATTGCTCCATGTCGACACTGCAGAATATGATCTATTGAAAGACAAAAATAGCAGAGGTCAGGACAAACATTTTTCAGTGAATTAAGCAACATCAATGGAATGACTCTCATCTCCAGTACCCCCTTAATCGACCCGGTAGACCCCAAGAGATAACAGAGAGCCGGGCATGATCTCGATCCAAAGCCGATCTGACAATAGTTTTGCGAGAAGCGGAGGAACTATTGTACAGCCACGCGCATCTCTGGAAGAGCCGATTTCCTTCCTGATCACCTACTGGGCTTCATATATTTATGTAATAGTCTTCCACGATGTATCCTCCGTGCCCTGCGATGAAGCAGTGGTGAATCATCTTATAAATCAAAGCAGGTATGCAGAAAAAGAGAGAATCGAGCATCACGGAAACCATTCAGGTCATAAAGAGTGGGCGATAACTGTTTCTTTTTCTATTGGCAATCCCCACCCAGTAAGTACTATACTATCATGGAGAGCAAACTCGGTCGTTTTTAAATAATAATGCAAGAGATTCTGCAAGATTTCGTTTCTAAAATTAATTAGTAACAACCTGTTGGATCAAATTAACAATGACTTAGTTGGTACGTAATTCTTAATTAATTACAACCACATCATAAAGTACTCCTAATTAAAGAAGTCAAATTAAGAATCACCCATATTTAAATTTCCTGCTGGCCTCAGGCGGCGACTTCTGCTCCCTTTCGTGCTTCAGAATTGAGTCAGTCATGCACGTACAACAAATATTTTCTAGTGAAGCAATATAAAATTAAGAAGACTTGGTAGACTAAATAATTAACTCTCCTCTCCACCCACTCCACCGACCCCTTAGAGTACTCCAAGAGATTAATGCAGAGAGCTGCGCATGACCTCCAGAGCCCATGTTATAATATTGCGAGAAAGGGAGGAACTAAACAGCTGCGCATCTCCAGATCAGCCGATTTCCTGCCTGATCTACAAAAGAAGAATGATGCTACCCCTTCTCCTTTCCCCAACTTCTTCCCCCTCAAAATTTACCCCCTTTTTTCTGTAGCTTTAACGTGACAGACTCTCTGTACCTTTCCAAAAGAAAGACGCCATTGTTACTTAATCATATATATGCTTCCTTTTCGCTCTTATCGGACGTCTCCCCCTTCCAAAAACCCAACCTACTAATTACCACTAATTCAGATTTCAGACCCAAGAAGGAAGCAGACCACAGACCCCCTTTACCTTCTTTCCATTTAAATAAAGCCTGGCAAGGCCACACTGGCGCGCTTCTCAGACTCTCAGACCTGGTGAGCTTAATTATATGTTGTAGAGCTTGTTTTGCTCGATCTCCTGTTTTTTATTCATTAATAATCTAGGAAACAAAGCAAACAAGCTTCATTTATGTAAATAGCTTCAATATTATTAATGGAGGCGACTGCATTTCCCTTTGCCTTTTCTTTAATTTGCCGGCCACTGCTGTCTTCTATATATGTACTATACTACCGATTCTACAAGGTTGAAGAATTTTAAGATTGAGATATTAAATTATAGACAAACTTATCTTTTTATTGGGGACTGTCATCACAACCTGCATGTCGCGCATGTAGTACTTCTCTTTATATAAGATTCAGTCATATAAAGAAGCTTCTCTAATTTACGTCCTGCCTCCTTCATCTGGACGTAAGTACTAAAGTAAGTAATACAGAGAAACTTGCGAAGATTATTATCTACATTCCTGAAGCAGAGAAATATTTCATCACCTATGCCATTTTTAAGGGTATCTATTCCACCGTAAATGTTAAATTTTTTATCCAAACAGGACGCCGATTAATAAACCCAAAGATCGATCAGCGACCAAACTACCCATGAAAGAGGACATGACAGTAGTTAATAAAATCATACCCACTCTCCCTGCCAAAGCAATATTATTGACAGACAAGAAAGACTATCACTCCAAGGCACTGATTAGAAAAAAAAATTCAATACAGGACAGAGTAAATATATGCCAAAACTCACATGTATGATCCCAAAGCCTTCTGCAGACGAAAGCAAGCCTATAAAAATGAGTTAGGATTGACATTTTTGGAGGCTCAATTTAGAACTTGGGTACACTTTAGACGAGTGTTTTAAAAGACCCATCCGGTTCGACCTGCCTAGTTATAAGCAGGGAAACAGAAACGGCTTCACTCATCTTCCCCAACTCCACTCAACAAGATTTCAGGCAGTATCAAACCACTCAACACGCCTTCTCTCGTCTTCCCCTGCTTCTCAGTTCGAGTAATCTTCAACTTTTTGAAATAAAGTGGAGTATCGAACCAGAATACGGATTTGCAAAGCTTCCACAAATGAAAGAGGTAAGTTTTCTTGATTTCGTTTGGATTATTGTTTGAATCTATTCTCTAAAATTCGACGTTTTAGTTTACGTTTCAAAAATTTATTTTGTTTCATTTTTTACTTGATAAATTTATTATTTTTAAAATATTTTATTTTGTCATGCCTCAGTCATGCGTAACTGTGGTAATGTTTTATTTTGGCAAGAGCTTTAAAGGTTCTCGGTTTTGTAGATTGGGGTCTCTTGGTTGTTCTTTTTATTATTTTTTTCTGTTTTTTGTTTCTCGTGGATATTATTTGATTTGAACTTACTGTTAACACAATTTTAGCATAATTTTAAAGAAGGAAAGGAAAAAGATTGCAGTCGCCCGGTTTAAACATCGGTTGGACTGGATTGAACCGGTTCAACCAAATTCAGACGTTTTGTCAGTTCGATGACCGTTTAAGTTTTTAAAACATTGCTCTAGACTATGTAGACTCTGGTCTTTACTTTTCTTATCTATAATTATATTAGTTATTCTCCTCTATTCATTGACCCCATTATTTCTTTATATTGTTCAAAAATGATATATATTTTATACAAAATAATAATAATTAAATTATTCTGAATATTAACAATTTAAGAGTATTAGATATTTGCCACTTGCTTCAAATTACTAATTAACTGGTACTTTCCCAATTGTTTGTTTTCGTTTGTAGAAAAAAAAAGATCCAAATGTAATTCATTGCAGTATTGACATAAAGATCCAAACTTTACATTTGCAAGGACATTGTTTGGATCATGTATTTGAATCACCATCAACTATTACAGTACTACAATGAAGAACTATTAAAACTTCACTCCTCAAGTTAGATATAGAAATCACAACATGATAAGTATTCTTAATTACAACCACAACTTAAAGCACACTTAATTAATGGCAATGATCAATGCTAATAATACCTCTTATTTGGGTGGTCGGAAGTACGAATAAGTAGAGAAAAAGGTTTGCACTAGAGTAAGCAAAATGAGCAACAGTGCTGCAATCAAAGAGAGGATAGACCAAGGGCTCCTGAAGTAATCTTGCATTAGGTTTGCCCACCATGCGTTTCGCCTACTTTTGCAGTATTTTTTTATATCTAAGGACAACTTTGGGAAAATGTCGTACCTTTTTTTCTCTAGTTCATTTTTTGTATAAACAAGGTCCTGACTTAAACCATTGAAGAGTGCCGCTACCTCCTCATCGGTTGCCAAAGAATGCTCAAACACTCCGCTGTGGATGAGGATCTCCGCGTCCTTGGAGGTATTGATGAGATGGTCCATAAAAATTACATAATTGATGAAGTATTTCGGAGCTTCATGATGGCATATCTCCCAAGCAATAAGATTCATGAGGAACTTCTTGGTGCACTTTGTGATATGCAAACGAGGGAGCTTCAACACTCCCCTTTTGAATTCCACAACAAATCCTTCCTCATCTACTGGCTTGAATTTTATGCCTGCTTGTTGCAGTCTTGTTGCAGTAGGGACAGGTTTCATCGTCGATGGTGCTTCTTCTTTGGGGTGGCAAAACCATGCTAAAAGATGGCTTTCTGATTTGGTGTGGCTTGTCATTGGTAGCAGCAAGTCATGAATAAGATCAAGGATATGGTAGTAATGATAACCTACTAACCAATTTTCTCTCAAAGGAATAAAATCTTCAAAGTATCTAATCGTATGGAGAATGTCAAGACCGTACGCATGACTCAAGAGTGGGATCTGGTTCTCCAGGAGGAGCAAATCTGCCCATAGCTCAGACACCCATAAAAGGGCACACTCTGGATCATCCGTGGCTGACAATTCGCCTTCAAAAGATCGGTAAAACAGATCACTCAAGAAGATATGGGCCCATAGTACAGGAGAGCCCAACAAGTGATCATGTGAACATGGCTCGGAGACACCAATTATATTCTCACCAAGTGTTACCTTGAATTCAAATTCCTCGCACAATGTCCAGAATAAACCCTCACTGTCATGTCCTCTACCTGACCGATTGGCGAATGAACGGAGGTGGTAATGGTAATGTCTCAATTGATTTTGTGTCCGAACATCATCCGGGTCTGCGTCTTTCTGAAACAATTCCCTTATTTTCCAGAGGTTGACGTGTTTGGGATCGTATAACGCAGCTGCTTCATTCCCCGCGCGCCGCCGCATGTCTTCGGGAACTTTGTAGAAGCCTGAACTGCCACCACGACCAACCTGCTGCAGATCCAATGAATTTTCATCGGAATGTTTCAAGTAATTATTGAAACGCTCGACATCTGAACGTACTTCAGTCACCGCCTGTTTGCTAAATTTGTAGATACGTTGTTCCCTGTTGGCTGCATCCACTGGTGCTATCTCTGACACTTTTAGTGTACCATCATCCTCGATCGTAAGGGTTATGTCGACAAATTCACATGATCTTGGGTCCTCCTCCATCCCTTAGTAATGATGTATCCCTTGGTACTTTGTACTGAATTTGGGATAATAGTTTCGCCAAATTCTAACACCCTAAATGTACTATCGTCTTAATTTGATGGTAAGGATCGGTGCTGGAGAGAGATCGATTCTCTGCACAATTAATGCTCCATCTCGACACGGATAATCTATTCAAAGAGAAAATTAGCTGAGGTCAGAACAAACATTTTTCAGTGAAAAAAGCAATTATATATATGAATCACAAATAAAGAATAACTCTCCTCTCCACCCACTTAATCCACCCGATCGATAGACTCCAAGAGAGAGCAGAGAGACGATAGAGCATCCTCCAAAGCCGATCTTACATTAATATTGCGAGAAATAAGGGAGGAACGTACTTACAGCCGCGGGCACGGTCTCCAGTTCAGCTGATTTCCTGCCTGATCATCTACCAGGATTCTGAAATTTTCCAAGACATATACTCCTTATCACGACCCCAGCAGATCGAAGCACGCCAAAGAGAAGCTAGGCTTTGATATATGTATGTAATAGTCCTCCACAATCCTCCGTGCCCAGCGATGAAGCAGTGGTCCTGAATCATCTTATAAATCCAAGCATGCAGTATGCTGAAAAAGAGAGAATCGAGCATCGCAGAAATTCTTCAGGTCATAAAGGGTGGGCGATAACTGTTTCTTTTTCTATTGGCAATCCCCACCCAGTAAGTACTATACTATCATGGAGAGCAAACTTGGTCGTTTCCCAATAATGATGCAAGAGATTCTGCAAGATTTTGTTTGTAAAATTAATTAGTGATAACGTGTTGCTTCAAATTAAAAATGGCTCCGTTGGTACGTAATTCTCCCCAGTCGTTTGTTTTCGTGTGTAGAAACTAATTAAAGAACCAAATTACTTTATTCATTGCAGCATTATTGACATAAAGAACCAAACTTTTACACTTAGAAGGTTGTTTGGATCATGCACTGCGGTTTTAATTAATCCACATCTCCCATGCATTACTTTACTACATATAAAGAGGAACTACTATTAAAGACAAGTTATAAGATACAAATTTAAATCACAACATTAAGTACTCTTAGTTACAACCACAACATAAAGTACTCCTAGGTAATTAAAGAAGTCAAATTAACAATCACCCATATTTAAGTTTCCTGCTGGCCTCAGACGGCGACTTCTGCTCCCACGTGCTCGCCCTCGTCCATGATCTATTCAATTAGAGAAAAATAGGTGAGGTCAGAATAAAAAAATTTGCTTCGGAATTGAGTAGGTCATGCACATACAACAAATATTTTCCAGTGAAGCAATATAAAATTAAGAAGACTAATTAACTCTCCATGAATAAAATTAAGAAGACTTGGTACACTAATTAATTAACTCTCTTCTTCAAACAGAAAATTAGCTGAGGTCAGAATAAAAAACTTGCTTTAGAATTGAGTAAGTCATGCACGCACACCAAATATTTTCTTGTGAAGCAATATAAAATTAAGATGACATGGTACACTAAATAATTAACTCTCCATGAATAAAATTAAGAAGACTTGGTAGACTAAACAATTAACTCTCCTCTCCAACCACTTAATCGATTCGATAGACTCAAAGAGAAAGCTGCAGAGAGCTGCCGAGCATCTTCAAAGCCGATCTTACCATAATATTGTGAGAAACGAAGGAACTACACAGCTAACCGCGCATCTCCAGAAGAGCTGATTTCCTGCCTGATCATCTACTGGGCCTCTGAAACTTTCCAAGACATACTGATCCTTATCAAGACCCATCAGATCGAAGTACGCCACAGAGAAGCTAGTCATTGATTTATTTAAAGATTTTCTTCTCATGTTGAACAGATAAGGATTCCTCAAAAAAAAAAAAAAAAAAAAAAAAAGCGGAGGAACCCAACAAAAGTAGCTCCGATCCCCCATCTAGCTACTTCATCTCATCTGTGAAAAGCTTTCCTCTTATCCTTCTTCTTTCCTTTTTTTTCTTTTTCCAGCCACTGTTAACTGTCGCATTTGTGTAATATATATATATGGTGCAGTTATTTTCTTCTCTGAGATTGAGATAAGAAAATAACGGACAAACTTGTTAAAATGGCGCCTGTGAAAGTTATAGGATTGAGAAACTCTCCGGGCTTGATTATTTAATTTAAAATTTGGACTGTTTTTCTGGTTTTACTTTTTTCTGTACAATATGGAAAACAATCTAATTTCCCATTCACAAAGAAAACTAAATAAAACCGGAAAATGAAATTATTTTGAAAGTAGATATTCAAGCCATATGTATGAAGCCTTTCCAAAACATTGCGCCCAAGCCTTTCCAAAACATTGCGCCTAAGCCTTTCAAAATCATAGCGCCTAATTCATGAGTACTATATAAAGAAAAAAATAATTCTTCAGGTGAAGTAGTGGTAAATCATCATATAAATCCAAGCAGGTATGCAGGAAAAGAGAGTCTCGGGTATTACGGATACAGCTGCAAGACTCTGCAAACTGTCTTGTGCAACAATGCAAGAGATTCTGCAGAAAAAAGAGAAAATCGAGCATCACATAAATCCCCCCAGTCCCTATCATGGAGAGCAAACTCTGTCATTGTGCAATTATATTGCAAGAGATTCTGCAGGATTTCGCAATTGACTTGGCTTGTTTGGAAACAGTTGTACAAAATCGAAAATTTGCTTCTTTTGTCTATTAATGTTCCCCGTCTACAATACAACAAAAGATTGTTTCACATGTGCAGGGGGGTAGTTTAAAATAGATATTCAAGCCACATATAATACCATTTTAAAGTATATCGCTTAATACAGGAGTACTAGCAAGGGAATTTTAAGAGAAGCATATGCAATATATAGCTGTTCTTTTTATTCCAGCATTTTTGGTTCCTTAGCTGAAAAAGAGAGAATCGAACATCGCGAGCTCTATTCAGGTCATGAAGTGAACCCCCTTTTTTTTCTGGTATGTGGTTTAGGAAGTGATTCTGCAAGGTAGTATAACTTGTGCGCCAGATAATAATTGCTACAGCTATGATGCAAGAAAACTGGATGAAGCCAAGTGTGTGCCCCAAGATCATGTTTCTTCCGTGTAAGTAATTTATGAGAGTTTGTTCTATATATTCCTTTGATTATTGTATTATATAGTCAATATTTATCATATTCTCTTCTTGAACCTTTAAAAAATAATTAATTTCAGGATGGATATCGATTACTCTCCAACCGGAAGGGAATTTGTAACTGGCTCTTATGATGGAACTGTAAGTTGTAGCTGTTGTTTAGGAATTTGTCATCGAGGCAGTTGAACTCTTATGTCTTCATTTAGATTAAGAGTTATTTTGGGCATTATATTTCGTTTTTTACAGGTGAGAATTTTCCCGTATAATGGTGGCCACAATAAAGAAATTTTCCACACTAAGAGGACGCAGAGGTTTGCAAATTTCTTCCTTGTTTTGGTTTCACTCATGACTAAATTATTTAATTCTATGAGTTTCAGTCTTGCTGTTCAGTTGTATCTTTAGAAGCTTGACAGTGCATTTTAGTCTATATATGAACCGTAAGCTACTTGACGTAGGACGGGGAAAGGAATAGCTAGAAAGAGGAAGAAAGTTGGAGAAAGGGAAGAATGAAGAACAGAGAGAGAAATTTCAAAAATCAATAAATCAGAGCTATCGATTTACAATTTACATTCATCATGGCCAATTTTAATGCAAAATTAAAAAAAAAAAAAGCCTTACACGAATTTGTATCCTAATAAAACACTGTAAAATAAGGAATCCGACATCAAATCAAAATCAAATATCCTAATTCAACCCTAATTACTCCAGTCAAGCCTTGTATTTATGCTTAACATAAGTCTTCAAGTCTTGTATTGCATCGATCACTACACTTAGTAGATGGAGTTCTTTAATTTTTAAACATATCAAAGGCATCATTTGTCTTAAATGATTATGAGCCACAAAATTTTTGAAAAAGTAATTGTGTTTAATATCTTGAGCTAGCTTGTTAGTTTGGAGTCACACCATGTACCTCATAAATCTACAAGCTTGAAATATCTGACAAGTTATAATTACCCATATAGGGTATTTTGTGTGAAGTTTACCTGTGATGCTAGCGATATGAGCCTTTGTTTCATGTAAATGGAAAGTCCCTGTGTTTTTTATTTCCTTAACTAACGATACGGATACGTATTGGCCTGCATCGGCAATTTCGTACAGATACTAGAAACCATGCAGTTAACACAATTTTTAGCATAATTCTAAAGAAGGAAAGGAAAAAGATTGCAGTCGTTGGTTCAACCACTCGTTGGATCCGATTGAATCAGTTCAACTAAAATCAGACATTTTCCCGGTTCTATGACTGGTTCAGTTTTTAAAACATTGCTTTAGACTATGTAGACTCCGGTCCTTACTTTTCTTATCTATAATTCCATTAGTTATTTCCGTTCTTCTCTTCATTAATCCCATTATTTCTTTCTATTGTTTATAAATTCTAAATATTTTATATAGTGTTTTTTTATGTAGAATAACTTTTCCAGTTATCCATTTCGTATAAGTTAGCCCTGTTATAGTATTGACCAAGAAAGGGTAAAAACCCTAGCTGACTAGGGCGTGTAAATATATTAGTTGAACCGTCGCCAGGGGTTGCGGTCAGAAGCCGGGTCATGATATAGGCAATTAAGCAATACCAATGGAAAGAATAAAATTAGAGTAATGCTATGGGTACTGCAGCAGTACGCATATTTTGCACACTGCTGACGTGGATGGCTGACGTGGATGGCTCCACATTCGCAGCTGAGTCACGACCTAAACGGGGTTTGGGTTCGACCCCGTTTTGCCTTTTCTCTTTCTCCCGTGCAGTGCCCCTCTCCCTCTCACTTCCTCCCGGCCTCCCCCAAAATCGCTATTTCGAATCCTCGCATCAACCTCCCACGGCCTCGCATCCACCTCCCGCGGCCTCGCCTCCACCTCCCCTAAAGTCGCTCTTCCGATCCAGGCTCTTTCGATCCACGGCCTCGCCTCCGCCTCCTCGCATCAACCTCCCGCGGCCTCGCCTCCGCCTCCTCGCATCAACCTCCGCCTCCCACGGCAAGAAGATAACACAAATGCGAATTTTACACCATGTTGTATACCCAAGTTGATTGGGTGGGATCTATCTTGTTGTTGATTATACTTTGTTTCGGCTTCTTTTTAAAATTGTTAGAGACAAACTTTGATTTTGAGATTAAATTTATGTACCAACAATTGGATATCTATCATAGCTTCAAAAAATAGATTGAAAAAGAAATCAAAGACTTGTTACAGAAACTTGTTATAGAAACTTATTACAAACTTGTTACAGAAACTTATTACAAACTTGTTACAGAAACTTGTTACAAAAACTTGTTACAAAAACTTGTTACAGAAACTTGATACAGAAACTTGATACAGAAACTTGATACAGAAACTTGATACAGAAACTTGATACAGAAACTTGATACAGAAACTTGATACAGAAACTTGATACAAAACTTGATACAGAACAGCCATTTTGCCAACCTCTCACAATTATAAAGCTGCGGTTGAATTCTTTAGTAAAAACAAGATTTAAAAAAAAAACAGAACTTGGATCTTGGTGGATTCGAACCACCATCCTCTCAAAAAATACTTTTTGAGTGCTCTTACCATTTTGAGCTTAAAGATCTACTTAAAGTTAACACAGAAGAAAACAAGAAGGATGAAACGTGAGACATCAGGAAGACATGGAAGGATAAAACAATAATTTTGTATCAGTGACAGAGCCTCTATGAAGGAAAAATAAGTTCAAAGAAATTCTTGCTACTAGATGTAATACAATAACGTACGAAATACACATCAAAGAACAATTCCAAATTGTGGCGCCTAACCTGGAAAAAACTGGAGAAGCAGATAATTTTACACAAACAAGAGCAGGCATCGAATTCTACCACCAATTCAACTAAGAAATAAAAAGAAACACTTTAGCCAAACCATATGATTTACCTGAAACAAACACGAAGCAGATGTAATACAATAACGTACGAAATACACATCAAAGAACAATTCCAAATTGTGGCGCCTAACCTGGAAAAAACTGGAGAAGCAGATAATTTTACACAAACAAGAGCAGGCATCGAATTCTACCACCAATTCAACTAAGAAATAAAAAGAAACACTTTAGCCAAACCATATGATTTACCTGAAACAAACACGAAGCAGTGAAGCACGGAACGCAAACAAAGTCGGGAAAAAAACAATCTCAAAACAACACATGAGCTGCTGAAAAAAGAATTGAATGAGCCAAATTAGTTCAACCTCGCATTCTGCAAATTATCGAATCTGTGCAGAATTGCCACCGCCCCTACGTACAAACCGAGTCCAAAGATCGATTTCTCCATACCCCGTGTCTCTCTTCTCATTCTAATGGAGTCCAAGTGTAGAATTCTCCCTGCAAGCCAGACCCTTATCAGACCTTCACTCGCCCGAGCTCCTGCATCATTTCTAAGCTCTTCGCACTTATTCTGAAAAAGGGGCCAAGGTGTGGAGGGCCATCTCTGCTTTTCTGCTGTGATTCGGAGAGTCTCGAAGATGGGATGGAAGGCGAGGCCGCGGGAGATGGGAGACGAGGCCGCGGCAGCCGGAGGCGGAGGCCGCCGCGGGAGGCGGAGGCCGCCGCGGGAGGCGGAGACGAGGGGGAGGCCGCCGCGGGAGGCGGAGACGAGGGGGAGGCCGCCGCGGGAGCCGGAGACGAGGGGGAGGCCGCCGCGGGAGCCGCGGGAGGCGGAGACGAGGGGGAGGCCGCCGCAGGAGCCGCGGGAGGCGGAGACGAGGGGGAGGCCGCCGCAGGAGGCTGAGGCGAGGACGACGACGCTGGGGCGACGGAGCGTCCGCTGCGGGAGGAATCGGGAGGGAGAGAGAGGCGCCGAGGAAGCGAGGGAGAACGAGAACAATTTTGGGGAGAGGAAGGAGAGAGAAAGGGATTGGGGAGAGGAAGGGGAGAGAAAGGAAAAAACGGGGTCGAACCAGACCCCGTTTTTTTAATGTTGGTGACTCAGCTGCGGACGTGGATGGCCACGTAAGCCGTCCACGTCAGCAGTGCGCGCAAACTGCTGCAGTACCCATAGCATTACTCATAAAATTAAGAAGACTTGGTAGACTAAATAATTGACTCTCCTCTCCACCCACTTAATAGACCCGATAGACTCCATGAGATTGCAGAGAGCAGATAGACCTCCTCATTTTATTTCATATGTGAGTGTACGTGAGTGCACCATTGGGCACACGATTAATAATTACTTGGACCTTTATTCATTGCAGCATTGACATAAAAATCCAAACTTTACTTTTGCAAGGTTGTTTGGATGATGTACAGCTGTTTTAGTCAACATCACCCACTACTTTAATATAAATCCCCCCCAGTCTCTACCATGGAGAGCAAACGCTGCCCTTGTGCAATTAGATTGGAAGAGATTCTGCAGGATTTCTCAATTGACTTGGCTTGTTTGGAAACAGTTGTACACAATCGAAAAATTTCAAGAATCACAGCAATTAAATAACGTTATTCACTCCCTCTTTCTCTCTTTTAATTGACTTCCTATGTCGTTTTGCAATAATGCAAAAGATTCTCCAAGATTTCTCAATACATTGAATATGAGCAAAGAAATATTAAATATCTGATCGTCCTAATTAGTTTAAATTACTGGACCTATGTTAACTAGATAAGGAATATCTTTAACCCGGTCGCCCCTTTCCCTTTTACTAAAACAGCTTTTTGTCTGGTGAAGTTTTAGTTGAAATTGACATGTTTTGGACAAATACTACTTTTTTCACATTGTTTATGTTTAAAGTTTGAACAAGAGGGTCCCGTCAAAAAATTAATTCAACCGGCCAAAGCTCATTAACCAACCCAATCTGAAAAGGATCTTATGATGTATGCTTCAAATTAACTTTTGAATTTCAAGTCCTCTAAAAGCCAAAACTCTACCCAAAAGTTATAAACGATGCAAAACGTAAAACAAATTAAATCAGTTTGTTTACCTCGTCAAGACCGATTATCAACCCATCTTTAACATTTCAATACTGCGCTTAACGAGAATCAGATACTGCTAGGCCGCGCAGAGTTAAGTGCTCAAGAGATTGTTGTTCCCATTTTCGTCTCTATATAAAAGAAAGAGCTGAGATCAGAACTTCAGTTTTGCAGATGATGATGGAAAAGGTACGTATGTAGATAGTACTTGCTGTCACTCGATCATAATTTCATTCTATATGTACTGAGTTGAATTCGTATTACCGTCTGAAAATTTTGATCAGGAACAACAACACGGCGAGGAGATTGAAGGTTTCGATCAGGAATACATAAACCGCGTTAAGGCTGGGTTTAAGCCTTTATTTTTCCGGAGACCCCTTTCCACTGTCTACCAGTTTATTCCCTACCCCCTCTACAATGTCAATCCAAAGGTCTATGCTCCCCGCTCTTTCATGTGCCTCGGACTCACCTGGGAAAACGAACACATCATACCAGACGAAACATTGGGCAATCTTCATAGTTCGGCACACATGCAGTCCATCCTCTCCAGGAACCCAAGCATGAGTTTTGAGGATTATCTTGTGGCCATGAATGGATTGAGAGATCGAATAGTAGCATGCCACTCAGTGAAAGTCATATTTGATTTCAAAAAGTCGATCATTCTGGTGCTGAGTTGCGGCGTTATAATCGATTTCCTGTTGTTGTTCCATGAAGGGAGATTGACTCCCGAAGTGGACCAAATTTGCTCCTCGGAGCTCCACACCTTGTGGGTGGACTTACTCATCGTCAAGAACCAGGTCCCCTTCTTTGCCCTCCAAAGAATGTATGACATGGTGATCTGTGATGATAAAGCTCAACGATATCCGTCATTGGTGGACCTCTCCCTTTATTTCTTTGAACAGATTCTGGGCATCAACAGGCAATATCATCCTCCCTTGGAGTCCACTTCCGTCCACCATTTACTTCACCTGGTTCACTACCATCTTCTTCCTCCAAACAACCCGCGTCCACAAATCTCATCGACCAACTACCTTTCGATCCTACGACGTCGAGTACCTGAACATATTCCCACTCATGTTACTGGTACTCCAGTCTTGAGCCACTTAATAATGGAATCCATTCCATCCGCTAAGAGGCTCCAAGAAGCGGGTGTTAAGTTTCTGAAGAAAAAAGAACCCGGGTTCTCCAAAATCACCTTCCACAAAGGAGTACTACAACTTCCTTTCTTATATGTTGATAACAACACCGAAACTCTACTGAGAAACATGGCTGCTTGGGAGCAATGCCATCGTAATGTCGGGGGATACTTCACCAGCTACTGCATCTTCATGGACTATCTCGTCAATTCTGTGGAGGACATCGAAATACTCGAGCATGAAAGAATAATCGAGCATAGTTTGGGATCGGAAGAAGAAGTTGCTTCCTTCTTCAATGGTTTGAGCACCAACCTCGTCTATATTACTGACCAAAACGAATTTCTTCCTAGCTTGTGCATGGAGTTGAATGAGTATTGTCGCAACAGATACAACTTGTGGAGGGCAAAGTTAATGGTGGACTATTTTAGTAGCCCTTGGGCAGTTATCTCGGTTGTCGCAGCGATCTTCCTCCTCTTGATGACTGCCACACAGACATTCTACACTGCTTATGGTTATCATCGACCTCAATAATTGGAGCTTAGTTTATAGTGGCTCCATTCTTATCTATAATAATTTCTCTAATGGATTCCTTGTTTACAAAGATATCGCCTTGTTACTGTTTGTGTGTTTCTTCTTTTGAGGCTTATCCAATTCTAGGGCAATGTACTACATTAATGTACATATTTATTCCCTGTCTTTTCATTTTATTTAATATCTATTTTCATTAATATTGTACTTACCCGAATGACAAAAGCAGACAGTCTAGGAATGTACCTTCATATTAACAACCATGTACTGAAGATATATTTTGCTACAAAAATCCAATTCCGTTAGAAAATTAAGTTATGTACGTAACTCTCTTTAGTGTATTTAATTTAATTGCTAATTAATACTTGTGTGTACGTAGAAAAGAGAAAATGAAATTTATATTCGAATTACTTGGAAAATTTTACAAAGATTAGATGGAGATGACAGTTGGAAGATGATTTTTGAAAATATTTTGGATATCAGATGCATGGGCATTTTTGTTTAGTAATTTATGGATGTGCATTCTTTATCGAATGTCAGATATAATAGGTTTGTGTTTTTGGAACCCTCTTTTCTTACTAATAGATCTATAATTTTTTATTTAATGATCCATGTGGGTTGGTTGCTTAGCACCTAGCATATCTGTCTAGTCAACTAGCACAAGAAAATTTGTGTACTATACATCAATATTGAAATCTTGGTGATTGGGATTGTATTTTTTAAAACATATTACAAATAGATGTGTTCTAGGTCGTTTAGATACGCACATTCTCTGTCATGCATCCAGTTTCTTAGAGTAATATTTTTGTTAATTAAATATATGCCATGATTTGTCACGCGCCAATTTGCCTGGCTGGTCCCTAATTCTATCTCTGTTGACTTGGCACAAGCTTATACCCTTGCAGGGGTCCAAGTTGGACGAGATCATGTAGCCTAGCTCGATATTTCATGAGATGGTTGATTTGGGCTGTAATTAAAATTCTCATTCTTCTTCGTTCTTGCATGAAAGCCTTGGTCCTGTATCTGTTAACCAAAGTGCTCAAGAGATTGTTGTTCCCATTTCCGCCTCCATATAAAAGAAAGTGCTGAGATCAGAACTTCAGTTTTGCAGATTACAACGGAAACGGTACGTACGTAGATAGTAGTTGCTGTTACTCGATCATTTCATTCTAGATGTACAGAACTGACTTTGTATTACCGTCGGAAAATTTTGATGATCAGGAACAAGAACTGGTACTCTACGAGATAGAGGGTTACAATCAGGAACTCATAAACCGCGTTAAAACTGCGTTCAAGCCTTAATTTGTCCGGAATCCCTCACTACCGTCTACCAGGGAATTACCCACGCCCTCTACGAAGTCAAGCCAATGGCCTACCAGTCCCGCTCGTTCATGTGGCTCGGACTCAGCTGGGGTGCTGAGAAAATCCTATCGGACGACAATTTATAAAGTCTTTACAGTTCAGAACTCATGCATTCGCTCCCCGCGCGTCGCCTCATCTCTTTGGGAACTTTGTAGAAGCCTGAAGTACTGCCACCATGGCCAACCACACACACAGAGAGAGAGAGAGAGAGAGAGAGAGAGAGAGAGAGAGAGAGAGAGAGAGAGAGAGAGAGAGAGAGAGAGAGAGAGAGAGAGAGAGAGAGAGAGAGAGAGAGAGAGAGAGAGAGAGAGAGAGAGAGAGAGAGAGAGAGAGAGAGAGAGAGAGAGAGAGATTATTTCGTGGAAACCATTCAGGCCATAAGGAGTGGCCGATAACTGTTTCTTTTTCTATTGGCAATCCCCAACCGTACTATACTATAATGGAGAGCAAACTCGGTCGTTTTTAAATAATGCTAGAGATCAATGTTTTTGAAAACCGAATCAGTAATCGAACCGGTGGAGCAGCCGATTCAGGTTGAACTGGGAGTTATATGTCATTAAAAATTTGTTTAGGTCAAGGAGCCTCTCTCGAGCCGTCAAGAGAGGAGAGAGCCGTCGTGGAAACCATTCAGGCCATAAAGAGTGGCCGATAACTGTTTCTTTTTCTAATGGCAATCCCCACCCGTACTATACTATAATGGAGAGCAAACTCGGTCGTTTTTAAATAATAATGCTAGAGATCAATGTTTTTGAAAACCGAATCAGTAATCGAACCGGCGGAGCAGCCGATTCAGGTTGAACCGGGAGTTATATGTCATTAAAAATTTGTTTAGGTCAAGGAGTCTCTCTCGAGCCGTCAAGAGAGGAGAGAGCCGTCGAGAGAGGAGAGAGCCGGCGAGAGAGGAGAGAGCCGGCGAGAGAGGAGAGAGCCGGCGAGAGAGGAGAGAGCCGGCGAGAGAGGAGAGAGCCGGCGAGAGAGGAGAGAGCCGTCGAGAGAGGAGAGAGTCGTCGAGAGAGGAGAGAGCCGTCGAGAGAGGAGAGAGCCATGGAGAGAGGAGAGAGCCGTCGAGAGAGGAGAGAGCAGTCGAGAGAGGAGAGAGCCGCATTCTGTTTCATGACCTAGGGATTTAATTTAAACTGTTCAACCGATTTCGTCGGTTCAACGGTTCAGCGGTCGAACCAAAAAAACCGACCGGGTCATCCGGTTTTGAGTCTCTTACCAGTTTTAAAGCAAACCGAACCGTAAAAAACTCCGGTTCCAATTGAACCCGGTCGAACCGGCCGAGTCGGTTCGCTTTTCAAAACATTTAGAGATTCTGCGAGATTTCGTTTCTAAAATTAATCAGTGACAAACCTGTTGTTCAAATTAACAATGACTTAGTTGGTACGTAATTCTTAATTAATTACAACCACATCATAAAGTACTCCTAATTAAATAAGTCAAATTAAGAATCACCCATATTTAAATTTCCTGCTGGCCTCAGGCGGCGACTTCTGCTCCCTTTCGTGCTTCAGAATTGAGTCATGCACGTACAACAAATATTTTCTAGTGAAGCAATATAAAATTAAGAAGACTCGGTAGACTAAATAATTAACTCTCCTCTCCACCCACTCCATCGACCCCTTAGACTCCAAGAGATTAATGCAGAGAGCTGCGCATCTACATATCAGCCGATTTCCTGCCTGATCTACAAAAGAATGAAGAATGATGCTTCCCCTTCTCCTTTCCCCAACTTCTTCCCCCTCAAAATTTACCCCCTTTTTTCTGTAGCTCTAAGGTGACAAGACTCTCTGTACCTTTCCAAAAGAAAGACGCCATTGTTACTTAATCATATATATGCTTCCTTTTCGCTCTTATCGGACGTCTCCCCCTTCCAAAAACCCAACCTACTAATTACCACTAATTCAGATTTCAGACCCAAGAAGGAAGAAGACCACAGACCCCCTGTACCTTCTTTCCATTTAAATAAAGCATGGCAAGGCCAAACTGGCGCGCTTCTCAGACTCTCAGACCTGGTGAGCTTAATTATATGTTGTAGAGCTTGTTTTGCTCGATCTGCTGTTTTTTATTCATTAATATTCTAGGAAATAAAGCAAACAAGCTTCATTTCTGTAAATAGCTTCAATATTATTAATGGAGGCGACTGCATTTCCCTTTGCCTTTTCTTTTGCCGGCCCCTGCTGTCTTCTATATATTTAGTACTACCGATTCTACAAGGTTGAAGAATTTTAAGATTGAGATACTAAATTATAGACAAACTTTTTTTTTATTTGGGGACTGTCATCACAATTACCTGCATGTCGCGCGTGTAGTACTTCTCTTTATATAAGATTCAGTCATATAGAGAAACTTCTCTAATTTACGTCCTGCCTCCTTCATTTGGACGTAAGTATACTATACAGAGAAACTTGCGAAGATAACGCGGGTTTTTTTAAAATAACTCTTTAAAAGAGTTTTCTAAGAAAAAGAACACTTTAATAAAGTAGATGACGTTTGGCAACGATTTACAAAATTAGCTCTAGCAAATAGAGAAGTCCTTAATTATGTTTGGCAACAAAAATCTTAAAAGTTACTTTTAAATATATAAAGACAATAATACCCTTAAATATAAATAAGTAATATAATAATTTAATAAAATAAAATTTATAATAATTAAATAAAATAAATCTAATAATATTTTAGAGCTAAAAATATTTTTAAAATTTTAAATCATAAATATAACTATATAATAAAAAATATTTACTAATTAATTTAATTTAATTTATAAAAATATCTGTAGAAACAGGGAGATTGAAGCGGGAGACTAGTTTGAGGAAGCGAGAAGAGGAGATATACAAGCAGGAAGAGTGAAATACATGGGAGACTAATTTGAGGAAGCGGGAAGAGAGATATACAAGCAGAGATTCGGGGCAATTAATTCGGGAAAGTAGGTAAAAATAAATTTTATAAGGGTAAAATTGGTAATATGTGGCCTAAAAATTCTGCCCGACTGACTCCACACAAGAGACGTTTTCGTCTCTTTAGAAAAGTTTTATTTTTTGGCTCGAATTTGCCTCCATCAAAGAGAACTTTACGGCGGAGGAAGTGCATCCAAACAGAAATTTTAGGTGCGGAGCCACTTTTTCATCCGAAAAGCGGCTTCGACGCCCCGTGAAGCGATGCCAAACGGGGCCTATGCCATTTTTAAGGGTATCTATTCCACCGTAAATGTTAAAATTTTTATCCAAACAGGACGCCGATAAATTAACCCAAACATCGATCAGCGATACCCATGTAAGAGGACACGACAGTCGTTAATTAAATCATACCCACTCTCCCTGCCAAAGCAATATTATTGACAGACAAGAAAGATCACTCTAAGGAACTTATTAGAAAAAAAATTCAATACATGCCAGAGTCTATATATGCCAAAACTCACAAGCATGATCCAAAAGCCTTCTCCAGACGAAAGCAAGCCTATAAAAATGAGTTAGGATTGACATTTTTAGAGGCTCAATTTAGAACTTGGGTACACTTTAGATGAGTGTTTTAAAAACCGAACCAACCCATCTGGTTCGACCTGCCTAGTTACAGCAGAGAACGACAGCAGGGAAACAAAAACGGCTTCACTCATCTACCCCAACTCCACTCAACTAGATTTCAGGCAGTATCAAACCGCTCAACACGCCTTCTCTCGTCTTCCTCTACTTCTCCGTTCGAGTAATCTTCAACTTTTTGAAATAGGGTGGAGTATCGAACCAGAATATTTGCAAAGCTTCCAGAAAGAGGTAAGTTTTCTTCATTTCATTTGGATTATGGTTGGAATCTATTCTCAAAAATTCGAGGTTTTAGTTTACGTTTCAAAAATTTATTTTGTTTCATGTTTTACTTGATATATTTATTATTTTTAAAATATTTTATTTTGTCATGTCTCAGTCATGCGTAACTGTGGTAATGTTTTATTTTGGCAAGGGCTTTAAGGGTTCTCAATTTGTTAGATCGGGGTCTCTTAGTTGTTCTTGTTATTATTTTTTTTCTGTTTTTTTGTTTCTCGTGAATATTATTAGATTTGAACTTATTGTTAACACAATTTTAGCATAATTATAAAGAAGGAAAGGAAAAAGATTGCAGTCGCCTGCTTTTAACATCGGTTGGACCGGATTGAACCGGTGCAACCAAATTCAGAAGTTTTGTAAGTTTTGATGACCGTTTCAGTTTTTAAAACATTGCTCTAGACTATGTAGACTCTGGTCCTTACTTTTCTTATCTACAATTATATTAGTTATTTTCGTTGTTCTTTTCATTGACGCCATTATTTCTTTATATTATTCATAAATGACATATATTTTAGACAAAATAATAATAATTAAATTATTCTGAATATTAACAATTTAAGAGTATTAGATATTTGCCACTTGCTTCAAATTAATAATTAGTTGGTACTTTCCCAATTGTTTGTTTTCGTTTGTAGAAACAAAAGATCCAAATGTTATTCATTGCAGTATTGACATAAAGATCCAAACTTTACATTTGCAAGGACATTGTTTGGATCATGTATTTGAATCATCATCATCCATTATAGTACTACAAAGAAGAACTGTTAATACCTCACTCCTCAAGTTAGATATAGAAATCACAACATGATCAAGTACTCTTAATTGCAACCACAACTTAAAGCACACTTAATTAATGGCAAATGATCAATGGTGATAATACCTCTTATTTGGGTGGTCGGAAGTAGGAATAAGAAGAGAAAAAGGTTTGCACTAGGGTAAGCAGAATGAGAAACAGTGCTGCAATCAAAGAAAGGATAGACCAAGGGCTCCTGAAGTAATCTTGCATTAGGTTTGCCCACCATACGTTTCGCCTACTTTTGCAGTATTTTTTTATATCTAAGGACAACTTTGGGAAAATATCATACCTTTCTTTCCCTGGTTCATTTTTTGTATAAACCAAGTCCTAGCTTAAACCATTGAAGAGTGCCGCTACCTCCTCATCAGTTGCCAAAGAATGCTCAAACACTCCGCTCTGGATGAGGATCTCCACGTCCTTGGAGGTATTGATGAGATGGTCCATAAAAAATGCAAAATTGATGAAGTATTTCGGAGCTTTATGATGGCATATCTCCCAAGCGATAAGATTCATGAGGACCATTTTGGTGCACTTTGTGATATGCAAACGAGGGAGCTTCAACACTCCCCTTTTGAATTCCACAACAAATCCTTCCTCATCTACCGGCTTGAACTTGATGCCTGCTTGTTGCAGTCTTGTTGTAGTAGGGACCGGCTTCATCGTCAATGGTGCTTCTTCTTCGGGGTGGCAAAACCACGCTAAAAGATGGCTTTCTGATTTGGTGTGGCTTGTCTTTGGTAGCAGCAAGTCGTGAATAAGATCAAGGATATGGTAGTAATGATAACCTAGTAACCAATTTTCTCTCAAAGGAATAAAATCTTCAAAGTATCTAATCGTATGGCGAGTGTTAAGACCGTCCTGATGACTCAGGAGTGGGATCTGGTTTTCCAGGAGGAGCAAGTCTGCCCATAGCTCAGACACCCATAAAAGGGCACACTCTGGATCATCCGTAGCAGACAATTTGCCTTGAAAAGATCTGTAGAACAGATCACTCAAGAAGATATAAGCCCATAGTACGGGTGAGTCCAACAAGTGATCAGGCGAACATGGCTCGGAGACACCAATTATATTCTCACCAACTATTACCTTGAATTCAAATTCCTCGCACAATTTCCAGAATAAACCGTCACTGTCATGCCCTCTACCTGTCCGATTGGTGAACGAACGGAGGTGGTAATGGTAATGTCTCAATTGATTTTGTGTACGAACATCATCCGGGTCTGCGTCTTTCTGAAACAATTCCCTTATTTTCCTGAGGTTGACGTGTTTGGGATCATATAACGCAGCTGCTTCGTTCCCTGCGCGCTGCCGCATGTCTTCGGGAACTTTGTAGAACCCTGAACTGCCACCACCACCAACCTGCTGCAGATCCAATGAATGTTCATCGGAATGTTTCAAGTAATTATTGAAACGGTCAACATCTGAACGTACTTCAGTCACCGCCTGTTTGCTAAATTTGTAGATACGTTTTTCCCTGTTGGCTGCATACACTGGTGCTACCTCTGACACTTTTAGTGTACCATCATCCTCGATCGTAAGGGTCATTTCAACGAATTCACTTGATCTTGCATCCTCCTCCATCCTTTAGTAATGATATTTCCCTGGGTACTTTGTACTGAATTTGGGATAATAATTTCGCCAAACTCTAACACCCTAAATGTACTATCGTCTTAATTTGATGGTAAGGATCGGTACTGGAGAGAGATTGATTCTCTGCACAATTAATGCTCCATCTCGACACGGATAATCTATTCAAAGAGAAAATTTGCTGAGGTCACAACAAACATTTTTCAGTGAAATTAATAAGCAATAATATGAATCACAAGAGATAGCAGAGAGCCGATAGAGCATCTCCAAAGCCGATCTTACGTTAATATTGAGAGAAATAATGGAGGAAAACTTACATACAGCCGCGCGCGCTGTCTCCTGATCAGCTGATTTCCTGTCTGATCATCTACTGGGCTTCTGAAATTTTCCCAGACATATACTCCTTATCACGACCCCAGCAGATCGAAGCACGCCAAAGAGAAGCTAGTCTTTGATATATGTATGTAATAGTCCTCCACAATCCTCCGGGCCCTTGCGATGAAGCTGTGGTGAATCATCTTATAAATCCAAGCAGCTGGTATGCAGAAAAAGAGAGAATCGAGCATCGCGGAAACCATTCAGATCATGGAGAGCAAACTCGGTCGTTTCCCAAAATTGATGCAAGAGATTCTGCAAGATTTTGTTTGTAAAATTAATTAGTGACAACCTGTTGCTTCAAATTAACAATGGCTTAGTTGGTACATAATTCTCGCCAGTCGTTTGTTTTCGTGTGTAGAAACTAATTAAAGAACCAAATTACTTTCTTCATTGCAGCATTGACATAAAAAACCAAACTTTTACACGTAGCTGAAAAAGAGAGAATCGAACATCGCGGAAACTATTCAGGTCATGAAGTGAACCCCCTTTTTTTCTGGTATGTGGTTCAGGAAGTGATTCTGCCAGGTTTCGAATTCCCTTACACCCTTTCGTTTGGCAATCCCCACCTAGTCTCTATCATGGAGTGCCAACTGCGTTTTGTAATAATGCAAGACATTCTGCAAGCTGATTTGTCAATTGAAGTGTTCTTTTGGCAATAGTTCTACAAAACTGAAATTCTGCAAGAATCACAGCAATGAAATTACATTATTCACTTGATCCTCTGTCTGTTTCTTAAGTTCGAGTATATGATTCTTTTGTCAATATCATGGACCTTCAATTATTCTCTTCATGATTAACATCTGGGCGTGGCTTTTTTATTTGGTCAATTAATATTCCCCTTGAGAAGAGGCCTCTTTTTTCTCTTTATTAATGTTCCCCATGAGAAAATGGCTACAACGTGGTCTTCTTTGACATGACAAATGAAAGAAATAGGCCTCTTTTTTCTCTTTATTAATGTTCCCCATGAGAAAATGGCCACAACGTGGTCTTCTTTGACATGACAAAATAGGCCTCTTTTTTCTCTTTATTAATGTTCCTCATGAGAAAATGGCCACAACGTGGTCTTCTTTGACATGACAAATGAAAGAAATTGATAACTTAATAATTTGTTGGAAACTGCTGCTAGTCCAGCAAATTCTTTATGACCTTACTCGGTAGCTCCAAATTAAGAATCCTCTATCCCTGCTAAGTTGGGAGCCAATTCATCTGTACCATGCACGGTCTTTGAATGAACTTGTTGCAGGATCAGTTTCATCGTCCAAAACTGGCGCTTCTAAAGAAAGTGTCATGCAAACATATATAGCTGCACGGCGCGCAGAAGTTCATCACATGTTTGGTTTGTATAATTATATGTTGTAGAGCTTGTTTTACTCTCCTGCTTTTGATATTTCATTAATAATCTAGGAAATTAAGCAAACAAGCTTTATTTATGTAAAGAGCTTCAATATTAATGGAGGCGACTGCTTTTCCCTTTGCCTTTTCTTTTACCGGCCACTGTTGTCTTCTTTGTAGTACTACCAATTTTACAAAGTTCAAAGCGGGCTGCGGAGGAAGGATTCATGGTTGAGTTCAAGAGGGTAACTAGACCCGGTTCAACCAGAACTGGATTGCTCATTAACCCGAAAATGGTCAAAAACCGATTGACTGGCTGTTTTTAGCAGTTTAATCATTGAACCCTGAATTGGCCCGGACCAGTTGAACCGGTCTAGTTACCTTTTTAGAATTAAATATTTGTATTTTTAAACTAGTTTTTTGTATATATAAATCTTTTTATGAATTTTTTTAGAGAAATATAAGTCATACCAGTTGAACCACCAATTGAACTAGGTTGAACCCAAATCGGAAGCTCCACCGGTTTGATTTTTAAAACACAGGTAAATACTAAAAAAAATAAAAATCACTAAAAATATAAAAAAACAAAAAAAGGAAACATTAAGGAAAAATCTCTCTAAACTTTTCAACTCTACATATTTTTATGATAAGTGATAAAAAATATACAAGAAACATAATAAGATTATCTATAAGAAAAATAAAAATTGGGATCCAATTCATCTGTACCATGCACTATCTTTGAATGAACTTGTTGCAGGATCAGTTTCATCATCCTAAACTGGCGCTTCTGAAGAAAGTGCCATCAAGCATCAAACAGCAGAAGTTCATTGTGTTGTGTTTGTATAATTTTATGTTCTAGAACATGTTTTGCTCTCCTGTTTTTGATTCATTAATAATCTAGGAAATAAAGCAAACAAGCTTAATTTAAATCGGGGACTGTCACAACTGGCGTGCCGTACTTCTCTTTATATAAGATTCAGTCATATAGAGAAACTTCTCTAATTTACGTCCTGCTTCCTTCGTTTGGATGTAAGTAAAGTAAGTAATACAGAGAAACTTGCGAAGATTATTATCTAGATTCCAGAGAAATATTTCATCAACTGCGCCATTTTTTATGGGTTAATGTCTCATCTATTCCACCGCGGATGTTAAAATTTTTATCCAAACAGGACGCCGATTAATCCAAAGATCGATCAGCGACCAAACTACCCATGAAAGAGGACATGACAGTAGTTAATTAAATCATACCCACTCTCCCTGCCAAAGCAATATTATTGACAAACAAGAAAGATCACTCCAAGGCACTGATTAGAAAAAAATTCAATACAGGACAGAGTCTATACATGCCAACACTGACATGCATGATCCAAAACCCTTCTCCCACTACTAGAAAAGTGCTATCCGCCGACGGTTCGGACATTTTGCGTCGGCGGAATACCTCTCCACCGACGGTCTTTTAGGATCGTCGGCGGAACTTCACAGAATCCCGCCCAACCGTCGGCGGAACAACTAAAGACTTCCGCCGACGCACCCTAACACGCGTCGGCGGACACAAAACTGAAGCGCCGACGCACTCAAGTACGAACCTGTCGGGGGAACTCACAATTTCGTCCGCCGACGCACCCTTACAAGTGTCGGTGGATTGTAACTTAAGCGTCGACGCACCCCAGTACGAAACCCGTCGGGGGAATACACCTTTACTTCCGCCGACGCACCCAATAGGCGTCGGTGGACAAATAAGTTAATCGCAGAAAGAATCCCCCGACGCAAAACTACCCGTCGGGGGAATGGTCTCCACCGACGCTTGCTCACGCGTCGGCTGAAATTTCTGCGGACAATTTTCCCTTTTCTCCCTCTCCCGCGCCCTTCTCCCTCCCCCGCTCCCTTCTCCCTCCCCTGCGCCCTTCTCCCTCTCCTGCTCCCTTCTCCCTCCCCCGGCCTGCGCCCGTGCCCTTCTCCCTCCCCCGGCCTGCGCCCGGTCCATAGATCTCCCTCCCCCGGCCTGTGCCCGCGCCCTAGATCTCCCTCCCTGTGCCCGCGGCCTTCTCCCTCCCCCAGCCTGCGCCCGCGCCCGCGCCCTTCTCCCTCCCTCGGCCTGAGCCCGTGCCCGTCTCCCTCCCCCGGCCTGTGCTCGTGCCCGTCTTCCTCCCCCGGCCTGCGCCCGTGCCCGTCTCCCTCCCCCGGCCTGCGCCCGTGCCCGTCTCCCTCTCCCGGCCTGCGCCCGTGCCCGTCTCCCTCCCCCGGCCTGCGCCTAGATCTCCTCTCCCGAACTGCGCCTGCGCCTAGATCTCCCTCCCGGCCTGCGCCTGCGCCCTAGATCTCCTCCCCTGGCCTCGCCTGCTCCATTCTCCCTCCCCGGCCTGCGCCTGCTCCATTCTCCCTCCCCGGCCTGCGCCTGCCCATTCCATTCTCCCTCCCCAGCCTGCGCCTGCTCCATTCTCCCTCCCGGCCCTGCGCCCGCGCCGCTCTTCTCCCTCCCCGGCCTGCGCCCACGCCGCGCCTTCTCCCTCCCCCGGCCTGCGCCCGCGCCGCACCCTTCTCCCTCCCCCGGCCTGCGCCCGTGCCGCGCCCTTCTCCCTCCCCCGCCCTGCGCCCGCCCGCGCCCGCGCCCTTCCATCCATTAATACCTTCCTGACGGTAAAGTATTAGAGCGAGGGCTTCGTAATGGCACAGCAGAAGAGGGAGGAGGATTAGTTTCATCCAACAAGGGAGCATGGGAGGCAATGGTGGATGTTGCGTGGACATCTGTGCAGGACACTGGTTTTGCAATTGGATTTGGGAGGCAATGTTGGAGCATATTAAGTTTGCAGCAGGACCTGGGTAACCGGGAGCTGAGTGTTTTACTAAGGTTCCTGGGTGAGAGGGAGCGGCTTGGGTGGAGAGTTGGGTGCAGAATCTATGGCTCAAAATCTGGGAGTTTGCTCTCGACATTTCTTGTTTGTCTCTCTGTGTGTCTAGAAGGGGAAAGAAGTATGTGGCATGGGGTTTGTGCTTCCGATTTTTAAACCAAACAACTCTAATGGAGGCTGGTAAGTGGAGTTAATGTTGCCAGCCGGAGAAGTAATGTGAGTTGCATTCGATGCAGGGAGTACTTAGTGTGTTTTTCTTTGTCTCTCTCCCTCTCATCTCTCTCTTCTCTTCTCTCTTCTCTCCTCGTTCTTGCTCTCTTCTCTATCTTCTCTCTCTTCTCTCCTCGTTCTTGCTCTCTTCTCTATCTTCTCTCTCTTCTCTCTCTCTTATCTCTCTTCTCTCTCTCTTATCTCTCTTCTCTCTCTCTTCTCTCTTCTCTCTTCTCTCTCTTCTCTCTCTCTCTCTCTCTCTCTCTCTCTCTCTCTCTCTCTCTCTCTCTTCTCTCTTCTCTCTCTCTCCCTTCTCTCTCTCTCTCTCTCTCTCTCTCTCTCTCTCTCTCTCTCTCTCTCTCTCTCTCTCTCTCTCTCTCTTCTCACTCTCTTCTCTCTCTTCTCACTCTCTTCTCTCTGCTCCGTAATCTAAATATTTTTTATTTTTTTTAACATTCGGCCGACGCACCTCCAGCCGTCGATGGAACCTATTCCACCGACGCACCCCTATGCGTAGGGATGCGTCGGGGGAATCCTTCCCGCCGACGCGTTGAGGTCCGTCATTGGACTACTTCCTCCGCCGACGGGTCCCTGCATCGGCTGACTCTTTTCAGTCGCCCGACGAGTTGTTGCGTCGGGTGACGCATCCGGCTACGGATGTTGCGACGACGTGACGTTACCCGTCGTCGGATGTCCGCCGACGGGCTGTTTTATTCTGCCGGTGCCTTTTGGCCCGTCGGCGGATGGGACATTTTTGGCAGTGTCCAGACGAATGCTAGCCCATAAAAATGAGTTAGGATTGTCATTTGTAGAGGCTCAATTTGAACTTCGGTATACTTTACACCCTTCCAGTTCGACCTACTATCAAGGTTTGTAGTATCGGGGATACGCAAAGTTTCGGTCACTATGGAAACGGAAACGTATCGTGGATACGCATGGATACACATAGATACGCATGTAATAAGTAAGGATACACTAAGATACGCATGCAAAAATATGGAAAAATACTAATATTTATTAAGATAATCAATATAAAAAGTATAATGTTCCTTTTCACTCAAATATTTAAAAAAACTACATTATCAGAGTTACTCTTCTTAGTAAAACTTATTAAAAGGACTAAACAATGCAGCCAATAAATTATGCTTATTAAAAGGACTAACAAGCATAAATAATTTCTAAAATCTCGTAAAAAATATCCAAAAGAGTATAGATATCCAAACATAGCAAATGAAACATTTTAAAAAATCCATTAGATGAATAAATTATATACAGTTACAGAGAGAGTCATTTCTATTGAAAGGCTGATCAATTTCATAAATACTAACAAACATAAATGACTTCAGAAATCTCCTTTTTGAAACGATGGTAAATGTTCTTTCCAAAAACCAGAAATTGGTGAAATTGGTAGCTTTAAGTTCTTGAAATTGATGTTCAGAAATCTCCTGTGGTCTGTGGAAACATCAAGATACGGGGCTAGAATTTAACCAAACGCATTAATAAAGTATATCATATTAATAGAAGATTGGTATAAACTTTAAAATTCTTAAAAATATAAAATAAAATAGAAAATATTTTATTCTACCTACTGTCCAAATTTCATCCAAAACGGACTTTACTAAGTCATTGAACCAATTCTGTGAAAATATTTTAGTGAACCAGCACCAAATCGGACCGAACCGGTCCGGTTCACGGGTCCGAAATTGGGCAGCAGGAGGTTATCTCTAACCTCCAGCCGCCGGCTGCAGAGAAACCCTAGTTTCTCTGAGACGGCGTTTAGACCGCCCTTAAAGCCGGCGAATGCCGCGGAACGGTGGCTGGACCACCGGCAACTGTTCTGCTTGTAGTTCCGTCATCGGTAGGCGACGATTCAGCCGGAAAAAAACGAAGGGGCATAAAAACGAATTAGTTTTCATAGAAAAAATATGTTTAAAGGAGTCTTGATCCCAATTTCTTGATTTTCGGATTCTCCCCGAATCATATTTTCCCGTCTATTGTAAAACTTTGGATATCGTATCGACAAGTTTCCTCGATACATGAGGAAACTTGCCGATACATGAAGATACGGGGCTTAGTTTCCTGTAAAAGGAAACGACCCCCGTATCTTGTTTCCTTACTTAAGGAAACCGATACATATCGGCCAGTATCGGCCGATACGTATCGATAATGAAAACCATGCCTACTATATACCGTTCGCCCAAACCATTACAAAGTAAAACCTTAAAAATCAGAGAACGACAGTCGGGAAACAAACGACTTTACTCATCAACCCCAACTCCACTTAACGAGATTTCAGGCAGTATCAAACCACTCGACACGCCTTCTCTCGTCTTCCCCTGCTTCTTCGTTCGAGTAATCTTCAACTTTTTGAAATAGGGTGGAGTATCAAACCAGAATACGGATTTGCAAAGCTTCCACGAACGAAAGAGTTAAGTTTTCTTGATTTCGTTTGGATTATAGTTTGAATCTATTCTCTAAAATTCGAGGTTTAGTTTACGTTTCGAAAATTTATTTTGTTTCATTTTTACTTGATATATTTATTATTTTTAAAATATTTTTTTTGTCATGCCTCAGTCATGCGTAACTGTGGTAATGTTTTATTTTGGCAAGAGCTTTAAGGGTTCTCGGTTTTGTAGATCGGAGTCTCTTGGTTGTTCGTTTTATTATTTTTTTCTATTTTTTGTTTCTCGTGGATATTATTAGATTTGAACTTATTGTTAACACAATTTTATCATAATTATAAAGAAGGAAAGGAAAAAGATTGCAGTCGCCCGGTTTTAACATCGTTTAGATCGGATTGAACCGGTGCAACCAAATTCAGACGTTTTGTAAGTTTGATGACCGTTTCAGTTTCTAAAACATTGCTCAAGACTATGTAGACTCTGGTCCTTACTTTTCTTATCTATAATTATATTAGTTATGTTTGATGTTCAATTTATTGACCCCATTATTTCTTTATATTGTTCATAAATGATATATATTTTATACAAAATAATAATAATTAAATTATTCTGAATATTAAAATTAATAATTAGCTGGTACTTTCCCAATTGTTTGTTTTCGTTTGTAGAAACAAAAGATCCAAATGTTATTCATTGCAGTATTGACATAAAGATCCAAACTTTACATTTGCAAGGACATTGTTTGGATCATGTATTTGAATCACCATGAACCATTTACTAGAAAGAAGAACTCTTAAAACTTCACTCCTCAAGTTAGATATAGAAATCACAACATGATCAAGTGCTCTTAATTACAACCACAACTTAAAGCACACTTAATTAATGGCAAATAATCAATGCTGATAATACCTCTTATTTGGGTGGTCGGAAGTAGGAATAAGTAGAGAAAAAGGTTTGCACATGAGAAAGAAAGGATAGACCAAGGGCTCCTGAAGTAATCTTGCAGTAGGTTTGCCCACCATACGTTTCGCCTACTTTTGCAGTATTTTTTTATATCTAAGGACAACTTTGGGAAAATATCGTACCTTTTTTTCTCTGGTTCATTTTTTGTATAAACCAGGTCCTGGCTTAAACCACTGAAGAGTGCCGCTACCTCCTCATCGGTTGCCAAAGAATGCTCAAACACTCCGCTCTGGATGAGGATCTCCACGTCCTTGGAAGTATTGATGAGATGGTCCATAAAAATTGCATAATTGATGAAGTATTTTGGAGCTTTATGATGGCATATCTCCCAAGCGATAAGATTCATGAGGACCTTTTTGGTGCACTTTGTGATATGCAAACGAGGGAGCTTCAACACTCCTCTTTTGAATTCCACAACAAATCCTTTGTCATCTACCGGCTTGAACTTTATGCCTGCTTGTTGCAGTTTTGTTGCAGTAGGGACAGGTTTCATCGTCGATAGTGCTTCTTCTTTGGGGTGGTCAAACCACGCTAAAAGATGGCTTTCTGAATTGGTATGGCTTGTCATTGGTAGCAGCAAGTCGTGAATACGATCAAGGATATGGTAGTAATGATTACCTTGTTTCCAATTTTCTCTCAAAGGAATAAAATCTTCAAAGTATCTAATGGTAGAGCGAGTCTCAAGATCGTACTCATGACTTAGGAGTGGGATCTGGTTTTCCAGGAGGAGCAAGTCTGCCCATAGCTCTGACACCCATAAAAGGGCACACTTTGGATCATCCATAGCAGACAATTGGCCGTGAACAGATCTGAACAGATCACTCAAGAAGATATAGGTCCATAGTACGGATGAGCCCAACAAGTGATCATGAGAACATGGATCGGAGACACCAATTATATTCTCACCAACTATTACCTTGAATTCTAATTCCTCGCACAATTTCCAGAATAAACCCTCACTGTCATGTCCTCTACCTAAAATGTCTCAATTGATTTTGTGTCCGAACATCATCCGGGTCTGCGTCTTTCTGAAACAATTCCCTTATTTTCCAGAGGTTGACATGTTTGGGATCGTATAACGCAGCTGCTTCATTCCCCGCGCGCCGCCGCATGTCTTCGGGAACTTTGTAGAAGCCTGAACTGCCACCACGACCAACGTGCAGCAGATCCGATGTATGTTCATCGGAATGTCGTTTCAAGTAATTATTGAAACGGTCGACATCTGAACGTACTTCAGTCACCGCCTGTTTGCTAAATTTGTAGGATGCTATCTCTGACAATTTTACTGTACCATCATCCTCGATCGTAAGGCTTATTTCAACTAAATCACTTGATCTTGCTTCCTCATCCATCCCTTAGTAATGATATATCCCTTGGTACTTTGTACTGAATTTGGGATAATAGTTTCGCTAAACTTTAACATCCTAAATGTACCATCGTCTTAATTTGATGGTAAGGATCGGTACTGCAGGAGAGAGATCGATTCTCTGCACAATTAATACTCCATCTCGACACGGATAATCTATTCAAAGAGAAAATTTGCTGAGGTCAGAACAAACATTTTTCAGTGAAATAAGCAATAATATGAATCACAAATTAAGAATAACTTACAGCCGCGCGCGGTCTCCAGATCAGCTGATTTCCTGCCTGATCATCTACTGGGCTTCTGAAATTTTCCAAGACATATACTCCTTATCACGACCCCAGCAGATCGAAGCCCGCCAAAGAGAAGCTAGTCTTTGATATATGTATGTAATAGTCCTCAATCTTCCGGGCCCTTGCGATGAAGCAGTGGTGAATCGTCTTATAAATCCAAGCAGCTGGTATGCAGGAAAAGAGAGAATCGAGCATCGCGGAAACCATTCAGATCATGGAGAGCAAACTCGGTCGTTTCCCAATATTGATGCAATAGATTCTGCAAGATTTTGTTTGTAAAATTAATTAGTGACAACCTGTTGCTTCAAATTAACAATGGCTTAGTTGGTACGTAATTCTCGCCAGTCGTTTGTTTTCGCGTGTAGAAACTAATTAAAGAACCAAATTACTTTCTTCATTGCAGCATTGACATAAAAAACCAAACTTTTACACTTAGCTGAAAAAGAGAGAATCGAACATCGTGGAACTATTCAGGTCATGAAGTGAACCCCTTTTTTTTCTGGTATGTGGTTCAGGAAGTGAGTCTGCCAGGTTTCGAATTCCCTTTCACCCTTTCGTTTGGCAATCCCCACCTAGTATCTATCATGGAGTGCAAACTGTCGTTTTGCAATAATGCAAGACATTCTGCAAGCTGATTTGTCAATTGAAGTGTTCTTTTGGTAATAGTTCTACAAAACTGAAATTCTGCAAGAATCACAGCAATGAAATTACATTATTCACTTGATCCTCTGCCTGTTTCTTAAGTTCGAGTATATGATTCTTTTGTCAATATCATGGACCTTCAATTATTCTAGAAGAGGCCTCTTCAAGATTAACATCTGGGCGTGGCTTTTTTATTTGGTCAATTAATATTCCCCTTGAGAAGAGGCCTCTTTTTTCTCTTTATTAATGTTCCCCATGAGAAAATGGCCACAACGTGGTCTTCTTTGACATGACAAATGAAAAAAATTGATAACTTATTAAGTTGTTGGAAACTGCTGCTAGTCCAGCTAATTCTTTTTTACCTTACTTGGTAGCTCCAAATTAATAATCCTCGATCCCGCCTTTATAGACTCCACTGAACGCAGCAGACCTGGGAGAATATATACTTACATTAGAAACGGGCGGTTGAACCAGGAGTAATAAATACTTTCTTTCTGTAGAACTTGAAGAAGCTCTTTTACACTTTTTTCGGTCCTTTTCTGGGTAGGAGATGGAGAGAAGCAGAGACCTTTTGCTGGAAGAACTCATTGATAAGTTTCAAGAGTCAAATTCCTATCACTTGTTTACAAGTTAATTTGTAAAATTTGATGACATGAACCTCTTGCTTCAAATTAATAATGACTTAGATGAAACTCTTTTCCAATTGTTTGTTTTCGTTTGGAGAAACTAAAAATCTAAACTTTATTTATTGTAGTATTGACACAAAGATCCAAACTTTACACTTTTATTTGGATCGTGAAGAGCTGTTTAAATGACCATCACCCATGACTCTACTACAAAGAAGAACTACTATTAAAGCTTCACTTCTCAATTAAGATACACAAATCACAACATTATCACGTACTCTTAATTAATACAACCACAACTTAAAGCACACCTAATTAGACGCAAATGATTAATACTTATACAATAATCCCTTATTTGGGTGGTCGGAAGTAGGAATAACAAGACAAAAATATTTGCATCAGAGTAAGCTGAATGAGGAACAATGCTGCAACCAAATAAATGATAGACCAAGGGCTCTTTAAGTAATTTTGCATAAGGTTTTCCAACTACACCTTTCGCCTACTTTTGCAGTAGTTGTAGATATCGAAGGACAACTGTGGGAAAATATCGTACTTTTGCAGTAGTAAGCTGAATGAGGAACATCCTTGGAGATTTGTTGCAGTAGGGACAGATTTCGTAGTCCACATCCACGGTATTGCTTCTCCGGGGCTCCAAAACCGCACTAAAGGATGCCTTTGTGAGCCCATCGCGGTATATATGGAGCGGCATGTTATGATGATGGATATGGTGGAAGCGATACTTATCAAGCCTTGTAAACCACAACTTTTCTTTTATTCAAAGGAATAAAATCAGCATCGTATGAAAAGATTGATTTGTAAAGGTGTGACCTATACTTAGATGGTGTGAGAAGTGGGATCTGGTTCTCGAGGAGGAGCAGTCAGCCCATAACTCAGACGCCCATAAAAGGGCACATTCTGGATCACCCATTGCCGGCACGAGACGATTTATGAATTACAGATCACGCAAGAAGATATTGCCCCACATTACAGGTGAGCCCAACACGGACAACCTGCTGCCGATCCGATGAATGTTTATCGACACGTTCATTAATTAATATGGTCGACATCTGAAAGTGTATAATTCAGTCACCGCCCGTTTGCCAACTTCGTAGAGACTTTGTCGAAGCCTGACCCGCTCTTTCCCGGCCTCATGCTGGGCCTTCTTCTCCCTCTCAAGCTCGTCCTCCTCCATAATCATCGCCGACAAATCCACATGATCTTGGATCCTCCTCCATCCTTCCGTTCATAATGATTTCTTGGTACGTAGTACAACTGAATTTTGGTTAATTATTTCACGAAAACTCTAGCTAACACCCTAAATGTACCATCTTCTTGTTTGATGGTAAGGATCACTGGAGAGATGTGCACACATATTGCTCCATCTCGACACGAATGATCTATTCAAAGAGAAAATTAGCTGACGTCGGAATAAAAAAAGTTGCTTCAGAATTAAGTCATGCACGTACAGCAAGTATTTTCGAGTACTGAAGCAATATCAATGGAATGAGTCAAAATAAGAAGACTTGGTAGAAAATAATTATTTCTCTTCTCCACCCACTTAATCGACCCGATCAATAGACTCCAAGAAATTGCAGAGAGCCGAGCATCTACAAAGCGGATCATACATTATTAATGCGAGAAAGGGAGGAACTATACAGCCGCGCACATCTCCAGAGGCGATTGCCTTCCTGATCTACTGTGTTTCTGATCATCCTTTATCACGACCCCGGCAAAAGTACGCTACAGATAGAGAAGCAAGTCTTTCATTTATTCAAAGATTTTCTTCCATTGATCGGATAAGCTTTCCGCAAAAAAAGAAAGCAGAGGAACGACAACAAATTAAAGTACTACCCCCACCATCTGCTTCATCTCATCTGTGAAAAGCTTTCCTCTTATCTTTCTTTTTTCCTCTTTTCTTTCCGGCCTGTGCTGCTGCTGTCACCTTTATATAATATTGTTTACAGATTCGAAAAGTTAAAAAATTTGAGATTGAGATATGAAATTAAAGAAGGGACAAAGTTGTTAATATGGCACCTTTTTTTCCATATCCCTTTTTCAATTTTCTTTTGTCGGCCACTGCTGTTGCATTTATGTAAAATGTTTTAATGAGAAAACCTTTATATAATATTGCTTGTTGATTCTAGAAGTTTCAAAAAATATTAGATTTGAAATAAGAAATTAGACCGGACAAACTTGTTAAAAAGGCGCCTGTGAATTTTATAGGATTGAGAAACTCCGGGTTATATTATTTTAAATTTGCATATTTTTTTCTGGATTTCTCTTTCTTTCTTGTACAATATAAAAACTAAGCAATCTCATTTCCCATTCACAAAGAAAAACAAATAAAATCTGAAAATGAAAAATTATTTTGGACTTGTTGTAAAGTTTATTTAAAAGTATTTCTGACTTTTCTTTTGCTGGACGTTTTGTGGGCGTGCCAAATTGTGGGCGGGCCTTTTCGTCGGTGTCACAATTCGTATCTTTTTTTGTTCTTCTTCCATTGTCTCTTCCGTGACCTGAAATGAGATGGATTTTCTTATTTGGCCATTGTTATTGAGAACTCTGGGTTATGTATCTTCTCTCGCATTATAATATTGGGAATTCTGATGTATGTTTCTTCTCCCCATTTTAATATTGGGAATCATGGATAATTATTTCACCCAAACTCTAGCTCACAAATTTTGGCTTAGTGGAATCCTGTCAACTTCCTGTAATTAACAGTTTTGGTCTGTTGATGTTGTAGCCAGTCAATTTCTTTGTTCCATCATGTTCTCGCTGTCTTACAGCCGGAATCTTTGTATCCTTTATTTTCTCTAGTCTGACATAAAGACAGCATTAGTAAGTCTCTTACTGCTCTGTGTTCGCTTAAGTGAAATTAGATTCCCAGAAATGTCGACATGGCATAGTTCTACTAACAGGGAAGAAGCTTGTGCAGAACTGCCTTCACAAACAAGTCAACAGAAAGTGCAATTAATCTAGGTATTCTTAGTTCTCCGATTATCAACCCATCTTTATCATATAAAAACTGAAATTACGAGAATCAGATAAAGCCAGAAAGCCACGCAGATGGAGAAGCCCCTCCCGAGCCACCCCGGCGATTACGATTTGAAGCTTGTTATTTAATTCGGGCCGGTCGCTTATGTAAACAGTTTTGTATCGACGTCTTAAACGGCGACGTCAACCTTTTTCATCAATCATCAACCTCATGTCTCATCAAATGACGATTTCATTTACATTACAAACTTGAGGTTGAACCACGAGTAACATATACTTTCTTTCTGTAGAACTTGAAGAATCTCCTTTACTTTTTTTTTTCAGTCCTTTTCTGGGTTGGAGATGGAGAGAGTCAGAGATCTTTTCGAAGTTAATTTTTAAAATTTGGTGACATGAGCCTCTTGCTTAAAATCAATAATGACATAGCTGGTACTTTCCCATCGTTAATTTATTTTAGATCCAAACTTTATTCAATATTATAGTATTGACGTAAAGATCCCAACTTTACTCTTGCAAGGGTGTTTGGATCATCACGTCAAGCTGTTTGAATAACCATCACGCATTACTGTACTTACCAAGAAGAACTATTATAATTGCAATCACAACTTAAAAGCACAACATGATCAAGTAGTCTTAATTACAATCACAACTTAAAAGCACAACATGATCAAGTAGTCTTAATTACAATCACAACTTAAAAGCACACTTAATTGAAGGCAAATGATTAACACCGACAGAAGCCCTTATTTGGGTGGTCGGAAGTAGGAATAAGCAGAGAAAAATATTTGCATCAGAGAAAGTAAAATGGGGAACAATGCCGCAATCAAATAAATGACAGACCATGGGCTCTTAAAGTAATCTTGCATTACGTTTGCCCACCACTCGTTCTGCCTACTTTTGCAGTAGGTGTTGATATCCAAGGACAATTTTGGGAAAATATCGTACCTTTCATTCTCTGGTTCATTTTTTGTACAAACAAGGTCCTGACTCAAACCCTTGAAGAGTGTCGCTACCTCCTCATCAGTTTCCAAAGAATGCTCAAAAACTTCGCTCTGGATGAGGTTCTCCACGTCCCTGGAGGTATTGATGAGATGACCCATAAAAATGGCATAGTTGATGAAGTATCTCTTAGCTTTAGGGTGGCATATCCCCCAAGCGATGAGATTCATGAGGACCTTCTTGGTGCAATTCGTGATATGCAAACGAGGGAGCTTCAACACTCCACTTTTAAACTCCACCACAAACCCTGCTTCATCTATCGGGTTGAACTTAATGCCTGCTTTTTTCAATCTGGTTGCTGTAGGGACAGGTTTATCCTCACGGTGCTGCTTCTTTGGGACTCCAAAACCACGCTAGGAGGTTCATTCTCCACGGTGCAGATTCTTTGGGAATTCCCGGTTGGGAGCGGCTTGTAATAATTTGTAGTAACATGTCGTGAATGAAGTGAAGGACATGATGATAGTGATAATCGCTCTGTTCTCTTTTTACCCATTTCCATTCTTTTTTATTATTCAAAGGAATGAACTTAGCAAAGTATGAGAAGATTTCATCATAACCTACCCTGCCGTGAAGCAGGAGTGGGATCTGGTTTTCTAAGAGGAGCAAGTCTGCCCATTGCTCAGATTCCCTTGCACATTCTAGATCATCCGCGTCAGACAGTTCGCCAATAGTTGGAATGGGACAGGACATGAGATCACGCATGAAGAAATTGCCCCATAGTATACTTGAGCCCAAGTCTGGAGAACTAGTGTCGGAGATACCAAACATATCAGCGGTCGGATATACCCTTGCACGTTCAAAATCCACGTACAAGTCCCACAATTTTAAACCCTCGATGTTATTGTTTCTATCCCTAAACCCATCAAACAATTCCCATATTTTCGAGAAGTTGATGTGTTTGGGATCGTATAACATACCTGCAGCTTCTTCGCCCCCTGCACGCTGCCTCATCTCTTCGGGAACTTCGTAGAAGCCTGAAGTAGTACTATCACCATGGCCAGCCTGCTGCGGATCCGATGAATGTTCACCCGAGCCTGGCTCGTCCATCTTCTTATAATTTGATGGTAATTTAGGACTGGAGAGAGACTTTCTGCACATATGCTCCATCTCGACACGAATGAAGATCTAATATTCAAACAGAAAATTAGCTGAGGTCAGAATTAAAAAAAAAAACTTCGTTCAGAAAAATTGAGTAAACCACGTACGTACAACAAATATTTTTCGGTAAATTAAGCAATATCAATGGAATGAATCAAATTAAGAAGACTTGTAGACCAAATAAATACCATTTCTCACACACTTAATCGACCCGATAGACTCCAAGAGAAAGCTGCAGAGAGCCAATCGAGCATCTCCAGCTTATCTTACACTAATATTGCGAGTAATATTAAGGGAGGAACTAATTATATACAGTCGCTCGCCAGAGCCGATTTCCTGCCTCATCTACTGGGTTTCTGCCTGATCATCCTTTATCACGACACCAGCAAAAGTACGCCACAGATAGAGAAGCTAGTCTTTAATTTATTCGAAGATTAACTTCCAAGAAAAGAAAAGAAAAAGCAGAGGAACCCAACAAATTAAAGTCTATACTCTATACTACCACCACCGTCTGCTTTACTGTCTTTTTTTCTTTTTCTGGCCTGTAGTGCTGGCTGTCGCCTTCTTTATATAATATTCCTTGCTGATTCTAAAAGTTTAGAATAAATTTAGATTTGAGATAAGAAATTAGAACGGACAAACTTGTTAAAATGCGCCTGTGAATTTTATTGGATTGAGAAAATCCGGGTTTGATTATTTAAAATTTGGCAGTTTTTTCTGGTTGTCTCTTCTTTCTCGTACAATATGGAAATTAAGTAATCTAACTCATTTCCCATTCACAAATAAAACCAAATAAAACCTGAAAATGAGAAATTATTTTGGACTTGCCTTAAAGCTTAAAAGTATTTCTGAGAGAGAACGTCATTAGCATATATCACAAGTAGAAAAACAGAAAAATTTAAGAACTAACCCCGGTTCTGGATCGTCGTGCAAAACAGAAAAATTTCACCCTTTGCCCGACGGTCTCATATCGTCGGGCTATAGATCTATATCGTGAGTAAAGTAAATGGGACGACGGTCTTAAATCGTCGAGCCCAATTTTTAGTTCAGAATGAATTGGCCCGACGGTTTAGATCCGTCGGGCAATTCAAACTATGGGCCGACGTTCTAATGCCGTCGGGCTTTTTTTTTTCCTTAGCTAGATTTAGCCCGACGAGACCATCGGGAGAAAAGTAAATGGGACGACGATGCTTTACTGTCGGGCTCATATTTTACCACCCTTTGCCCGACGGTCTTATTCCGACGGGCTCTTTTTTTCCTTTGCTTGATTTAGCCCGACAGTGCTAGACTGTCGTGCAAAATGTTAGAATTGTGGCTTTGTCCCGATGGTCATTTACCGTCGAACTCATTTTTGACTTTGCTTGATTTGAGCCCGACGGTTCGGACCGTCGACCCAAAAGACTGAGTCCACGATTTAAACTCGTCGTGCAAAAGATTTGTCACGACGGTGTTAAACTGTTCTGACCGTCATGAAGCACACTAGGGAGAGAGATAAAAGGGATCTTTCCCATTTCTTCTCTGTGTGTTACCATCTTCCTCTCGCCCTCTTCGCTGAAGATTAGCTTAGCCGGATTCCGACGCCTTACGCCAGAATCTGCTTGTGGAACGGCCCACAGTGAGCGTCTAAGTCTACCTCGAGGTAAAAATTCATCTTTTTAACCCTAATTTCAGTTTTCTTGATTTTTTGGTTCGTTCCTCGCTCTCTTCTCTGCGCCCTCTTTTTGTCCTCGTTTCTCTCTCTCTCTCTCTCTCTCTCTCTCTCTCTCTCTCTCTCTCTCTCTCTCTCTCTCTCTCTCTCTCTCTCTCTCTCTCTCTCTCTCTCTCTCTCTCTCTCTCTCTCTCTCTCTCTCTCTCTCTCTCTCTTTTTGTCCTCGTCTCTCTCTCTCTCTCTCTCGGTTCCGGAGTGGAAAGGGGAGCGGTGGGGCATTTTGATCCCTAAATCTAGGGTATGGTTATTGAAGACGAAGAAGACGAAGACGTTCTGGTTTTACTTTTTTCTTTTTCCCTCTTTTTATAAGGTGTAACATGTTTAAATATGCTTTTCTACTAAATATAGAGCAAATTTTACTTGCAGCTTCGTGATTGGGTGGATTTGTCTCTAAAATATTCGGTGCCATCATCTCTCTTGATACTCTCCAGGTAGTGCATTAGCTAGTATAAAGAAATGCACTTTAAAGAGCATTTAAATTAGCTAGTGTAAAATTCACTGTTGTATTTCTAGTTTTGTATAATTATATTAAGATCAATAAGAATTATCACCATTTCAAGAAAAAAGAGTGTTTAATTTGCTATGGCAATTAACATTGTCTCAAAGCATTTATCGTTTCTGGAAGGAGGCTTGAGGAGGCAGTTCAAGCCACATTATCGTCACTGCCTGATGAGGTTGTTGACACCGTAGGTGTTACTGTTTTGCCTTGTGAAGACTCTGTCTCCGAGAGGAGGAGGAAGTTGGAATTCCTTGAAATGCAGGAGGAACTTATCAAGGTATTCAAAGAGATAAAACCTTGTATAGAGCACATTACTCATGCCTGGTAATTCTGTATTCAATAAAATTTAACAATCAACACTAGGGAACGTAATTGGCCAAAAAGAGGCAGGCTAAAGTGTTATATTTTCCGTTACATAAAGTATTCATGTTAGTTGGTGTATATTTTAGATGTTCTGATAAGTTTGCATGTATTTTCAGTTGCTTGGAGATGGTTTGATTTAAGTTATGGATGTTTTCTAGAGTGGTGTTTTTTGCAGCTCTGTTAAGAGGCACGCTAACGTAATTGGAGATGTTCTGATAAGAGGCTGGCTTTTTTGCAGTTCTAGAGTGGTGCTTCCAACCCCTTGTCCTTCCATATATAGTTATGAAGCTTTGAATTGTTTAGAAAATTTGTACAGAACCCCGTTGCAAGTTGTTATATTACTTGTTCCTTGCTTGGATATATGGGTTGGTGGGATCAGCACTTACCTTTGGCATTATATTAATGGCCACAAACATGAACCTTCTTTAGCATTTAGAGTCTTGTTTTCCTCAATATTTTATAAATGGATTATTATATTTTAATTTTGTCAAACAGTGTTCTTTATATTATGTTAAAATGTGTTAGTCCATCGAGTAAAGAAAAATATTATTTAAAGATTCGTATTCTAAATATATAAAATAATAAAATAAATAAAAAATTATGGAAGAGCCAAAAAAAAGCCAACGGACAAAAGCCGTCGGGCAAACCATAAATTATAACGACAGCAAAAGTCCGTCGTGCAACAAAAAAGCAAGCCCGATGGTCAAGAGCCGCCGGGCAAACCACCGCTAGCTTTATCACAAAACACAAAACTCGTCGGGCTAGTCATATGGCGTCGGGCAACACAACTTAACAGAATGAAAGCACATGCTGACTGCAATAACCGTCGGGTTAATTCGACTTTTGCCGACGTTTTATCTCCGTCAGGATATGTGTTATTGGCCGTCTGCATTTACCAGTCGTGGGTTAGAAAAAAAAACGTGATGAATTTCAACCGTCGGGAAGATATTTCTTTTTCCCGGCGGTTGGGGCCCGTCGGGAATAAATTTCTTTTTCCCAACGGTTGTTTACCGTCTGGATTTGGATTCCCCAACCCGGTAGTTACCCGACGGTCATTTCTCGTCGTGATTATTTTAGACGACGGTTTTGGGGGTTTGGCCGACGGTATTTCACCACCAGCCAAACTCAGTTTTCTACCTGTGTATCTAGCAGGTTTATACGTTCACAATCATCCAGTACTAATTGTATCAGCAGGTTGATCCAGTATCTAATGGAAAATTTCAAGGATGAAAAAAGGAATTTGGTTGTCGAGGAGGAGCTAGCTAGCAAATAAAACCCAAGTACCCAGAAGTCAGATGCCCAGTAGATCGAGGAAATGATCGGCCAGCGGGGAATGCATGGCTCTCTGCAATATTATTATAGCGTACGTCATCCGGCTGTTTATTCCACCCTTTCTTGCATATATTCAGTATCACGCGGGAACAAAGCCTTGTTTGATTCATTCCTTTGACGGCCCTAGTGAGAAATATTTTTTGTAAGAGCATGACGGTTTACTCAATTCTGAAGCAAGTCTTATTCTAATGACGACCGGTGTTTTTCTCTTTGAATAAATCCATACATGTTGAGATATCTCCATCGATGGAGCATGTGTGCAGAAAATCTCACATACACATACACACGTACACACCAATGCTTGCACACATACACAGCAATCCTTGCACAGATACACACAGACACACCAATGAGTCCACACACACACACACACCAATGTTTGAACGCACGCAGACTCACACACACCCCAAAGCTTGCACACACACATAGCAAACACAAACACACACACACCAATGCTTCCACACACACAAATACCAATGCTTACACACATACCAATGCTTCCACACACACACACATTCCAATGCTTGCACACACACACACACACATACCAATGCTTGCACACACACACACAATGCTTGTACACACACACACACACTCCAATGCTTGCACACACACCAATGCTTGCAAGCAATGGTATGTGTGTGTGTGTGTGTGTGTGTGTGTGTGTGTGTGTGTGTGTGTTGGTGTGTGTGCGTGTGACTCAGTGTGTCTATGTGTGTGAGAGAGTGTGTGTGCAAGCATTGGTGTGTGTATATATGTGTGTGTGTCTATGTACATGTGTGTATGTGTGTCTATGTGTGTGCAAACATTGGGGTGTCTGAGTGTGTCCAAGCATTGGTGTGTGTGTGTGTGTGCAAACATTGGTGTGTGTGTGTGTGTGCAAACATTGGTGTGTGTTTGTGTGTGTGTGCAAACATTGATATGTGTGTGTGTGTGTGGAAGCATTGGTGTGTGTATTTGTGTGTGCAAGCATTGGTGTGGTATTTGTGTGTGCAAGCGTTGGTGTGTGTGTGATTGAGATTGTGTCTGTGTGTGATTGAGTTTGTGTCTGTGTGTCTGTGTGTGTGTGAGGGTGTGCAAGCATTGGTGTGTGTGCGTGTGTGTGGTGTGCAAGCATTGGTGTGTGTGCGTGTGTGTGTGTGTGCAAGCATTGGTGTGTGTGTGTGATGTGCAAGCATTGGTGTGTGCGTGTGTGTGCCAGCATTGGTATGTGTGTGAGTGTGTGTGTGCAAGTATTGATATGTGCATGTGTGCAAGCAATGATGGATACGTGTGTTGGTATGTATAGTTGAGCACCACTTAAAAAAACTATTTAGATCATGAAGTGAACCCACTTTTTTCTTGTATGTGGCTCAGGAAATGATTCCGCAAGGTTTCTAAATTCCCTTTAACCTTTTCTTTTGGCAATCCCCATCCATCTATCATGGAGACCAGACTGTCCTTTTGCAATAATGCAAGATATTCAGTGCAAGATTTCTCAAATAATTAAGAATCACAGCAATGAATTAACATTATTAACTCTCTTTCTTAAGTTTGAGAAGAAAAAAAAATCACGGAGCTTCTTTTATTCTCTTTATTATTATCTAGAGTTTGCCTTTTTGTCAATTGATGCTCCCAATGAGAAAAACGTGATTTTTCTCCATTAATGTAATTCCCCAAGAGAAAAGGCGTCGACGTAGTCTTCTTTGACATGACAAATGAAAGAAATGATTGATAACTTATTGTTGGAAAATACTGCTGCTAGTCCGCTACGTATTCATTTGAAGTATGATTGGAGCTGCTGCTGCCTAATCCATCCATGTAACCTGCTTTTTTTTGTTATTTTTTATATAAAGAAACAAGCTTCGATTTCATTTCATGAAAATATGATGTCTGCAAGCTGGTTTATACGTTTACCATAATCATCCAGTTATTGTATCAGCGGGATAATCCTCTTCCGTTACCACATAGAGTGCTCCAAAACTCCGCTGTTGATCAAAATCTCTACGTCCTTGGAGGTATTCATAAGGTAATCCATGAAAATGGCATAGTTGTTGATACACGCTGCCCCTGGTTCGCTGCAAAACTGCTCCCACACTAAGAGGTTCATCAAGACTTTCTTAGTGTTCTTTCTAACATGCAAGTGAGGCAGTCTCAGCACTCCCCTCTTGAAATCTAGAACTAATCCTTTCTCTTACACTGGCCTGAACTGCACGCCCACCTGTTGGAGTCTGGTGGCCGTTGGAACCGAGACCATCATTGGATTGGGGCAATCAAAAAGTTGGAGACCGGAATCAGAGGCTCATAGACGAAATGTAGTACATGGTGGAGTACTGTGTTGGGTTCCTCTCCTTCCTTTCTGAGGAGAGCTTGTTTCTTCAACGGAAGAAAATCTTTGTGAAAACCAAAGACTAGCTCCTCTGTTGCGTACCTGCGCGCTGGGATCATAAAACGTACCGTTGAAAATTTCCAGGATGAGGAAGGGGATTTGGTTTTCAAGGAGGAGCAAATCGACCCAGAGGTGGCAGCATTCTATGTAAACCCGGTAAGGATTTCACCTGAAAACCGTATGGCAAACAAAGCAGCCACCGAGTATAGTAGCAGAACCGAGAGGCGAGGGAAATCAGTACTGCTGCTGGAGATATTGTGGCTCCTCAGCTGCAACATCATAGCATCTGGCTATTTCCTCCATCTTCTCGTATATCTTCTTCATCACATACTTCAAAGTACTACTGTTGTCCCCTTCGACGCGTTGGAGGATCGACAAGAGATGAGAAAAGTAATGCCTCAGCTGATCATCAGTACTAGTAGTGCCATGCATTGTTATTCATCTCCAGCGGTAGAGCTCTTAAACTTGAGAGGTTGAAGAAGGTGGGAATAGCGTAAAGACCTTCACTTCCTACGCTGTAGCGTAGCTCCTCGGGGACTTTAAAAGACTCATTTTCTCTATAATCTATCATGAAATGGTCATTAAGAAGGTGACTGGTATTATTGTTCTTGAAATTTCAAAGTGGTTCTGTTTATTTGTTTAATTAGTAATATATACTTTTTCTTTTTGTAGAACTTGAAGAGGTTCCTTAAGCCATTTTTGCAGTCCTTTTCTGGGTTGAAGGTGAGAGACAAGAGACCTAATGCTCGAACTCATCACAATTAATTCCTGTCATTATTTCCGAAGTTAATTTCTAAAATTTAGTGACAACCCGTTGCTTCAAAATAATAGAGTTAGCTCGTACTTTCCCAATCGTTTATAGAAATTAAAGATAAAAATTTTACCCATTGCAGTATAGACATATAGATCCAAACTTTACACTTGCAAGGTTGTTTGGATCATGTAGAGCTGTTTGAATCACCATCACCTATTACTATACTACAAAAAAGAACTACTATTAAAGCTTCACTTCTCAAGTAACAAAAATCAGAACATGATCAACTACTCTTAATTACAACCACAACGTAAAGCACACCTAAGTAAAGGCAAATGATCAACACTAATACAAGCCTTGTACAAGCCTTTATTTGGGTGGTCGAAAATAGGAATAACCAGAGAAAAAGGTTTGCATCAGAGTAAGCAGAATGAGGAACAATGCTGCAATCAAAGAAATGATAGACCAAGGGCTCTTGAAGTAATCTTGCATTAGGTTTGCCCACCACACATTTCGCCTACTTTTGCAATACTTGTTGATATCTAAGGACAATTTTGGGAAAATATCCTACGTTTTATTCTCTCGTAATTCATTATTAGTATATACAAGGTCCTAACTCAAACCATTGAAGAACATCGCTACCTCCTCTTCGGTTGCCAAAGAATGCTAAAAAACTCCGCTCTTGATGAGGATCTCCACGTCCTTGGATGTATTGACAAGATGGTCCATAAAAATGGCATAGTTGATGAAGTATCTCTTAGCTTTGGGATGGCATATCTCCCAAGCAATAAGATTCATGAGGACTTGTGCACTTAGTGATATGCAAACGAGGGAGCTTCAACACTCCCCTTTTGAACTCCACCACAAACCCTGCTTCATCTACTGACTTGAACTTTATGCCTGCTTGACTTGTTGTAGTCTTGTCGCGGTATCTACTGGCTTGAACTTTATGCTTGCTTGTTGTAGTCTTGTCGCCGTAGGGACAGGTTTCATAGTCGAAAGTGGTGCTTCTTTGGGGCTCCAAAACCACGCTAAAGGATGGCTTCCCGGTTTGGAGCGGCATGTTGGTAGCAGCACGCCGTGAATGAGATGAAGGATATGGTGGAAACCGTGAATGAGATGAAGGATATGGTGGAAAAGATAAATATTAGAGCATTGTTTCCGTACCTCAGTAACTTCTTTTGCATTCAAAGGAATAAAATTAGCAAAGTATGAAAGGACTGGTTGGTAAATGTTTGTGGTTAAAATTCCTCCGACAATCAGGAGTGGGATCTGGTTCTCCAGGAGGAGAAGTCAGCCCATAGCTCAGACACCCATAATAGGGCACATTCTGGATCATCTGTGGCAGACAATTCGCCCCGAAAGGATTGGAACAGATCACTTAAGAAGATATTGGCCCATAGTACATGTGAGCCCAACAAGTGATTCCGAGAACTAGTCTCAGGGATACAATTAATCATATCAATGCTCGGGAATTTTACCGTCTTTTCAAAATCCAGGCACAACTTCAACATTAAACCCTTAATGTCTTCTTCTGTACCCCTCCGATTGGCATGTGAACGTAGATGGTAACGGTAATGCCTCAGTTGATTTCGTGTCCGAACATCACCGGGGTCGTCTTTTTCAAAGAGTTCCCTTATTTTCCAGAAGTTGACGTGTTTGGGATCGTATAACGCAGCTGCTTCGCTCCCCGCGAGCCGCCGCATGTCCTCGGGAACTTTGTAGAAGCCTGAACTGCCACCAGGGCCAACCTGCTGCCGATCCGATGAATGTTTATCAAGATGATCCAAGTTATTAATACGGTCGAGATCCGAAAGTACTTCTGTCACCGCCCGTTTGCTAGCTAACTTCGTAGAAACGTTCTTTCCTAGCCTCTTGTGGCGCCTTCTGCTCCTTCTCGTGCTCCTCCTCGTCCATAATCGTTATTGCGACTATTCCACTTGATCTTGGATCCTCCTCCATCCTTCCCTTAATAATGATCCCTTGGTATGTACGTAGTACTAATTTGGGATAATTACTTGATGGCAAGGATCACTGGAGAGAGATCGATTCTCTGCACACATATTGCTCCATCTCGACACGAATGATGATCTAATATTCAAAGAGAAAATTAGCTGAGGTCTGAATAAAAAAAAAAACTTGCTTCAGATTTTAGTAGGTCATGCACGTACAACAAATATTTTCCAGTGAAGCAATATATATCAATGGAATGAATCAAAATGAGAAGACTTTGTAGACCAAATAAATATTATTTCTCCTCTCTTGCACCCACTTAATCGACCCGATAGAGTACTCCAAGAGATAGCAGAGAGCCGAGCATCTCCGATCTTACATTAATATTGGGAGGAACTTACAAGCAGCCGCGCGCATGCATGGTCTCCAGAGCTGATTTCCTGCCTCTTCCACTGCGCTTCTGCCTGATCATCCCTCAGCACGACCTCAGAAGAAGTACGCCATAGACAGAGAAGATAGTCTTTTATTTATTCAAAGATTTTCTTTCATTGAACAGATAAGCTTTCCGCAAAAAAAGAAAGCAGCAGAACCCCAACAAATTAAAGTACTACCCCCACCATCTATTTCATCTCATCTGAGATAAGCTTTCTTTATATTTTCCTTTTATAAGTTTCTGGTTAGAACTGCTAGTTGTCGCCTTTATGTAATACTTCATCTCATCTGTGACAAGCTTTCCTTCTTTTTTCCTTATGCCTTTTTTTATTTTACTTTTGTCGGCCACTGCAGTCGCCTTTATGTAATATTGCTTGCTGATTCTAAAAGTTTCAAAAATTTTGAGATCAGCTGAGATAAGAAATTATAAAGGACAACTTGTTAAAATGGCGCCTGTGAATGAGCATCAGGTAAACTATTCAGATCTTGAACCTGCAAACCCCTTTTTTTCTAGTATGTCGTGATTCAGAAAGTGATTCCGCAAGGTTTCTAATTCCCTTTCAATTTTTATTTTGGCAATCCCCACCCAATATCTATCACGGAGAGCAGACTGTCGTTTTGCAATAATGCAAGAGATTCTGCAAAATTTCTCAATTGACTTGCTTGCTTGGAAATAACATTATTCACTTCCTCGGTCTGTTTCTTTTGTCGATCATGGAGCTTCTATTATTATCTTATAGAGTTTGCTGTTTTTGTCATGCAATGTTCCCCATAAGAAAAACGAGCTTTTTCTCCATTAATGTTCCGCAAGGGAAAAGGCGTCAACGTTGTCTTCTTTGACATGACAAATGAAAGAAATAATTGATTACTCATTTGAAGTATGAATTGAGCTGCAGCTACCTAATCCAGCTATGTAGTCTGCCCTTTTTTGTTCTTTTTTTTTTTTTTTATGTAAACAAGCTAGATTGCATTTCATGAAAATAAGATGTATGTAAGCTGGTTTATACGTTTAATATCATCCAGTAATTGTGTCAGCGGGCTAATCCCATTTCTAATGCAATCATCAACAAAAGATTGTTTCACAAAAGACTGGTATTTCATTTCCAGAAATGTATCATACTGTCCCCATCTCTGGCTCTCAAAGAAGCCACTTTCGCCCGTCTATCAGCGACTCCATTCGCCTATAATGCCATCTTAAGGAAAGCATCTTAAGGAGATACAACGCGCAGAATTTATAAATAGAGTCGTGATATACGCACTGTAGCATTTTACTGTCGTTCTTCACAGTCTGACGTGGACGTCTTATGTGGCATCCACGTCAGCTGCCCATTTGGCAAGGAGGGAGAGAGGGAGAGAGGCTGGAGCGGGAAGGGGAGAGAGGCCGGAGCGGAGAGAGGAGAGAGGCCGGAGCGGGAGAGGAGAGAGGCCGGAGCGGGAGGGAGAGGAGAGAGGCCGCCGGCGGGAGGGAGAGGAGAGAGCCGCCGGCGGGAGGGAGAGGGAGGAGGCCGCCGAGCGGGAGGGAGAGGAGGAGGCCGCCCGAGCGGGAGGAGAGTGAGTGAAGAAGGAGGTCGCCCGAGCGGGAGGGAGAGGAAGAAGGAGGCGCCCGCGGCGGGCGGCCTCGGCCTCCCTTCCCGCTCCAGGGAGGCCGCCGAGCGGGAGTGAGAGGGAGGGGCGCCGCGCGCGGCGGCCTCGGCCTCCCTCACAGCGCCGCCGCGCGGGGTGCCTCAGCCTCCCTCACGCGCCCCTTGCGGCGGGCGGGCGGCCTCGGCCGCCTCACTCGCCAAGGCGGGGAGGAGGCGGCCTCGGCCTCCCTCACGCGCCGGGGGCGGGCGGAGGCGGCCTCGGCCTCCCTCATGCGCCCCAAGGCGGGCGACCCCTTCCCTCTCCCTCCGCTCGGCGGCCTCCCTCGCGGCGCCTCCCCTTCCCTCTCCCTCCGCTCGGCGGCCTCCCTCATGGCGCCTCCCCTCCCTCTCCCTCCGCTCGGCGGCCTCCTTCCCTCTCCCTCTCCCTCTCCCGCTCCGTCCTCTCTCCCTCACCCGCTCTGTCCTCTCTCCCTCTCCCGCTGCGTCCTCTCCCTCTCCCACTCCGGCTTCTCTCCCTCTCCCGCTCCGGCCTCTCTCCCTCTCCAGCTCCCACCTCTCTCCCTCTCCCGCTCCAACCTCTCTCCCTCTCCCGCTCCCGCCTCTCTCCTCTCTCCCTCTTTGCCAAGTAGGCAGCTGACGTGGATGCCACATAAGACATCCACGTCAGACAGTAAAACTTCGAAGTAAAACTTCGAAGTACCTAATCCAGCTATGTAGTCTGCCCTTTTTTGTTCTTTTTTTTTTCATGTAAACAAGCTAGATTGCATTTCATGAAAATAAGATGTATGTAAGCTGGTTTATACGTTTAATATCATCCAGTAATTGTGTCAGCGGGCTAATCCCATTTCTAATGCAATCATCAACAAAAGATTGTTTCACAAAAGACTGGTATTTCATTTCCAGAAATGTATCATACTGTCCCCACCTCTGGCTCTCAAAGAAGCCACTTTCGCCCGTCTATCAGCGACTCCATTCGCCTATAATGCCATCTTAAGGAAAGCATCTTAAGGAGATACAACGCGCAGAATTTATAAATAGAGTCGTGATATACGCACTGCAGCATTTTACTGTCGGTCTTTACAGTCTGACGTGGACGTCTTATGTGGCATCCACGTCAGCTGCCCATTTGGCAAGGAGGGAGAGAGGGAGAGAGGCTGGAGCGGGAAGGGGAGAGAGGCCGGAGCGGGAGAGGGAGAGAGGCCGAAGCGGGAGAGGGAGAGAGGCCGCCGAGCGGGAGGGAGAGGGAGGGAGGCCGCCGAGCGGGAGGGAGTGGGAGGGAGGCCGCCCGAGCGGGAGGGAGAGTGAAGAAGGGAGGTCGCCCGAGCGGGAGGGAGAGGGAAGAAGGGAGGCGCCGCGGAGGGGCGGCCTCGGCCCCCCTTCCTGCTCTAGGGAGGCCGCCGAGCGGGAGTGAGAAGGAAGGGGGAGGCGCCGCGGCGGGGCGGCCTCGGCCTCCCTCACGCGCCGCGGCGGGGCGGAGGCGGCGTCGGCCTCCCTCACGCGCCGGGGCGGGACGGAGGCGGCCTCGGCCTCCCTCACGCGCCTCGGCGGGGCGGCCCCCTTCCCTCTCCCTCCGCTCGGCGGCCTCCCTCCCTCCTCTCCCTCCTGCTCTGTCCTCTCTCCTCTCCCTGCTCCGTCCTCTCTCCTCTCCCGTTTCGTCCTCTCCCTCTCCCACTCCGGCTTCTCTCCTCTCCTGCTCCGGCCTCTCTCCTCTCCCCTGCTCCGGCCTCTCTCCTCTCCCGCTCCGGCCTCTCTCCCTCTCCCGCTCCGGCCTCTCTCCCTCTCCCGCTCCGGCCTCTCTCCCTCTCCCGCTCCCGCCTCTCTCCCTCTCCCGCTCCCGCCTCTCTCCCTCTCCTCTCCTGCCTCTCTCTCTCCCTCTCCTGCCTCTCTCCCTCTCCTGCTCCCGCCTCTCTCCCTCTCCTCTCCTGCCTCTCACCCTCTCCCGCTCCCGCCTCTCTCCTCTCTCCCTCTTTGCCAAGTAGGCAGCTGACGTGGATGCCACATAAGACATCCACGTCAGACAGTAAAACTTCGAAGTAAAACTTCGAAGTACCTAATCCAGCTATGTAGTCTGCCCTTTTTTGTTCTTTTTTTTTTTTATGTAAACAAGCTAGATTGCATTTCATGAAAATAAGATGTATGTAAGCTGGTTTATACGTTTAATATCATCCAGTAATTGTGTCAGCGGGCTAATCCCATTTCTAATGCAATCATCAACAAAAGATTGTTTCACAAAAGACTGGTATTTCATTTCCAGAAATGTATCATACTGTCCCCATCTCTGGCTCTCAAAGAAGCCACTTTCGCCCGTCTATCAGCGACTCCATTCGCCTATAATGCCATCTTAAGGAAAGCATCTTGAAGGAGATACAACGCGCAGAATTTATAAATATCATAACCAAAACATACCAAACAAATCAAGGGTACTTTGTTGGCAACAGTTATTCAAACGCCTGTCTCTCATGGTGTTTTCAGACTATTCGGAGTCATGATATATAATAACAAAACATAAAAGTACTTGGCAGCTGATAGCTCTATAACATACAGTTATACAAATCCAAAACGATGAACTTAATCTCAGATACCTTTCACTTCTTTTGGAGGTAGGAAATTGGAAAAAAACTGAAAAAAAATGTCTGTAGCAAAGTATAGAGACGGAGGAAGACTGCTGCAACCAGAGAAATAATAGACCATGGACTTCCAAAGTACTCATTCATAAACTTGGCCCTCCATATGTTAAATTCGTTCTCGCATGCAGTAATCGTTCAGCTCATTGGACAGCCCCCAAAATGAAATCATTCGCTTCATACAGCTCTCCCCTCTTTGTATGCCCCAGGTCCTCGCCCAGAGCGTTGAACACTATGACAACTTCCACTTCCGAAGTCATAGAATGCTCCAAAACTCCGCTGTTGATCAAAACCTCTACGCCCTTGGAGGTATATTGATGAGGTACATGAAAATGGCATAGTTGTTGAGACACGCTGCCCCTGGTTCGCTGCAAAATTGCTCCCACACTATGAGGTTCATCAAGACTTTCTTAGTGTTCTTTCTTAATTGCATGCAAGTGAGGGAGTCTCAGCATTCCCCTTTTGAAATCTAGAACTAACTCTTTATCTTTCACTAGCCTGAACTGCACACCCACCTGTTGGAGTCGGGTGGTCGTTGGAATAGCTCTCAACTCCGGTCGCCGGTACCGATATAACGGTTGCCGTTGGAACCAAGACCACCATGAGATTGGGGCACTACTGGAAAAGTTAGAGTCCGGAAGCAGAGACTCACAGACGAAATGAAGTACATGGTGGAGTACTGTGTCGGGTTCCTTTCCTTGTTTTCTGAGGAAAGCTTGCTTATTCAATGGAAGAAAATCTTTGAAAAAAACAAAGACTAGCTCCTGTGTTGCGTACCTTCTCGGCGATGATAAAACATACTGTAGAAAATTTCCAGGATGAAGAAGGGGATTTGTAAAAAGGAGCAAATCGACCTACAGCTCAGAAGCCCATTATTGAGATTTTAGTAATATAAGTTGTAAGGTCACTATTAATGTACTTAAAATATGATAAAACATTTTTCCTTCTAGCTCAAAATTATGTCAAATTTTAATTTCTATCTGAAGTTCTAATTGTACTGTAATTTAAATTGTTGTACTGTTAATTTTAACTATGTATAATACACGGGTAGTTCAAATGTGTGAAATACATATATAATGCATTAATATTTGACACCATTATATTGAAATAATGATAGGGGATATATTATGTTTTGGTAATTATATTAAGATAAATATATGTTTCTCATCTTTTAATTATTAAGCGTGGATTCCTCAATATATATAAGAAGGAAAACCTACCTTCAAAAAATTAAGAAAAAACTTCTTCAATGAAATAGTCACACTCACATTTTCGACATCTTCCATGGGATTGTACCAGAATTTTTCGTTTGTCAAGTACCTCCTCATGTTTGGAGAAATTGTTGTTCATGTACTCATTTCCATTAATATTATCCATCATGAAATGGTCAATAAGAAGGCGACCGATGTTATTGTTCTTCAAATTTCAATTTGGTTCTGATTAATTGTTTGATCAGTATTATCAAACAAATATTCGGTTTTCAATATTTGTAACTCTTCGAAAAAAATAAGTATATTGAACGATCTAGCTCTGAAACATTATATCTCCGATCTAATCCCGCGTATATAGCCTCCAGTGAACGCAGCAGACCTGGAAGAATTTTAAAACTTAGCTAGAATCCTTCCTGGCATTCACTTACATTAGAAACGGGCGGTTGAACCAGGAGTAATATATACTTTCTTTCTGTAGAACTTGAAGAAGCTCCTTTACACTTTTTTCGGTCCTTTTCTGGGTAGGAGATGGAGAGAAACAGAAACCTTTTCCTAGAAGAACTCATTGATAAGTTTCAAGAGTCAACATTAATTCCTTTCACTTGTTTACAAGTTAATTTGTAAAATTTGATGACATGAAACTCTTGCTTCAAATTAATAATGACTTAGATGGAACTTTCCCAATTGTTTGTTTTCGTTTGGAGAAACTAAAGATCTAAACTTTATTAATGGTACTAGTATTGACAAAAAGATCCAAACTTTACACTTTTATTTGGATCATGAAGAGCTGTTTGAATCACCATCACCCATCACTCTACTACAAAGAAGAACTACTATTAAAGCTTCACTTCTCAATTAAGATACACAAATCACAACATTATCACGTACTCTTAATTAATACAACCACAACTTAAAGCACACCTAATTAGAGGCAAATGATTAATACTTATACAATCCCTTATTTGGGTGGTCGGAAGTAGGAATAACAAGACAAAAATATTTGCATCAGAGTAAGCTGAACGAGGAATAATGCTACAATCAAATAAATGATAGACCAAGGGCTCTTAAAGTAATCTTTGCATAAGGTTTTCCAACCACACGTTTCGCCTACTTTTGCAGTAGTTATTGATATTGAAGGACAATTGTGGGAAAATATCGTACTCTCATCTAAAGGGCACTGCTAAAAAACCACAGTCCGCCAGTGGCCAAAAGGCACCGGCGGAACACGAATACCCGTCGGCGGACATCCGACGACGTAACGTAATGTCGTCGGAACCTCCGTAGGCGGAGGCGTCAGCTGATGAAACAACCCGTCTTGCGACTGAATAGAGTTGGCCGACACCGGGACCCGTCGGCGGAGGAAATCGTCCAACGATGGACCTCAACGCGTCGGCGGGAAGGATTCCCCCGACGCATCCCTACGCGTAGGGGTGCGTCGGCAGAATGGATTCCCCCTAATAACCCCTACGAGTGGTGGTGTGTCGACGGAATTCCCCCGATGCATCCCTACGCGTGGGGTGCGTCGATGGAATAGATTCCATCGACGGCTGGAGGTGCGTTGGCGGAATGTTAAAAAAAAATAAAAAATAAAAAGATTACAGAGCAGAGAGAAGAGAGAAGAGAGAGAGAAGAGAGAGAAGAGAGAGAGAGAGAGAGAGAGAGAGAGAGAGAGAGAGAGAGAGAGAGAGAGAGAGAGAGAGAGAGAGAGAGAGAAGAGAGAGAGAGAGAGAGAGAGAGAGAGAGAGAAGAGAGAGAGAGAGAGAGAGAGAGAGAGAGAGAGAAGAGAGAGAGAGAGAGAGAGAGAGAGAGAAGAGAGAGAGAGAGAGAGAGAGAGAGAGAGAGAGAGAGAGAGAGAGAGAGAGAGAAGAGAGAGAGAGAGAGAGAGAGAGAGAGAGAGAGAGAGAGAGAGAGAGAGAGAGAGAGAGAAGAGAGAGAGAGAGAGAGAGAGAGAGAGAGAGAGAGAGAGAGAGAGAGAAGAGAGAGAGAGAGAGAGAGAGAGAGAGAGAGAGAGAGAGAGAGAGAGAGAGAGAAGAGAGAGAAGAGAAAGAGAAGAGAGAGAGAGAGAGAGGAGAGAGCAGAGAGCAAGAACGAGGAGAGAAGAGAGAAGAGAGAGATGAGAAGGAGAGAGAGATGAGAGAGAGAGAGATGAGAGGGAGAGAGAGATAAGAGGGAGAGAGATGAGAGAGAGAGAGAGAGAGGAGAGAGAGAGGGAGCACACCTGTCACCATATCTTCCAACTGAGAAGAGTTAAACAACTTCGAGAGTGCCACTACGAGGGGCAATAAATATTTAATGGGAGCTGCCAGTGGCACCAAAGCCACACTGAGGGTACAAGTTACAATAAAAATTTGATGTTAGGAATAACATATCAAAAGAACAAAACCACACTGAGGGTACAAGTTACAATAAAAATTTAAATTCATTGTCTTTGCATTATAGTTTTTTTTTTTGAAGAGTATTTTAATTTCGCATTTAGTTGGGTTATAACTAAGTTTCAACTTCAAGGGCATGCCAGTGGCACCAAAGCCAGTGACAGTATCAATAAGATATATAACTATTGACGCTTCCTCAGGAGTCCCAGAGCCAATGTCACCAGCAGCTTTAGGAGAAACTGTGGCAACAAAGAGCATATTTTTTTGAACCCAAGAGACTTGTGAGTTCGAATATAATTGTTTATGAAAACTTTCTCTATTGCTCCCTTTTGATCATCTAATTTAACAATTTCATTAAGTAAATCACTCCCCATGTCCTCAGCAAGCTTCGCTTTGAAACAAATCCCATTTGCTTCATGTTGAACAATTCCAAAAGCTTCCTGGCCTTCTGCAAACATGAGGCCATCACTAATAGCAGCAGGATAGCTGGTTTTCTCTACCATTTCTATTGCCTTCCAATTTCTGACCTTGAAAAGTATAACAAAGGAAGTGGTCTTTACTGCAAACATGTTACTTAACTTTAAAGGCAAGAGGGTCACAAGCTGAGCGACGTCAGAAACAAATTCAGATATATGAATTTGATGGAATTTAATCCCACCACCTTGTAAAGAGATTAAAACTAAAGTCGATTCAGTAGCGTCCATAGCAACGAGAGTATGACTAGACACAAGAGATACATGGCCGAAAAGCCACCATCATAGGCTGCACTATAGCGTTTTATTAGATCTCCACTTTTAGAGTTTATCTGAAAAGCATCAAGCTGTGACGAACCAATAACTCCTACAGCACATATCACATCACTTTCAATGGGCTGAAAAATTTGCATAATTTCCAAGCTGCATTAAATTTTTCAGAAAACCTGCTTCCCCTGAAACACATTATAGAAACCAAACTAAAATTTTGCTAATTTTTCCAGATATGTTTTGGAAACCAGAGGAGTTTTTTACTTGAAGCAAATAAACATATACAAGACGAATTTTCAGAACATAATACTTTAAAAAAAAAAAAGCAAAACACAGGCTAACAAATAGAACTAGAAGACAATGAAATGAATGGGAGTGAGAAGACAAATATTAAACAACACAATATTAAAGCTAAGACGAATAACAAAAAATATGCGGCTACTAGTGTTAGAGAAGATATTTTATCCTAGTAAGCATTTCTGATATACAACAAGCAATTGGTGATGGTGAAATCCCCAAAAAGTCTCCACTACCGAAAGGAGAAGAAGAATGTCGGCAGCAAAATCCAGCGGGGAAAGGAGAAGAAGAAGGGCCCAGGGGAGGGAGAAGAATGGCGTGGGGGAGGGAGAAGAAGGGGAGGAGAAGAAGGACACGGGGAGGAGAAGAAGGCCGCGGGGGAGCAGAAGAAGGGCGCGGGGGAGGGAGAAGAAGGGCGCGGGAGAGGGAGAAGAAGAGCGCGGGGGAGGGAGACGAAGTGCACGGGGGAGGGAGAAGAAGGGCGCGGGGGAGGGAGAAGAAAAGAGAGAGAGAAGGGCGCGGGGAGGGAGAAAAGGGGAAAATCGTTCGACGACGCGTAACTACGCGTCGGCGCAGATATTTCAGCCGACGTGTGAGCAAGCGTCGGTGGATTCTTTCTACGATTAACTTATTTGTCCGCCCAGCGTATTGGGTGTGTCGGCGGAAGTAACAGTGTATTCCCCCGACGGGTTTCGTACTGGGGTGCGTCGGCGCTTAAGTTACTATCCGCCGACGCTTGTAAGAGTGCATCGGCGGACGAAATTGTGAGTTCCTCCGACGGGTTCGTACTGGGGTGCATCGGCTCTTCAATTTTGTGTCCACCAACGCGTGTTACGGTGCGTCGGCAGAAGTCTTTGGGTATTCCGCCGACGGGTGGCGGGATTCAACGAAGTTCCGCCAACGAGACAAAAAGACCGTCAGTGGAGAGGTATTCCGCCGACGCAAAATTTCCCAACCGTCGGCGGATAACACTTTTCTAGCAGTGGGGTCATATCTTTCGTATAAACAAAATGCTGAGCCAAGCCATTAACGAGCGTGGCGACCACCGATCCTCATCAGTTGCCAAAGACTGCTCAAAAACTCCACTCTGGATGAGGATCTGAACGTCCTTGGAGATATTGACAAGCTGGTCCATAAAAATAGTGTAGTTGATGAAGTATTTCGTAGCTACTGTATGAGCTAGCTTCAGCATTCCCCATTTAAACTCCACCATAAACCCTCTCTCATTTACCGGCTTGAACTCTATTCCTGCTTGTTGCAGTCTTGATGTAGTAGGGACAGGTTTCATAGTCCACATCCACGGTTTTGCTTCTATGGCTCCAAAGCCGCACTAAAGGATGTCTTCAGTGCGCCCATCGCGTAAGGAGCGAAATGTCGGTAGCAACATGTCGTGAATATGATGGATATGGTGGAAGCGATAGTTATCAAGCCATTGTAACCCACAACTTTATTTTATTCAAAGGAATAAAATCAGCATAGTATGAAAAGATTGATTTGTAAAAGGGTGACCTATACTTAGATGGTATGAGAAGTGGGATCTGGTTCTCGAGGAGGAGCAATTAGTCAACCCATAACTCAGACGCTAGTGAGAGGAGAGATCTTTTCATTAGAGCATGTAAATCTAAACCACGGGAAGTCATACAAGTTCTCGATGACCTTAATCTGTAAATTTGTCAATTGTTAAAATTCTAGAATAGAAATAAGTATATATTATTTATTCCATATTTCATTGCAGTATTGACATAAAGATCCAAACTTTAGTCTTGCAAGGTTGTTTGGATCATCATGTACAGTTGTTTGAACCACCACCACCCATTGCTACACTACAAAGAAGAACTACTAGTAAAGCTTTACTTCTCAAGTAATTAAGATACATAGATCACAACACTATAATCAAGTATTCTTAATTACAACCACAACTTAAAGCACACTTATATAATTAAAGGCAAATGATATGAAGAAACCCTTATTTGGGTGGTCGAAAATAGGAATAAGCAGAGAAAAAAGTTTGCAACACAGTAAGTAGAATGAGGAACAATGCTGCAAGCACAGAAATGATAGTCCAAGGGCTCTAGAAGTAATCTTGCATTAGGTTTGTCAATCACACGTTTCGCCTACTTTTATTGTACTTGTTGATATCCAAGGTCAATTTTGGGAAAATATCGTAGATCAAAAACTGCAGTTTTATATAAGCAAGGTCCTGGCTCAAACCATTGAAGAGTGCCGCGACCTCCTCATCGGTTGCCAAAGAATGCTCAATTAGCTGTGGATGAGGATATCCACGTCCTTGTGGAGTTATTGATGAAATGGTCCATGAAAATGGCGTAGTTGATGTTGATAAAGTATTTCGTAGCTTCTGCATGGCATATCACCCAAGCGATAAGATTTATGAGGACCTTTTTGGTGCACTTTGTAATATACAAACGAGGGACATGTTTCATAGTCAAGTGTGTTCTTTCTTTGGGGACAGATTCTGCTGGTTCTTTTGGGCTACACAAGCACGCTTGGATGGGGATCCTAAGACACTCTCGGAGAGATTTCATCCTTGACGGTGCTCCTGTGCATCTTTTGGACAGGTTTCATCATCGACCGTGCTACTTCTTTTGTGGGGTTCAACAACCACGCGCTCAGACAGGTTTCATCATTGACCGTGCTGCTTCTTGTGTGCGGCTCAACAACCGGGGTAAAGGATGGCTTCCCGGTTTGGAGCGAATTGTCATTAGTAGCAGCATGTCGTGAATGAGATCAAGGATATGGTAGTAAAAACCCCTTGGTGTAGAATTAATTGCCTTCAAAGGAATAAAATCAACAAAGTATGCAATCTTTCGGTAATCCCTAGAAATGTTGTGTAAGCTGCTAGCCCGGAGTGGGATCTGGTTCTCCAGGAGAAACAAGTCAGCCCATAGCTCAGATACCCATAAAAGAGCACATTCTGGATCATCTATTGCAGACAATTGGGCTTGATAAGATCTGCCGAAAAGATCAGTGAAGAAGATATGGGCCCATAGTACAGGTGATGCCAACAAGTGATCACTAGAAATTTTTTCCTGGCCGCCTCCACTTTCTCTTTCTGCTGCTGCTCCTCTTCCTGCTGCTGCTCCTCTTCCTGATGCTCCTCGTCTATAATCGTTACCACGACTATTTCACCCGAGCCTGGCTCGTCCATCCTTTCCTTGGTACGGTAGTACTGAATTCGGGATAATTGTTTCACGAAACTCTACCCAACACCCTAAACGTACCATCCTTATTCCTCTTATAATTTGTTGGTAAAGATCACGGGAGAGAGATTCTCTCCCCACAATTAATGCTTCATCTCAAATATTCAAAGAGGTTGGAATAAATGCTAATTTGCTAATTAAGGTTGGAATCGTCCGCAGAATACCTCTCCGCTAACGGTCTTTTATAATTCGTTGGCAGGTGGGGACAGAAAGATACATCCTTGGGGAAAATGGAATTTAGAAAATCTTTTGTTGATAATTGCATTAGATATGGGATTAACCGGCTGATACAATTACTAAATTATTGTAAACGTATAAATATCTTATTTTCGTGAAATGCAACCGAAGCTTGTTTACATAAAAAAAGAACAAAAAATGGCAGATTACATGTCTGGATTAGGTAGCAGCACCTCCAATCATACTTCAAATGAGCAGCACTTCCCAGCAATAAGTTATCATTTATTTCTTTCATTTGTCACGTCAAAGAAGACTACGTTGATGCCTTTTTTTTGGGCAATTACATTAATGGAGAAAAATCGCGTTTTACTCATGGGGAACATCAATTGACAAAAAGGCAAACTCTATAAAAGCTGACAAAAGAGAAAGTGCGATTTTTTTTTCTTTTCAAACTTTCGAGACAGAGATCGACGAAGTGAATAATGTTATTTCATTGCTGTGGTTCAAGCAAGTCATTTAAGAAATCTTGCAGAATCTCTTGCATTATTGCAAAACGACAGTCTGTTGGCAGAACCTCTTGCATTATTGCAAAACGACGGTCTGTTGGCAGAACCTCTTGCATTATTGCAAAACGACGGTCTTGCATTATTGCAAAACGACGGTCTTGCATTATTGCAAAACGACGGTCTTGCATTATTGTAAAACGACAGTCTGCTCTCCATCATGGAATACTAAGCGAAACCTCTGGGGACTCATACTTCCTGAACCACGTACAAGAAAAAAGGGGTTCATTTCATGATCTGAATTAATATTTTAAAAAATAAACCGGTGATCGAACCTATGGAGCCTCTTGGTTCAACCGGATCACCCGTTCAACCGCTGCGGGAGGCGGAGGCCGCTGCGGGAGGCGGAGGCCGCTGCGGGAGGCGGAGGCCGCTGCGGGAGGCGGAGGCCGCTGCGGGAGGCGGAGGCCGCTGCGGGAGGCGGAGGCCGCTGCGGGAGGCGGAGGCCGCTGCGGGAGGCGGAGGCCGCTGCGGGAGGCGGAGGCCGCTGCGGGAGGCGGAGGCCGCTGCGGGAGGCGGAGGCCGCTGCGGGAGGCGGAGGCCGCTGCGGGAGGCGGAGGCCGCTGCGGGAGGCGGAGGCCGCTGCGGGAGGCGAGGGCCGCTGCGGGAGGCGAGGGCGAGGCCGCTGCGGGAGGCGGAGGCCGCTGCGGGAGGCGGAGGCCGCTGCGGGAGGCGGAGGCGAGGGCGAGGCCGGTGCGGGAGGCGGAGGCGAGGGCGAGGCAGCCGCAGGAGCCGTGGGAGGCGGAGACAAGGGTGAGGCCGCCGCAGGAGCCACGGGAGGCAGAGGCGAGGACGACAACGCTGGGGCGACGGAGCGTCCGCTGCGGGAGGAATCAGGAGGGAGAGAGTGGCGCCGAAGGAGGAAGCGAGAGGGAGAGGGAGAACAATTTTGGGGGAGAGGAAGCGAGAGGGAGAGGGATTTGGGGGGGAAGAGAAAAGGAAAAAACGGGATTGAACCAGACCCCGTTTTTTGAAGGTTGATGACTCAGCTGCGGACGTGGATGGCCACGTAATCTATCCACGTCAGCAGTGCGCAAAATATGCGTACTGCTGCACGCATAAACGCATAGCCAGCCGCAGGAGCCGTGGGAGGCGGAGACAAGGGCGAGGCCGCCGCAGGAGCCACGGGAGGCAGAGGCGAGGATGACAACGCTGGGGCGACGGAGCGTCCGCTGCGGGAGGAATCAGGAGGGAGAGAGTGGCGCCGAAGGAGGAAGCGAGAGGGAGAGGGAGAACAATTTTGGGGGAGAGGAAGCGAGAGGGAGAGGGATTTGGGGGGGAAGAGAAAAGGAAAAAACGGGGTTGAACCAGACCCCGTTTTTTTAAGGTTGATGACTCAGCTGCGGACGTGGATGGCCACGTAATCTATCCACGTCAGCAGTGCGCAAAATATGCGTACTGCTGCACGCATAAACGCATAGCATTACTCATCCTTTTATGTTGTTCCGGTTAGAACCGGTAACTGTGGCCTTTATTGTATATCTGAGAGAGAAGAGAGAACATTAACATGTATGTGTGTACAGGGGAGTAGTTGAAAGTAGCTAGATATTCAAGCCATATATAAAGCCTTTTTTAAAACACACTGTCGTTTTGCAATAATGCAAGAGATTATTGCAGTGCCGATCATCCCTTATCTCGACTCCAACAATTAAAAGTACGCCACAGATAGAGAAGCTAGTCTTTGATTTATTCTAAGATTTTCTTCCATTAAACAGATAATAAGCTTTCAAAGAAAGCAGAGGAACCCCAAACAAATTAAAGTACTACCCCCACCATCTACTTCATCTCATCTGTGACAAGCTTTCCTCTGATCTTTCTTTTTTCCTTTTTTAATTCTTTCCGGCCTGCACTGCACCTGTCACCTTTATATAATATTGTTTGCTGATTCGAAAAGTTTAAAAAATTGGAGATTGAGATATGAAATTAAAGAAGGGACAAAGTTAATATGGCGCCCTTTTTTCCATAACCCTTTTTCATTTTGCTTTTGTCGCTCGCCCACTGCTGTTGCATTTATGTAAAATGTTTTAATGAGAAAACCTTTATGTAATATTGCTTGATGATTCTAGAAGTTTCAAAAAATATTAGGTTTGAGATAAGAAATTAGACCGGACAAACTTGTTAAAAAGGCGCCTGTGAATTTTATACGATTGAGAAACTACGGGTTATATATATTATTTAAAATTTGCATGATTTTTTCTGGATTTCTCTTTCTTTCTTGTACAATATGAAAACTAAGCAATCTCATTTCCCGTTCACAAAGAAAACCAAATAAAACCTGAAAATGAAAAAATATTTTGGACTTGTTGTAAAGTTTATTTAAAAGTATTTCTGAAAGAAAACATTAATATATATGTACAATGTAGGAGTAGTTGAAAGTAGATATTCAACCTATATATAAAGCCTTTTTAAAACATGGTGCCTAATTCATGAGTACTAGCAAGCAAGAGATCTTTAAAGGAAGGAAGGGTGTTTCTTGGTAGAAACCATAGATCCAAACTGTATCCATTGTAGTATTGACATAAATATCCAAACTTTACACTAGCAAGGTTGTTTGGATCATGTAGAGTTGATTGAATCACCATCACACATTATTGTACTACGAAAGAAGAACTGCTATTAAAACTTTACTTCTCAATTTAGATACAAAAATCACAACATGATTAAATACTCTTAATTACAACCACAAGTTAAAGCACACCTAATTAATGTCAAATAATCAACACTAATACAATCATTCACTGGGGTGGTCGGAAGTAGGAATAACCTGAGAAAAAGGTTTGCACTAGGGTAAGCAGAATGAGGACCAATGCAGCAATCAAAGAAATGATAGACCAAGGGCTCTTGAAGTAATCTTGCATTAGATTTGCCCACCACACGTTTCGCTTACTTTTGCAGTAGTTGTTGATATCCAAGGTCAATTTTGGGAAAATATCATACCTTTGATTCTCTACTAATGCATTTTTTGTATAAACAAGGTCCTGGCTCAAACCATTGAAGAGTGCCGCTACCTCCTCATCTGTTGCCAAAGAATGCTCAAAAACTCCGCTCTGGATGAGGATCTCCACGTCCTTGGAGGTATTTACAAGATGGTCCATAAAAATGGCGTAGTTGATGAAATATCTAGTAGCTCTATGATGGCATATCTCCCAAGCGATAAGATTCATGAGGACCTTCTTGGTGCACTTTGTGATATGCAAACGAGGGAGCTTCAACACTCCCCTTTTGAACTCCACCACAAACCCTGCCTCATCTACTGGTTTGAACTTTACGCCTGCATGTTGTAGTGTTGTTGCAGTAGGAACAGGTTTCATCGTCGACGGAGCGGCTTCTTTGGGGCTCCAAAACCATGCTAAAGGATGGCTTCGCGGTTTGGAGCGACATGCCGGTAGCAGCATGTCGTGAATGAGATGAAGGATATGGTGGAAAAAAATCAATTTATGGCTTTGTCTCGGTACCACCTCTGAAACTTCTTTTGCATTCAAAGGAACAAAATCAGCAAAGTATGAAAGGACTGGTTGGTAAATGTTTGTGGTTAAAATTCCTTCGACAAGTGGGATCTGGTTCTCCAAGAGGAGCAGGTCTGCCCATAGCTCAGACACCCATAAAAGGGAACATTCTGGATCATCCGTCGCAGACAATTCGCCCTGTAAAGATCTGTGGAACAAATCACTCAAGAAGATATTGGCCCATATGACAGGTGAGCCCGACAAGTGTTCTCGAGAACTAGTCTCAGATACACCATTAATCATATCAACAGTCGGCAATCCTATTGTGACTTCAAAATCCTGGCACAAGTCCCACATTACACCCTCAATGTCTTCTTCACTACCCATCCGATTGGCGTATGAACGGAGATGGTAATGGTAATGCCTCATTTGACTTAGTGTCTGGACATCATCATCCGGGTCGTCTTTCCCAAACAATTCCCTTATTTTTGAGAAGTTGACGTGTTTGGGATCATATAACCGACCTGCAGCTTCTTTGCTCCCCGCCCGCCGCCTCATGTCCTCAGGAACTTTGTAGAAGCCTGAACTGCCACCACGACCAACCTGCTGCCGATTTGATGAATGTTTATCGAGACGTTTATTAATATTCTTGAGATCCGAAAGTACTTCAGTCATCGCCCGTTGGCTAACTGTCCTGGCCTCATCCAGCTTCTCCTCCCTCTCGTCCATGATCGTTACAGCGACTATTCCACTTGAGGCTGCAGGGTCGCCTCGTGATCTTGGATCCTCCTCCATCCTTCGCTTAATAATGATATATCCCTTTGTATGTACGTAGTACTGAATTTGGGATAGTTATGAATTTCACGAAACTGATCTAGCTAACACCCTAAATATGCCATGTTCTTAGTTTGATGGTAAGTTTCACCACAGAGAGATCGATTCTCTGCACAGATGCTCCATCTCGACACAGATAATAGATCTACTCATGAAAGAGAAAATTAGCTGAGGTCAGAATAAAAAAGCTTGCTTCAGATCAATTGAGTAAGTCATGTACATACAATAAATATTTTCCAGTGAAGCAATATCAATGGAATGAATCAAATTAAGAAAACTTAGTAGACCAAATTATTATCTGATCTCATCTCCACCCACTTATTCGCCCAATCGATAGACTCCAAGAGATTGCAGAAAGCCTCCAGATTGCGAGAAAGGGAGGAACTATACAGCAGCGCGAATCTCCAGATCAGCCGATTTCCAGCCTGATCTCACCACCTCAGCAGTTGTATGCCAAAGAGAAGCTAGTCTTTGACATATTTAGAGATTTTCCTCCATTGAACAGGTATTTAGCTTTCCTCAAAAATAAGGCTAGAGGAACCCAACAAAAGTACTAGTACCCCCACCATCTACTTCATCTCATCTGTGGCAAGCTTTCCTCTTATCTTTCTTTTTTCCTTTTTTCTTTTTCGAGCCAGTAATGTTGGCAGCCGCCTTTATGTAATATGGTTTGCTGATTCAAAAAGTTGAGAATATTTGAGATAGAGATAAGAAAGAAGGGACAAAGTAATCAATATGGCGCCCTCATATCGGCCACTGCTGTACGTCGTCTTTATGTAACTTTGCTTTCTGATACTAAGTAGACTAAATATTTAAAAAAATTATGAGATTTGAGAAATTAGAATGATCAAACTTGTTAAAATGGCCTGTGAATTTTATTGGAGTGAAAACATCCGGGTTTGATTATTTTAAAATTATGTACCTAGATATTCAAGCTATATAAAAAGTTTTTTAAAAACAATATTGTGCTTAATTCTCAAGGGATCATTAAGGGAAGGATCAGATAACTGTTTATTTTTGTTCCAGAAATCCTGGTTCCTCAACAATCTTCCGAGCCCTTGGGATGACCAAGATGAACAGAATAACTCTTCAGGTGTAGTGGTAAAACATCATATAAATCCAAGTAGGTACGCAGGAAAAGGGAAAGTTGAGCATCATTGAAAAAAACTATTCAGATCATGAAGTGAACTCCCTTTTTTTAGTATGTGGTTCAGGAAAGCGAGTCCCCAAGGTTTCTAAATTCCCTTTAACCTTTTCTTTTGGCAATCCCCACCCAGTATCCATCATGGAGAGCAGACTGTCGTTTTGCAATAATGCAATAGATTCTGCAGGATTTCCCAAATGACTAGCTTGAATCACAGCAATGAAATAACATTATTCACTTCGTCGATCTCTCTGTTTCATAGAAAAGAAAAAAAAAATCGCACTACTCTTTTATCGATCATGGAGCTTCTTTTATTTTCTTTATTATTATCTTATAGAGAATTTGCCTTTTTGTCAATTGATGTTCCCCATGAGATTTTTCTCCATCAATGTAATTCCCCAAAAGAAAAGGCGTCAACGTAGTCTTCTTTGACGTGACAAATGAAAGAAATAAATGATAACTTATTGCTGGAAAGTACTGCTAGCTGCTAGTTTATTCATTTGAAGTATGATTGAAGCCGCTGCTACCTAATCCAGACATGTAATCTGCCATTTTTTGTTCTTTTTTATGTAAACAAGCTTCGGTTTCATTTCACGAAAATAAGATGTTTATCCGTTTACAATCATTTAGTAATTGTATCAGCTGGTTAATCCCATTTCTAATACAATTATCAACAAAAGATTTTCTCACAAAAGACGGGATTCCAATTTCCCAGGGATGTATCTTTCTGTCCCCATCTTTGGCTCCCAAAGAAGCCTCTTTCGCCAGTCTATTTTAATGTATCTTACGAACCGTACATAATTTGTAGATATGATCATAGCTAAAACATACCAAACAAATCAAGGGTATGTAGTCTTGAGGTTGAATATCATATGATCAAAAAAACTTATTTAATTTAAAATATTGCTAACAAACTGGACTCTTCGTACCATATATATTTCTCGTTTTACTAGCTAGCTGTGATATTGAAGAAGATATGGCTAATATTAACATATAGGTACACATGTACAGGGAGATGAAAGTAGCTAGATATTCAAGCTAGCCATATATGTACACATGTACGGAGTAGTAGTTGAAAGTAGCTAGATATTTAAGCCATATAGTTACACATGTACAGAGTAGTAGTTGAAAGTAGCTAGATATTCAAGTCATATATAAAGCTTTTTTAAAACAATATTGCGCCTAATTCATAAGAACTAACTAGCAAGAGATCATTAAGGGTAGGATGGGCAATAACTGTTTCTTTTTGTTCCAGTAATCCTGGTTGCTCAACAATCTTCCGGGCCCTTGGGATGACCAAGATGCTGTATGAACAGAATAACTCTTCAGGTAGTGGTAAAACATCATATAAATCCAAGCACGTATGCAGGAAAAGGAAAATTGAGCTTCCCTGAAAAAAACTATTCAGATCATGAAGTGAACCCCCTTTTTTCTTGTATGTGGTTCAGGAAGTGAGTCCCCAAGGTTTCTAAATTCCCTTTAACCTTTTCTTGTGGCAATCCCCACCCAGTATCCATCATGGAGAGCGGACTGTCGTTTTGCAATAATGCAAGAGATTCTGCAAGATTTCTCAAATGACTTGCTTGAATCACAGCAATGAAATAACATTATTCACTTCGTCGATCTCTAAGTTTTAAAAGGAAAAAAAATCGCACTTCTCTTTTGTCGATCATGGAGCTTCTTTTGTTCTCTTTATTATTATTATTTATGGAGTTTGCCTTTTTGTCAATTGATGTTCCCCATGAGAAAAACGTGATTTTTTTTCATTAATGTAATTCCCCAAGAGAAAAGGTGTCAACGTAGTCTTCTTTGACGTGACAAATGAAAGAAAATAATTGATAAATTATTGCTGGGAAGTACCGCTGGCTACGTATTCATTTGAAGTATGATTGGAGCTGCCGCTGGCTACGTATCCAGACATGTAATCTGCCATTTTTTGTTTTTTTTATGTAAACAAGCTTCAGTTTCATTTCACGAAAATAAGATGTCTATACCTTAAGTAAAGTAAATGTAGTTTGATAATTTTACTATATTTCATTTAATTATTATTTAATTTACTTTCTCTTTATTATTTTAATTTTATATTTTTAGATTCTGTTAATACATATTTTTGAGTTGTAGGTTATATAAGCATGTGTTTTAAAAACTGAACCGAACCGAACCAACCGGTTCAACTTGGTTCAACTAGAACTCACTCGGACTTTGAACGGTTTGATTCGCTCAAAAATCTAAAAACCGTAAAAAACTGGTTGATAGGCCGGTTTTGAGCTTCCGGTTCAATTGGAAATCGGACCGGACCAGTTGATCCGGTTTACTTACCTTTTAAATATTTTAATAGTTTTCTAGATTTTTAATCTTATTTTTTATATATATAAATTTTATTATATATTTTTTAATTAGAAAAAACTCTTACCGGTTAAACCCGGTTGATCTGGTTGAACCAGAATCGGAAGCTCCACCCGTTCAATCACAGGTTCGATTTTTAAAACATTGATATAACCTCTTTCTTTTCTTCTTTTCTTCTTATTTCTTCACTACAAGTTTACAATCATTTAGTAATTGTATCAGCCCGTTAATCCCATTTCTAATGAAATTATCAACAAAAGATTGTCTCACAAAAGACGGGATTCCGACGGATGTATCTTTCTGTCCCCATCTCTGGCTCACAAAGAAGCCTCTTTCGCCAGTCTATTTTAATGTCCCACAGCTACAGTGCGGGATCACATGCACAATAAAGTGTTACTGCGACAATAAAGTGTTACTGCACAGATATTAAGGAAAGCATCTGTGCATATAGCATTACTTAAGGAAAGCATCTTAAGGATACACAACGGGCGAACTATCTTACGAACCGTACATAATTTGTAAATATGATCATAACTAAAACATACCAATCAAATCAAGGGTATGTAGTCTTGAGGTTGAATATTACATGATCAAAAAAACTTATTTAATTTAAAATATTGCTAACAAACTGGACTCTTCGTACCATATTTCTCGTTTTACTAGCTAGCTAGCTGTGCAAACTCCCGTCTCTCATTGTCATGTTTTCAGACTATTCGGCGTCATGATAATAACAAACATAAAAGTCCTTGGCAGCTGATAGCTCTAGAAAAATACACTTATGCAAACCCAAAACGATGAAGCTGTACTTAATCTCAGATAGCTTTGACTTATTTTGGAGGTAAGAAATAGGAAAAGACAGAAAAAAATGTCTGTAGCAAAGTAAAAAGAAGGAGGAAGACTCCTGCCACCAGAGAAATAATAGACCAAGGACTTCCAAAGTAATCATTCATCAACTTGGCCCTCCATATGTTAAACTTGTTCTCGCAGTAATCGTTCAGCTCACTGGACAGCTCCAAAATGAAATAATTCGCATCATACATCTCTCCACTCTTTGTATGCCCCAGGACCTCGCCCAGAACGTTGAACACTTGAGCAACTTCCTCTTCCGAAGCCATAGAGTGCTCCAAAACTCCGCTGTTGATCAAAATCTCTACGTCCTTGGAGGTGCCGATGAGGTAATCCATCAAAATGGCATAGTTGTTGATACACGCTGCCCCTTCTTTGCTGCAAACCTGCTCCCACACAATGAGGTTCATCAAGACTTTCTTAGTGTTCTTTCTAACATGCAAGTGAGGGAGTCTCAGCACTCCCCTCTTGAAATCTAGAACTAATCCTTTCTCTTTCACTGGCCTGAACTGCACGCCCACCTGTTGGAGTCTGGTGGCTGTCGGAATAGCTCTCATCTCCGGTTCTCTTTTACTGTACTGATATAACGGCTGCCGGCGGAACCAAGACCACCATGGGATTGGGGAACTCGAAAAGTTGGAGTCCGGAACCAGAGACTCAGAGACAAAATGAATTGGGGAACTCGAAAAGTTGGAGTCCGGAACCAGAGACTCAGAGACAAAATGAAGTACATGGTAGAGTACTCTGTTGGGTTCCTCTCCTTTCTTTCTGAGGAAAGCTTGCTTGTTCAATGGAAGAAAATCTTTGAAAAAACCAAAGACTAGCTTCTCTGTGTCGTACCTACTAGGATCATAAAACATACCGTAGAAAATTTCAAGGATGAAGAAGGGGATTTGGTTGTCAAGGAGGAGCAAATCGACCCATAGCTCAGAAGCCCAGAGGTGGCAGCATTTTTTGTAAACCCGGAAAGGATTCCACCTGAAAACCGTATCGAAAACAAAGCAGCCCCCGAGTAGCAGAGCCAAGAGATGAACGAAATCAGTACTGCTGCTGGAGATGCGTGGCTCCTCTGAAACATCATAACATCTGGCTATTTCCTCCCTCTTCTCGTATATCTTTTTCATTACATACTTCAAACTATTGCTGTCCTCTCTGACGCGTTGGAGGATCGAAAAGAGATGAGAAAAGTAATGCCTCAGCTGATGATCAGTACTAGTACCATTGTTATTCATCTCCAGCAGTAGAGCTCTTAAATTTGAGAGGTTGAAGAAGGTGGGATCGTAAAGACCCTCGCTCCCCGAGCGGTACCGAAACTCCTTGGGGACTTTAAAGAACCCGGAAGTAGCGCTTCCACAAGGAGCCTCCGGATCTCTGATGAAACCCCGAAAGTAAGAATTGATACCGTCAATGTAGCGCTGCCCGAAGCCTTCAATTCCTTCCATCTCTGCAACATCTCCCACAAGTCCCCTCGCAATATTTATAACGTAGTCATCTTCCTCATTCCCTTCCATTGTTGCTGTGGGTTTCTGATCATCTGTTTGTATTTCTGCCGCCGTGCTGCTTGGTGCTACCACCTTAGCAGCTAATTCCGTGAGCATCCTTTCGTTGAGAACTGTATCATCTTTGCTTTCCCAGAACCCACCAGCCGATTCGACGTCTGCCATTTTTTTTTTTTTTTCCTTCAGAGTATGATTTCTTCTTTACAATTCACCCCAATTGGTGTAGCTTCTTCTATATTAAAGCATTACTAGCGTGACTGAGGCTCCATCAAGCCCTTTTCTTTATCCTTATTCCCTTTATCATCTACTTCCCCTTAATTTGTCGGCCATGATCAAAACCAAGCTCTGCACTTCACAGTCTTTTGTAACTCCATGAGTAGTAGTTAAGATTTTGAGGATGAGAGTAAGGTATATATTCTCCATTGGCTTTTCTTGTTTGTGACTTGCTCAATGGTGAAGCAAAGTTTGAGAATTAATCTATTTCCAGTCCTTATATATAATAGTAACAAATGAATTAAGGAAGACTGTAGAGAGCAGTTCTGATGCTATATATATATCAAAGGGACATTAAGGAAATTAGAAATGGAAGCATGAGTAACAATTCCTCCTTAAGTAGGGGTAAATCCAGTCGCTAATTTTAATGGGCGACGCGGCCTTAGAATCATTAAAACTTTTGAGAAAATGGTTTATGTTTTATGAAAAAAAAAATGATCTACTGGATGGTTTATAATATGACCTATAAATAAATTTGATTGAAAAAAAATGATGCTATATATAACATCAGTGACAATTCCCTCTCGCAGCCTCCCTCTCGCAGCCTCCCTCTCGCAGCCTCCCTCTCGCAGCCATCCACGTAAGACGACCCCGTTTTTTGTTTGTCGACAAAGAGTATGACGTGGATGGCCACGTAAGCCATCCACGTCGACGTAGTCGGCCATTTTTTTCAGATTTTTAATTTTTTTAATTTTTTATTTTGTTAAAACATTTCTTTGCTATACAGTACCCCCATGATTGGTTCTTCTATCAAGCATTTTAGCGTGGTTATTCCCTTTTATCTTCCCCCTTTTCTCTTTTGTCGGCCATGCATGATCAAAACAAAGATCACCACTTTTACAGTTTTTACTCCAAATTAAAGTAGCAGCTAGTCGTCCAGATTGAGTACTGGGTGGAGATCCATGTAATTTCATTCATTTCATTGATGCCGGCCCTACTGAAAATTTTTGTTGTGACTTACTCAATTTTGAAGCAAAGCTTTAATATATTCCATAAACTTTCTCTTTGAATAGATCCATGCATGTGAAGACAATTAATTAATCTCTTTCCAGTCCATATATATAATCAAGATGCATAGCAGTTTCGATGCTATATATTCAATCTGGGATAATTAAGTAACAGATGGGGCAATAATGCAGGCGAGTCATCGTCGTCGTCCGTAATCGAGGAAACGATTGTAGACGTGAGGAAGCTGAAACAAGCGGTGGAAGCAATGGAGCCTCCTTCGACGGAAACGCTTACAAGTGATTTATTTCAGTCATTTGCAGATGTTGAAGGCTTTGATAAGAGCTATGCCCACATTCTTAACTATTTCTTTAATGATCTAGAAGATACAGTTTCAAGGGATGAGCAGGTTGCTTCTGCTGCTGGTGATTCAGGCTTCTACAGAGTCCCCAAGGGCATGCGACGCCGTGCACGAAGTGAAGAAGAAGATCTCTACGAACCCAAATACATCAACTTCTCCAAAATAAAGGATTTGTTCAAAGAGAACGACCTGGGTGTTAATGTTGACACACAAAGTCAATTGAGGCATTACTCTTACCATCTCTTCTCATACGCCTATAGGACTGGACATAACACTGAGGATATGATGCGGGTGTTACTCCAGAAACGGGAAAAGATATCAACATATATATTTGTACCCAGACCCTGAGAAGCCAATAATTGACACAGCCAAAAAGAGTAGGACTCTTACTTTTCCTGATTTGTTGGCTTTAGTAATCGGCAATTGCTTCTTAAGTGATCTTCTCTACAAATCCTTTGCGGGCAAAAAGCCCGGTTGGGATGATCCATAATGTGCCCATTTATGGAACTCTGAGCTATGGGCAGACTTGCTCCTCTTGGAGAATCAGATCCCAAACTTCGTGATTTCATTAGAAGATGGAGCCTATTCGTACGTTCGTGATTTTCCATTAGAAGATGGAGCCTATTCGTACTTTCGTGAGCTTCCACTGAATGAAGCCTCAGTATATTCTTATGGAGCCTATTTGTACTTTGGTGATTTTCTTCCACTGAATAAAGCCTTAGCATATGATATTGAGTATCTTCGTGGGGATCAAGACCTGTCTAACCTCCCTATCCTCAAATTCGTCCACGGGATTCTGCTTCCTCTACCAACAGATCATAGGCTTCGTCGTTTCTCTACACCTTTGCCGTGTCTCAATTTTGTCGTATTACTTCCATCGAAAGAAGGGGAGTCACCTAGAAAACCACGGACGAGACAAGGAGTACTACCAAAGGGAGTGTTGAAGCTCCCCCGTTTGCCTATCACAAAAAACACCAAGAAGGTCTTCATGAATCTGATTGCTTGGGAGAAATGTCATCGAGGTGCTTCAAAGTACGTCACCAACTTTGCAGTTTTTATGGACTATCTCATCAATACCTCAAGGATGTGGAGGTCCTCACCCAAAGCGGAGTCTTGGAGCATTCTCTCCCAGATGAGGAGATCGCTGCATTTTTCAATGGTTTGAGTAGGACCTTGTTTATATAAAAGACCTTCTAGGGTACGATATCTTCCCAACTTTGTCCATCAAACTTAATGACTACTGCCAAAGTAGGCCAAACATGTGGTGGGCAAACCTAATGCATGATTACTTCAAGAGCTCTTGGACTATCATTTCTTTGATTGCAGGATTGTTCATCATTCTACTTACTGCAAACCTTTTTCTCTGCTTATTCTTACTTCCGACCACCCAAAAATAATTAAGCAGCAATCGTGTCAGTGTTAACTTCATGTCATGAGTTAAGTTCATGTGGTGGTAACTATGAGTACTTAATTGTGTTGTTATTTATTTAGGTGATCTTACCATATTATATGAATATGGCTGAGAATTTGGAGCTTAGAGAAGGACTGCAAAAAAGGCAGAAGGATCTATTTCAAGTTCTAAAGGAAGAAGGTATTAGTAGTGTGATTAATTGACCTGATTTTCTTTGTAATGTAAGTGAAATAAGCCAGTAGGGGTTGTAATCTGTTAGTTCTTTCAGGTTTGCTCTTGCCATTGTAAGCAATAATGGGATTTGAATAGAGATGTAGTATATGTTTCTGTCTTGGTTCAATGCACTTAATGAGCTGTTCAGGTCTCCTTCCCTGCAAAGGGTAGTTCCTCGTGCTTTTTCATAACTTCCTTTATCTGCATAAACGTGGCACCATTGTTACATATCTCATATTAATTTGAAAGTTACAGGATAGCATTGTTAATTCTGGTCACCTTTTTTTTCTTCCATGGGAGTACTACGTTTAATTGAAATCAACTAGGTAACAGGTGAAGCTCATAAGTTGTTGCTCCACATATTTTTTTCCGAACCGAGAAAATGCAGATACAAGGTCTGAATGACCGATCGATCCGTCGTTGATGATCAATCAAATGACAGAGATTAAGTAACACGATAGAAAGAGAAGCTACACGTGTTTCAGCATATGTATCTCAATTAGAAGAAGTGTAAGGGTGCCCACTAAATTTAGTTTGGAATTACAGAGCAAGGTCTGAAACTGGATAGAAACAAAGAACAACAAGACAGAAGGGATCATGTTCAAACTAAGAAATACGAAGAAGAGTTCCTTAAAGCAACCGATTGTGGAAAAACAAAGCACCTTCCATAGAGATCTATTTATCAGAAAGATCCCATTTTCTCGCTCCCTGGAAGCAGAGGAAATACAGGACACAGAAGCAGGAGAAATGGGGGAACCAGAATGTTCCTGCGTCGACTGTCGAGAGGACGAAGCCAGGGACCCGACTCGGGTCAAGTGACCCAGTCACTTCGTAACGGGCGACTCGGCCTATAAGTACCAGCAATTTACGACATTGCTGCCGTGTAAAGCTTAGATCTTTGATACAAAGGATCTGAAAGTAGAGCGGCGGTGATAAGATGGCCCGGGTGCTGGTGGTGGGCGGAAGTGGCTATCTGGGCCAGCATTTACTGCAGAGGTTCGCTGAAATGGAAGGAAGACCGATCGATATGGCCTTCACTTACCACTCCAATCCTCCGCGGGAGCTTTTGGATGCCATTTCTCCGGCTCTTTCTTTCCGGGTCGATCTGAAAACAGGGGAAGGATTCCATGAAATCATTAAGGCGTTCGGCCAGGTAGTTTATGGCATCCCATTTCGAGAAATTCGTGGTATTTCTTTCTTTTTCTCTTTTGCCTTTGATCGTACATGTGTGTGTATTGTGAATTTGAGACTTTTGAGAAAGGAGTGTTTTGAGTCGTTTGGTGCAGAAGAACTTCTGTTCGATACTTGATTTTGGATGTTTTGATGGGATTCATTTATGAATGGTGGATCTCATAGTAAATGTTGGAGTTGGGTTATTTGGATATTCTTGTGTTTAATGAAATTCATCTCTTTTCGGCTAAATGGGGGCTTCTAACATACGATGCCCGGATAGATTTTTTTGCTGTAGAAGAAGTTCAAATTATTTTCTAAGACTTCCGGGTCTTGTTATTTTGAAGCTTCTTATGTGGAGTTCTCACAATCGTGTAATTCTGATTTCTATTTCGTTACTTTCACTTGTTATGTAGCCTGATATCGTCGTTAACTGTGCTGCACTCTCCGTTCCTCGCAACTGTGAGCTTGACCCTGACGCTGCTATGGCAATCAACGTACCTTCCTCTCTTGTGAAATGGTTGGAAAGCTTAGCTAATGACAGTATAGTTCTGATTCATCTCTCAACTGATCAAGGTATTCATGGCTTCTGATGTCCTTTTGTTTTCTTTCTGGTCATTTACAAAGAAAAGTTTTTTCTTAATTTCATTTCATTTTTCTTTTCTTTGCTCAAGAGCTGATGATATAAGTTTCTTTGATCAGTGTATGAAGGGTCGAAGTCATTTTACCGAGAAGCAGATGAGACTGTTCCTGTTAATATGTATGGGAAATCAAAGTTGGCAGCAGAAGAGTTTATTAGACAAAATTACAGAAACTACGTGATTTTGAGAAGTAGTATCATCTATGGGCCACAGACAATTTCTCCTGTTCCAAAATCTCTTCCAGTTCAGGTAGCTCATCCCATTCAACATTTTGCAGCTTTGATTCCCCTGATTAGTTGGCTGTTTAAAATTCAGTTTGATCCAGATTTGCTACAGTTAATGCTAATTGAACTCTCTCAATTCTATTTTGCCATAGTGGATTGATGGGATGCTATCTCAAGGGAACCAAGTTGAGTTTTTTCATGATGAATATCGCTGTCCGGTTTATGTCAGGGATGTGGTCAACGTAATATCAGCTGTGATCCAGAAGTGGATTTCAGGTATCACTCTTGCTTGTTGCTAGAGAGAAGTTTCTATCTTTTTACTAATTCCTACCTGCAAAACAGTAGATTTTCTGCCGAACACACGCCCCTTGGGTATGCTCATGAATATTCCCTTTGCCAACCCCAACAAGCAAAGCAACTCCTGTTCCCAATTGATTCGCATTATTAATGTTTTGCAGAGCAATTTGATGAGCAATGTAGACATCAAAGCATTTTTTTGTTTATTTATTCTGAAGAAGAAACAAGAGAGGCTTTAGAAGGTTTTGCTATGTTGAGGGGAGATATGAAATGCATCAGTTTGAAAAGTGTTTTTTTTTTTAAATGGTGTGATCTTTTATTGATTTCTGAAAATTGCATACATCATTTATAATGGATTACATATAGTACATTAGAGCGACATAAATCAAGCTAGGGTAGGGGGAGAGATGCCCCTGTGATTGTAGATGCCCTCCTTACTCCTTGCTTTGCAAGATTGTCTGCTAGAGAGTTAGCAGATCTAGGAACTTTAGACCATGATAACTGCCACTCCAACGTGATATCCCAGATTTCATCAAACAAAAGTTTGAGGTGCCAGGGAGGGGGGCCTATTCCTTTGGCCCAAGCTATTGTTAGAGCTGAATCACCTTCAATTACTAGTGGGGTCCTGCTTTCATCTTTGAGTAATCTGACTCCTTCAAGAAGAGCTCTACTTTCTGCCTCATTTGACGTGCAAGTACCTGCTGGCCCAGAGTAAACCTTCATTACTTGACCAGTGCTTGTTCTCAGCAAGCCACCAAAACCCGCCAGCCCAGGATTACCCCACGAGGAGCCGTCGAAGTTAAGTTTTAACCATCCAACCTGAGGTGGAGCCCATTCAGTTTGAAAAGTTTGGTGGTGTCAATATAGAGCTTGAAAATATAGAAAGGACAGACAAAAATGATATAGCAAGGATGGTTAGAAAATGTATTATGGAAGCTAATCTAGCGAGATACTTGATGAGAGTACAAGAAGATTCATGTCTGTATGAAATAAAGCTAAGGTAATGATGATGATTGGGATAATAACAATCCGTCAAAGGCTCCTTTAGTTGCAAGTTGCTATTCTGTAGTTTGCTGTACAACTAAGAATTTCTATCCATTAGGATTTCCATTTTAATTTTATTGAATATGCTTCTAGTTTTATGCTATGAAATTTTTTGATGCACAACCGAAGGATAGAGATACTCTTAATAGCTTATATAGAAGAAAGTGTAGACCTCAGTTATTCATAGGTACAGAACAAAATCAAAAGCTGTAGTTCACTGTTATAAAAACATAGTAGACTCTTTAAGTTGCAGAAGGATAGATTACTAGTGTTCTAACTTCTGAAAGATGTGAAAGCATTTTAAAACTTCTCATTTTCAATAAAAAAAAAAATCTGAGTGATGTGAGGATTATTGGATCTTATGACAGATTCCCTGAATTTCAGTAATCTGTCTTTTTCTTTGTTTTTCCATTAGGCTGCAGAGAATTCAATTGGACCTTAAATGTTGGGGGAGCCGACCGTGTTTCTCGTCTTCAAATGGCCAAGACTGTCGCTGATTGTAGAGGATACAACTCCTCCCTAATTAAACCTGTGTCTGCCTCAACGGTAAGTTATCCTTTATGTGACACTCCTTAGTCTCCTTCCATTGTCCATCTTCATCAGTCTTTTATGGCTTTCAAACTCAAGTATTTTCTAAATTACGTTCCTTCAAGCGGATTACTTTACGAAAATCTTTAACAACTAGTGTATTCCTGTTTTAAGCTCTCACACTTCCCACATGAACTTCATTGGTCTAGTTACAACTGTTTTGCATAAAAGAGTAGAAGGTTTCTTAATGTGAATTCTTGTTTTCAAATTTTACTTTTCTAGGGACTGAACCTCAACTTTATGGGCTACACCAATTGGACGTACTCATTTTTCTTTTTCTTTAAAAGGTTTGAGAAGAACCACATTATATACTGGAAACTTACACAGATTCCATGGCAGGTTAATCGTGGTGTTGTGTCCCCTGCAGATATCTCTATGGATATCACAAAATTGATTCAGTTACTTGAGGTTATTCCCATACCTTTCAGAGATGGGGTCAAACTAACACTAGGTATCGGTCCTACTTCCTGATGTTATTTTCTACATTCATAATTAAGTTGTTTTTATCCATAGTGCTCCAAGTTTCTCTTCTTTCCACATAAAAAATGCAGTTTTCCTGTAATACCAGTGGACAAAGCCTTCAGAAGGTTGTACATTTTGGATACCATGAAAATTATCTTATCACAAGTTCCTTGATGGGGTAAGGGGAAATATAAGGGCATGAACTATACCTAGAACCAGGAAATTTTTAGACACCATACAAGATACACAAAAGCAGGTATTTGATAGCTGGTTTCTCCTCTGTTAAAAGTTCAAAATTATAAGCTTCAAATTTGGTGTATCCGGTAAAAGAAAGTTGCCAATTGAAAACTCGTGATGCAACTGGGTGTATCTGGTTTCACTAAACTGCTCAACATATTATCAAGTCAAATGCAACAAACATTCCCAACTACTCTTCTACATGTTAAAATTTATAAAAAAATGTAATCTGAACTTCAAAAGGACATGTATACATCAATCAAAGAAACAACACCACTTGCCCCATTTTGTGGATCCAACAACTCCACTTGTCAATCAAACTATTGACGACATTAATGAACATGATGTGGCAACGATGAACCGGAAACTTGGTTTAGTTTTAAGCAAAACCAAACTTAATCATTGCTCTGGATACAGAAACTCGTACTGCTGTGATCCTGCCACTCTGGCATTCAGTAGAATGAAAGTTTGGCAGTAATCAAACTGAGGGCAAACACGTTTCATCTTCTAAACAATTATATGCTCACGGGAAAATGGATTTGCAGCTTGTCTTTGCAGCTTGTCCTTAACTTGATAGTTGTCTGTACCGTTTCAAGATGTACTTGCAGCCTCCTGCTGCAATGCCAATATCCCCAAAAACATTGTACCATCTCCGGATGATCACAATAATTTAAAGCAAGCTGTATTTGAGGGGTCACAGGCGATACCCGGGAATCACTTTAATTATAGAATTTCCCAAAAACATTCTGTAAATAGAACTTTCTTTTTAATGGACGATCATTGAACTGCACAAATATGTAATCAGCCAGCCATTTCTGCACTAGAACGTCGGCTGCCGGATGCGAATTTCACTTACCAGAGTGCAAACGGCACTAAGTACAGCTTCAAGACTTGGTGTTGTCTTTTGCCTTGTTAGGTACCACAAAACTGAACACATCCAGCCGAACAACACCAAGAAAAGAGAAGCATCAGGAAAAAAGTTCACTTTCTAATTCTAATACCAGTGATGTCCTTCAAACCCATTTTGTTGGCAGTCTTCCTGAACAAAGCTGGGGGCCGTTCCAATCCAATTGACAAACAAAATTTATTTGCTAGCTCAACTAGTGTTGTTTTATCTCTTCCGATTTCCTTGATTGAATTGTAATAACCCAGCCAAGCATGATATGCTGCCTCCTTAATGCTACTGTCAACCATTGAAATAGAGTTGTCTACCTGCATCATGTTCCAACTGTCACACTTTAGTCCAAATGAGTTGTGAATTTACTCATCCAGTAAAGCATCACTCTCCCTCGATGAGAAAAAAATGAGCCAATACTTTAATGTTTTGGAAAAGAAGCTCAGCATATATATCTACTGCAGCAAAACAAAATAACTAAAAACAAACCTTCATTTTCGTGTCAGGGTCAAGCTGTGGGGAAGAAGACTTTTGAATGGGAAGATCTTTTATCTCATGCAAAAAATATTCTTCCCAAGGTGCAAGTAACAATATGCCTTCTCCATCTTTACCTTCACGCGCAGTTCTCCCCAGTCGGTGTATATATTGTTCACGGTCTATGGGAACTCCCACCTAAGACCAAGCCATATTTAATCAGTGTATAAGTATTACCATTAGTACATATTAGTAAAGTGTGATGCAAACCTGAAAAAATATATTCACTGACTAAGAATCCAGAAATAAGTACAACATGGTGGCACATATTTTAACAACCATGATACTGGAACACAAGTAGGCCAATCAACAATTTTTATGTAGAAAACAACTCACTGACTTCAGCAAGTACAGTATGGATGGTCCTTTTGTATACAGATGCATCAATGCTAATGTCACCAAGAACAAAGGGTGGCATCAGCACTTTTTATAATACAATCTAGATCACAAGCCAAGGCTAGTCTCATCAGATAAGACTTTAGAGAAGCACAGGGTGTCATTAGCATCCTTTTGCCTTTGCCCGCAGATCAGAATATAACCAGCTTGGTCGAAGTTATCGGAAAAAACATGTGGACCATCTTGATTTGGACATCACAATGCTACAGATCAGGTCAATTTCCACTTCACTGAATATGACGATGTTAACGGGAGATCTTCTATTTAAGGTCTCAACAGTACTTTCTTTTCTTTTATTGAGACAGGTCCGACTATTTATTTATCCAGTAACATATGTTGAATCCTAAAAATGTGGTAGTCATAGGATCTCTGAAATAAGAAAATGCTTCATTAAAAGAGGAAGAACAGGAGTTAGAATTACAATGAATACCTGAATTACAAGAGTAACATCAGGATAGTTCATGCCACGGGAAGAAACATCGGATGTTACAAGAATCAATCGCTTGGATTCGCGAAACTCATCAGAAATACGAGTTCTATAAATTTGAGGTTTTCGAGAGTGGATTTCTCTGACATTCAACTTCATTTCCCGCAGAAGTTGATAAAGAAGTGATGTTACCATGGATGTTGTACAGAACACCATAACCTGAAGAAAATCACAAGCATAGGCTGCCATTGAGCTTAAAAGGTAAGCAACACAAATAAAGAAAGGTGCTAATAGTGATATTTGTGTACATTGACTTGGACAAACCAACATCAAATGCCCTTTCCATCTGATGCCATGGAGTTTGTCCACCACCGGCCCAAAACAAGTAGCATAGACCAAAACTGAATTAATGTAAAAATTCATCAAGTAGCATTTGAAAGCTAATGTACTTTATAGTCCACCACATGCGTGATATGTTCCTTCAGAAGCTGATGAACTACGTAGAAATGGTTTTCATGAGGAACAAGCATGTAAGACTGCAACACCTGCAATTGAGAGCATGTAGAAACATTTAACACCATTCTGACCCCACCTTTGCTGTGTTTTGGATTTAACAAATTTAATATTGCACCACCCAATAACCATAAAGATGAGAACCTGCAACCCAACAACCATAATGATGAGAATCTGCAAGAGACTTTGTACCTTTTCTGGTGTTTCCACATTTCTCAACCCCACTGTATCAATGTAAATATGATCCTTTTTCAACACGAGCTGGGAAGTCCGACGAACCTGCATATTTTTCACAAGCCAATAGATATTTAAAAATTGGAAGCATTAGTCAATAAAACAACAATTGTTTTTATAAAAACATAAGTTTTATGAACAGTGAATGATAGAAACACCTCTTTAGGAATTGTAGCAGACAGCATCAATGTTTGCCTCTGGCGTGGCACACAATCAACTAACTTTTCTATGTCCTTGCGGAATCCAAGGTCCAACAAGTGATCAGCTTCATCAAGTATAAGTAATTTCAGACCCATTAAGCGAACAGAGAATCCAGATTTATTTTCAATGTGCTCCAACAGTCTGCCAGGTGTTGCCACTATTATCTGTAAAAGGTTAAAATAAAAACAATAAATTTTTGCCAGAAAGAACTTTGATAACAAATTGACGAATAATAAAAAGCATAGCACCCTTCTTCAGTCCAGAAGGCCTTCCTAAATAACATGGTGTTCCTGTGAAAGAATGTGGTCTTTTACACAACAGGAGTAACAACTGCAAAAAAGAGTTGGCTACAATACAACTGTATAACTGCAAGAATAATATGAGACCATACATTACTTCAGCTTTTCATTTCTCCAGACAGAATGCAGTGTAGAGATTTCGTGTTTAAAACTGGAGTAACAAAGTATTAAGAAAACATCTACAGCATACATCGGATGGGTCTGATTCTAGGCGCTTTTGATCATCCTTGAAACGGGTTCCTCCAATTAGTGTTTGGACACCAATGCCGCTGTGAAAATGTACAAGAACTTTTGCCTCTGCAGCAATTTGACTTGCCAGCTCTCTCGTTGGGCAAAGAATGAGAACCAGAATAGGCGGAATCCTTTGATTCACATCAGTACTTTTCACTTTGACAACTGCTTCAATTGCAGGAAGCTGTTTTTGGTCAAAATTTTAATATAAACCATACAAAGAGAATGAAAAAAGAGTAAATTTCAAAGGCAAGAGCAAACACGTGGGAATTTACCAAATATGCTACACTCTTTCCGGTGCCTGTTTTAGCTTTGGCTAAAACATCCTTCCCTGATCCAAAAGTGAGAGAGAATAAGCATTGTGTAAAAAGATAAAGCAAGGAAAAGAAAGATTCTTTAACAGTTGAGATAAAGGAATTACATCAAAATGACTCTTTAATACTGGGAATATTGATCGCAGATATAATCATTAAGGAAAAAACTAAGAAAAGTGAATACAATTTTAGCAGCAGCGACAGGCACAGAATGAAGTTATCTCTAAGAGTTACTGACAAATGGTTCACAACAAAAACACAAAGATCTTAATCGGAATAAGAAAACCACAGCATGTCCAATTTTCATTTTTGAAAAAAAAAAATAGAATGCATCTGCATTGTCACTATACATGCTGCTTCTTCAAATCAAGTCAGAAAAAACACCACTTTAGCTTACTTTCTAACGATGATATGGAACTCCACTTAAGGTATAAACTGAATATAATTCTAGTCAAAGTCTTTTACTTTAAAAAAAAATACAAGAAAGTCATATTTACACCTGTTAAAATATAATCACCAAAACCAAGTTAAAAGACATCACAGTGTTAACTGTTTGCAAATATACCCTCAAGGCAAGCTGACAAAGTGGCCTCTTGCACCTTGGTCATCTGCACATAGCCTGCGACTGTAAGTGCTTTGATTGTCAATGGCGAAATGTTGCAGTCATCAAACCTACAGAAACAGAAACAGGACAGAGTGAATTATAAAGCTGCTCCCTGGCTATACACTTGTTTTAAAGAATACTGAAAGCTTATGAATGCATCCAAACAAAGCTACTCCAACTGTGTGCAGCACACTTATAGAGGATGACCCAGAGAGTAAGCACGCTCAGTGTAAGATTTATCAGCACTCTAACTCTCATAAAAACAAATTTCTTAAACCAGCTTGAACCACTGCTTAAGGCTAAGGAGCCAGGGTAACACTAACGATAATTGCTATCCCTACAAAACCTCAGATACTAGGAAAAACCAAGGCAACTATCGTGGAAATGTTCCATGCAGACAGTTCTCAGAAAGATCGCTGTTGTTTATGCTATCTCCCTAGAAGTGAAAGTAATTTCAGAGTCCTTTATCACCTCTTCCCGTTGAGCAGTAAACCCCCTCCTTCAATTTGGTTCTCTTCACGTTCAACAGAATTTCTGCTCCGAAACTCTTCTCTGATCATCTGGACTTCAGCTGAAACATCATTCTCTCCAATGAAACGCCAGGGAACCCGCCTCACCTTCTTTGGGTCATGATTCCTCAATGCTGCACTACTCATCATCTCTTTGGCCCTCCTTCTGCCTCTAGCATCAGATTCCTCCTCAGAAATTTCCACTTCTGATTCATCATCTTCACTAGACGAATTCCATCTTCTCTTAAATCTATATCTTGATGTCGAACGCTCCCTAGTTTCAACAGAATAATACTTGTAACCAGTAAACCTTAACGGGAATTTAAACATACCAACGTAATCAGCCAAGCTACGTCTACCTCCCACAACATTTCCAGAATCAACAAATGATCCAGAAACGTCATATCTAAGAGGATGCCCAAAGATGGGCACAAGGTCACCACTTTGGGAACAAAACTGCCTCCGGTTAACCGAATCAACTCCCGAACTTGGTCCACTCAACCTGTCAAGCAAACGCCGGTTCCCAGAAACAATCTCCCTAACATCGATAGGCGGAGCACAGCGGCTAATAAAATCACGCCCCCGCATTCTAGGAAACTGGGGAGGAGCCGACCTCAGAGGCCCGTCATCATCATTCCACAAATCTTCAGCCCCCTCCTTCATGAACCGATCAGCCAGTGCCTTCACTTGATCCTTCGCCGTCATGGGGCCGTAAGCAGGTCCATCCCCCTCATCTGGGCACGGTTTCCCGGCAATTTTGGCTCGTATTTGTGATCGTATGCGCGCCTGGTAAAGCTGCTTCTCCTGCTGCAGAAGCTTTTGTTCCTTTTCCTTGGCTTTCTTCTCGTGGAGGCGCTTCCACTGCCATTTGTTGAGACCGCCCGGGAACGTGCGAGGTCCGCCACCCATTGAACGGAGAGATGTGAATCTCCATAGTAGCTCAGAGAGGGAAGAAGAAGATGGTCTCCGAAAGGACGAGGAGGCCGACATGGCTGCAGAGGGGAAGCTCTGAAATTGCTTCAGGACCAGGGGTTCAGGGTTTTAGTAGCCGCGGAGCGGCTGAAGGGTCTTTTGTAATTATGAGAGAGTGAGAGGGGTATTTATTGACAAACGAGTGATTTTTCTGGTTTTCCCTCGTATATAAGATGCAGAGCGTGACTCATTGTCCCCTCGTCTTCCCCCATTCATAAGGAGCAGCGGCACCACACAGGGCGCTAGGCACAACAGAGGTCGCCGGGCACAACAGAGGTCGCCGGGCACAACAGAGGTCACCGGGCACCACAGAGGTCGCCGGGCACCACAGAGGTCGCCGGGCACCACAGAGGTCGCCTGGCACAACAGAGGTCACCGGGCACCACAGAGGTCGCCGGGCACCACAGAGGTCGCCGGGCACCACAGAGGTCGCCGGGCACGACAGAGGTCGCCGGGCAGCTTTTTTGCCCCTTTCTATCGCTGTCTGATATTTTGATGTAGAAGAACAGGGTTATTCTCTCTGTATTAATTATGGTTAAAGTGGCAATTGTTTGCTGGACAAAAAGAAATTGTTAGAATATTCTTAGAGAGACACCGAGTTTGTTTAGATTGCTCACGTTTGAACTTTGTGGAAATTGTGAGAAGATCCACTTATGGCAGATGATTTTGATAAAACCGTGAAGGAAGCTGTTTACAAGATCCAGCTTTCACTCCTTGACGGAATTTGCCATGAAAAGCAACTTTTTGCCACTAGGGATTTGCTGTCTCGAGCTGATTATGAAGATGTAGTAACTGAGCGAGCAATTAGTAATATCTGTGGGTACCCACTGTGTGGAAATCCTCTGCCATTATATGAATCCAACAAGGCTCGATATCGTATTTCTTTGAAAGAACACACTGTGTATGATCTTCAGGAGACAAGAAAGTTTTGCTCCAGTAAGTGTGTAATCAATAGTCGTGCTTTTTCTGCAAGCTTGAAGAGTGAGCACCATTCAATCTATGAATTTAAAAATGTTACGGAGGTTCTTAGGTGGTTTGGAGATCTTAGTGTGGGAGACCAGGAGAAGATCGTGGAGAAGAAAGAGAAGTCGGGGCTTTCTGAATTAAAAATTGTGGAAAAAAAGGATGTCAAAGATGGTGAGGTCTCGTTAGAAGAATGGATTGGTCCATCTTATGCAATTGAGGGATACGTTCCTCTGCGGGACCGTTTTCCATCACTAAGTAGGGAGAAAGGTATGTTCTATGCTAATTTTAATGAGGAAGAACTTGGAAACATACCGGTTATGCTATATGCCATTAGATTTAACAAGTTCAACAACTTATCTTATGTCATGTTTTCGATTAATTTTTTTCAACAATAATAGGGTTTTTTTTTTATTATTTTGATATGTAGTAGCTTCTGCATTATGAAAACTGTTTTTAATACATCATGTTGCAAAAGAATCTCCTCCTATTCTTTTTTTTTTTTTTTGGACTGTCCAAATCCACCCCCCTTTCAGAAAAAATAAGGGTTGCTCCTTCCGTGTATTATAGATGGTTTTTTATCTCCTTATCCTTATGACGTGTATTTTGAAAACTTTAATTATTTTAACTTTGTCTTGTTTTAGTGACGAAATTTCATGTTTTTTCTTGTGAATTAGATTGCTTTCTTTTGTTAGTGAGGAAATTTCATGTTTTTCCTTGTGAATTAGATTGCTTTCTGCTACATATTGCAGGGATTACACCAAAGGGTCCAGGACCCGAGATAGAAAAAGAGTTTTTTGGAGATTATTCAGATTTTACCAGTGAGATAATAGTAGGTGATCAGTTGGCTACACCAAAGAAGCCACCAGTTCTAAAGAAAAATATTGAGTCTGGCGGTAATGTAGTCGCTGTCGATCAGGAGAGCAGTTCTTTGAAGCAGTCTTCTCCCAAAAAGAAATCATCTGACAGAAAAGTGAAGAAATCAGCAAAGGAAGTCACCATAAGAGAAGAGTCTGAATTAACTAAAAGCAGTTTGGATATATCTTCCTCTGTGGAAGCGAATGCATTAGATGGTTTTACTGAAAAGGTGGAGCGAGATGTATCTTCCACTATTGAAACAAAGGAAGTAGATGGTTCTTCTGGAAAGGTGGTTAAGCTGTATGAGAGGCTACCTGAATCTTCCATGGAGTTCATAACGACTGGAGGAACAACAAATAAGTTGCAACCGGAATCCTCTATAAAGTTTTTAGGAACAAAAACATCCGTCGAGGCTGAAAAATCATTCACCCATGCAGACAATGATCACTTAATTTTATCATCCAACTCTTCTGGATCAACTAAGTTAAAGGATCTCTCTGAAAGTAAGGGTCAAGTGATTGGGAAGCAGTTGAAATCATCCTTAAAATCTTTAAGAGAAAGGGCACTAAATAGAAGTGTCACATGGGCTGATGAGAAGAAATCTGGGAATATTAATGATAGCAATCTTTGCAAATTTGAGGAAATAGAGAATCGATGTGAAGGAAAAGGGAGCTTGGAAGCTTCTGTTAGAGAGGATGAGACTATATCCTTCCATGTTGCTTCTGCTGAAGCTTGTGCACAAGCACTGACTCGAGCTGCTGAAGCTGTGGTGTCTGGTGAATTTGATTCTAGTGATGCAGGTACCTCCCTCCCTCCCTCCGCCCCCCCACTTTCTTCCCTCTTTTATGGATAAAGACATGGAATTTTACTTGATGTTATTTTCAAATGCAGTGTCCGAAGCTGGCATATGTATTTTGCCATATGATGCTGAAGGCAATGAAGATGTGTACGAACCACACCAATATGGTTCCAAGTGGCCTAGGAAGCCTGTGCTTTTAGATACTGATGCTTTTGATTGTGATGACTCATGGCATGACACTCCACCAGAGGGCGTTAGTTTGACTGTATGTACCCTTATTCATTCAAAAGTGATATCTTTTGGTGTTTTTCATTGTTTGACAAAATTGTCTTTTCAACATTCTTCTTTGATGACAAAATGTACCTTTATTTCCCCAGTTGTCACCCTTTTTAACCATGTGGATGGCACTTTTTGGATGGATATCATCTTCATCTTTGGCATATATTTATGGACGAGATGGCTGTGAAGAGGATGCATTCTCATGTGTTAATGGAATAGAGTACCCTCGTAAGACTTTCCTGAGTGATGGACGATCTTTGGAAATTAAGCAGACTATTGCTGTTTGCATTGCTCAAGCTTCAACAGAGCTTATTACAACTTTTAGGATTTCAATGCCAATTTCTACTCTGGAAAAAGATATAGTGAGTATTTTGTAACTTGTGGTTCTTTAATTGGATATATGTTCGTGGTACAATAGCATGGCGGCAATATTTCCAATTCTTCATGAATCTTATGATGAAAACAAGATGTCCCCGTGTGCAAGATATATTGTTTCTGCATGTCTTTTTTTATCTTTTTGAGGAATTTGTGTAAGTTATTTGTTGTTGCAGGATCATCATTGAGAGTCTCTCTTTTCTTTTTCAGCATGCCTTCTTGGAGACGATGTCCTTTCGTGATGCACTTCCACCATTCAAGCAGAAACAGTGGCATGTCATTGTTCTTTTGTTCCTTGAGGCTCTTTCTGTTAGTAGAATTCCCTCTCTTACACAACAAATGGCAAACACGAGGGAGGTCCAGCAGAAGGTAGGATCCAGTGGTTTTGATTCCATTCAGTCTAAGATTTGCATTACCTTTGATATCTATATTCTTTCTTGAACATTTTTATTTTCTTCTTTGACTGCTTTATTGTGATCACAAGGCAATTGATACACCTGTAGCCATTAATGCTGAAGTAAATTAGTTAGGAAGAGGCAAAAGAGTCCTATGTCAAAATGACAGAGAAACCCAATATTTGTTAAACCTGATTCAACTGCATCATGCTGTAAAACCTAGCTGTTTTGTGTATATTAAATCCCATCCACCAATCAGAACACCAAAAGTTCCTTTTGGTAGAAATCTTATAACAGCATAATGCATTTGGGACTTCCACATGTTACTTCAGTATAACAAAATTCGTACACCTTTCCATGGACTATCTGTCTATTAACTTTCTTTTCCTACTAGCTCTGACTCTTCATTTCGTGCCCTTGTATAACAATAGACTTTGTAAATCCTCTTTTACCTGGTGCAAACTGCAGTCCTTTTTTTCAGAGATTTTTTGGGATATTCTAATTCTCGTACAATTTAGGTTCTCAATGAAGCTCAGGTGAGCAATGAGGAATACAAAATGATGAGAGATCTTCTTATCCCACTTCGCCAGGCACCAGAATTCTCTGTTCAAAATGGCGGTTAAGTGGAGCCTGCAGCTCCAGGAAATCCCTTTTCATATTTAAGATTGTATCGAAGCACCCTTGCATCTGTGTACAGAAAAATCAAACTGCAGGATCTGCTCTGCCAATTTCGAGCTGACTCTACCAGATAGACTAGTATTATGTATTGGAAATTATGATTAAAGAAAGTAAGTTTGAAAGACCAAAAGTTCAAAAAAAAAACCCTATTGGGGTCAATTAGTTGTTTATAAATCATTTATGAGAATCTATGTGGCTTGATGTTCATTATGTACTGGAGCGAGGAAATTTAAATTGATACGTTTCAATTATTTATATATGAACAGCGTTAATAATCTCTTCTTTGGACCGACTAAGGCTTACAACCCTGTCTTTTTCAAAAACAGTTTTCCCACTCACACACCTAGACGGAATTACGCATCATGTTTCAATTCTCTCCATCATAAATTCCACAAAAAAATAAATAATATCACACTAGGAAAACAATAGAAAAGATCTTCATCAAGAAAAATTCTACTAAATTTGTTCATCAAAATAATTGGAAAAAGTAAAAGCTATTTGGTCTCTAAATAAGTAACTCAAAAGTCCAAAAAAAAGAAATCTGCTCGAGTGGTTAATTCTTATAATGTAAACCACATGGGTAGTTCTGTATCTGTATACACATGAGATAGATTGAGACGTCTTTCAAATTCTTCTGTTCCAAGATCATATATGCCTATATCTATCCAATATTTGTCTGCTATATAGATACTTTTTTTTTCTTAGCCCAAATTTCTCAGGGGAAGCAATTGACAGAGATGTGTTGTTGCCCAAGAATAGGCATTGGTCGCCCAGATCACCTATCTCAATCTTCACTTGATTTTTCAAGTCCAGTTCATATACCTTATACTTGTCTATATCTCATTCCTCTCCAACCTCGGAAACTAAAAGTAACTCCCCATCATATGATTCGACTAAATACACATAATTATACATATGATCCGACTGAATACACATAATTAGACATATGATTTGCTGGTGCTGGAGGCAGGATCACTCTTACAGTGGGCACACTGCAATCGATATCAACAAAGAAAATAACTCCCCTTCTACTCACTGCATAGAACCCATCTCTGCTGTAGAAAATGTCTTCATAGGGACGACACCTGATCACTCCCGAGTTTATAGACGGAATTTTATAATCGATAGATATTGGAATCGGATTATGATATATCTCAAATTCACGAAGAGATGAATCCCAGATTATACAAATCTGAGCGAGAAGATTGGCATTTTGGAGTAGGAAGAAAGGGAGACTTATTACGGAGCCATTGCCAGTACTCAAATTTGCATGCATCTTTGTTTTGAAGAAATGAAATTAATCTCTTTAAAAAAAGATTAGATGATAGTTCACTTTAACCCTTGAATTAACAGTTTTCGCTGCTCGACTTCAGATTGAATATTACGTTCTTGCAGTAGTCTTCCTCCTATATCTAATATGAGGAGCTTTCAGTATTTCTGTAAATGTTAATCATTTTGGTGAGCTTTGTATAACGTACATGTAAATGATAAATAAATGGAATATTAGTTCACCATTTTGCATAAATTAGGATGACTCTCGACGCTCCATAACCTGCTCGTGAATAAAATGGTTATTATTTATAGCAAACATTGTTGCCTTATAAAATGGTTATTATTTAAGTTTGAGTTATTTTTTGAATTTCCTTAATATAGCCTTCAGTTTGATTTTCTTTGAATTTTTTCCTATACCCTTCAATTTTTTCCTATACACATTTTATTAAGGAAATGTGTAAACAAGGCAACAATGTTTACTATAAACAATAACCATTTTATTCACGAGCAGGTTGTGGAACGAGTCATCCTAGTTAATTTATGCAAAATAGGTAATTTAATGTTCTGTTTACTTATCATTTAAAAGTTACAACGCGCACAAAATTGATTAACATTTATAGAAATTATACTGAAACCTCTTCAATGAGTGCAATTAAGGACGTATTGAATCGTGAGGGGAAATTGTTAATTCAAGGGTTAAAGTGAAATTTCATGATCTAATCTTTTTATTTGAAGAGATTAATTTTATGAGTAATGCTAGACTCACCTAGCGGACGCACATGCTGATATGGATGCCATCTGGCATCCACATCAGTTGTAAAGGAAATAAAAATGGGCATCGCTAGGGATAATAGGGTCTAAAACAAAATCCCTTCGACCCGACCCTGACCCCGACCCTGACCCTGACCTCGACCCCGACTCTGTCTCCGACCCAACCTCGACTCCGACCCCAACCTCGACCCCGACCCCGACCCCGACGGATGGGGAATCGCTCGGTTGCCAGAGACCTAGCGGGATACGAAGGGAGACTCCGATGGACGGGGAAGCACTCGGGAAGCCGGAGACCCACTGCGACACAACACCGGAGACCCAACTCAACACGACGCAGCGACGCCGAAGACCCAAGTCCTCCAAAATCCAAAAATGAAGCTCCGATTTCCCGCGCGAAACTCTTCCATTCTTCACTCCTCCAAGAGAAGACGACAAGGAGCTCCAGAAAAATCATTCTACTCTTGATACGGCTAGAAAGAATAACTGAAGAGTACTCTAAATTGCTTCTTGAGATATTTCCACAAAAAGTCAGTATGTGTTTGATAGTTCTGTTGTTAATTTGGCCATTCAGAAGCTAGGAAGAGCCCTTGGAATTCCTGAGAGTAGCATATACACATACGCTGAAGCAGAAATTCGTGCAAGGTATGGAGATTTAAGTCCCATAAGCAAGTAGTGTGTTTCTTTTGGCTTTGTTGTGCTGGCTAGATTTTACTTAAATTTAGATGAAATGGTTACTGGTCTCACTTTGAACTTTGAAGACAGTCAATTTAAATTATAAGGGATAAAAAAATTAAAAATTTATGAATACTAATTCTATCTGGTTTAGTAATTTTACTTCTACATTATATTCGCATGTCTATGTTGCGAAATACTATTTTTTCTTTAACTTGCTATAGGGATTATTAAACCGGACTATACATTATCACCTCTCTAAGCAAGTGGAATGCGTATACTATCATTTGTCTTATAGTTGGGAGGACTATCTTTAGCACCTTGTTGTAAGAGAGCCCTCTACTGAAGTTTGTCTAGTTGTCCCATTAAAATGACATTTTTTTATTAAAAAAAGTCTTATAATTGATTAGAAGCACCATCATTAACTAGTTAATGAGTAGAAAATTAGTTGAAGCTTGTGCATGCTTCCGACTACCAGAAACTAGCAAGATCAGTTTTAAGTGCAAGGCTACGACAATTAATCACGTACCTTTAAAAATTACAACCTTTGAGCCTCTCTACTCTCTACAATTTTTGACTCCCCTTTTAAATCATTCTATTATAAAATAGATAATAGGACCTTCCACTTCTCTCATCAAACAGTTTTCCCACTCATCTAGCCTAATTAGGCATCATGTGCAATTCTCTCCGTCATAAAATCTACAAAAAATAATATCACACTAGAAAAACAATAGAAATGAGCTTCATCAAGAATAATTCTACTAAATTAATTGTTCATCAAAATAATAGGAATAAGTAAAAACTATTCGTCTAAATAAGTAACTGATCAAAAGTCCAAAAAAAAAAAAAATCTGCTTGAGTGGTTAATTCTTATATAAAGTAAGCCACATAGGTAGTTGTGTATCTGTATCCACATAAGATGGACTGAGATGTCTTTCAAAATTTTCTGTTCCAAGATCAAATATGCCTATATCTTTGCCATATAGATCTGCTAAATAGATGCAAGTTTTCCTGAGCCCAAATTTCTCAGGGGAACCAATTGAGAGAGATGTGTTGAGGCCCAAGAATAGGCATTGGTCGCCCAGATCATGAATCTCAATCTTCACTTGATTCTTCAAATCAAGTTGATACACCTTAAACGAGTCTATATGATATTCCTTTCCAACCTCGGAAACTAAAAGTCCAATCATATGATTCGACTAGAAACACATGGTTAAAATCACCTTCCGGGTCGTGAGGAGGAATGACCACTCTTATAGTGGGCACACTGCAGTCTATATCAACCAAGAAAACAGCTCCCCATCTATTCACTGCATAGAACCGCATCTCTGCTGTAAATAATGTCTTCGTAGGGACGACCCCTGATCATCTCTCCCTCCTTTACCACGACCCAGGCCTCTGAGCCTTCCCTCACAAATGCTAATCTATAGTAGCAGACAAAGATGACCATCATGGTTAACCCACCGGTGGCTGTTTTATCATCAGAAGGATTAGCAGATAAGACGGCTCTCCCTAAAAAAAAGGAGAAACTCATAACGGTTTTTAAAAGAATTGGACTCGTCCGGGAGCTTTTGCAAAGAAGAGGAGGAAGGGAACGTGACAGTTTGTAGAATATCGCCGGACAGGGGGTTCAAAATGCAAATTTTCTTGGTAGAAAAAGAAAATGTTATGAGCCATCCGTCGCGGTTACCTTGGGACAAGTGGTCGTCGGGGACACGCAGAAGGTTTTTGTGGACTTTATCGTCCAAAGGGCTATGGAAATCGCGGCGGTCGGTTTTGTCTCCGGGAAGCATTAAACCCGCCTGAAACTGAGGAGTACAAATTTGTTCATGGGCAGTAGCGAATGATCTCCAGGAGGAGCAGACGGATTTGAACCTGGCAAAATCATGGGGTATGCCAAAACGATTGACTACTTGGTTGAGAAGGTCCAATGGAAGTTCAGACCAGTCCGCCGTCGCCATGGATACGTAGGTGGGTAGGTGACAAAGCAACGTTTCAGAACTGATTAATTACCTCTATCTTATAATCAGGCTGGCCTCTCCTGAGTTTATAGACGGAATTAATTATATAACCCACAGGTAGCTGGCAGAGATTGGAATCAGCTGATTTGGATTTATCTCAAATTCACCAAGAGATGAATCCCAGAATATTATACAAATCTGGGCGAGAAGATTGGCGGTTTCGAGTAAGAAAGAAATCACGGGGAATAAGAAACTTGGCACTAGATAAAGCCACGTCAAACCGTATGCAATTATCGTAACAAATTTTTGTCAATATTAGTTTACATGTAGCTAGTACGAGCTATTGATATTCATCAATCACTGTATATACTCGACACTAGATCATCAAGCCACCAATTCAACTTCCCACTAAGGAATCATTTTATATATGGACATCTTCTGATGAATAGGTATGTACGTAGAATGACTGGCATTTAATTAAGGCGTTTACCATATCCATATCGCCATTGTTTTTGTGTAAGAGTACTGTTGTGCAGGTGTTTTAATTTCTTCAAGTATCAGAAAAACCTTGTATATATAACCTCCACGTACAACTTCCTAGGAGTTAATTTCTGCAAGCAACTTGTTAGTCTAACAATAAACACAGAACCCTAGGGGTTACAACCCAGTAAATATCGAGCAAACCTTCTTAATTGCATATAATTATATATGTTTGATCAACCAAATCTCCATGACGTGCTTAATTTTGCAAGACTAGTTATTATTACTTTTATATATGAATTTTTTGTTGAATTCCCTTACTATAGCTTTTATTTGAGTTTTTTCTTTGAATTCCATTACTATGCCCTTCAATTTTAGTTTTTCTTCGAATTACTTTACTATAATCTTCAATTTAAGTTTTTATTCGAATTGTCTTATAGGCCTTCACTTTGAGTTTTTCTTTGAATTTTTGACTATACATTTAAATTTGAGTTTTTATTTAAATTTTTCACTATACATTTAAATTTGAGTTTCTTTTTCGAATTCCCTATATATATCCTTCGGTTTGAGATTTTGTTTGAATTCCCTTACTATAAAACCTTTAGTTAGAGTTTTTATTCAAATCCCCTTTTTATAGCCTTCAATTTGAATTTTCATCGAATTCACTTACTATAGCCTTTTCATTTTTTCTCCGAATTCCCTTAATATTGCCTTTAGTTTGAGTTTTTCGTTGGATTCCCTTACTATTGCTTCAGTTTGAGTTTTTTGACAAATTCCTTTACCATAGCCTTCAATTTAAATATTTCTTCGTTGAATTCCCTTATCACTGCTATAAAAGTGGTGTCCGTCGGCGGCCAAAAGCCGTTGTCCGAACACCAATTCCCGTTGGCGGACAATCCGACGACGGGTAAGGTGACATCGTCGGAACATCCGTCGGCGAAGACTTCACGTGATGAAAAAATGTAGTGCGCGACGAAAAAACCTGTCACCCGATCGAAACTACTCGGCCGACGATAGGAGCAAGTCGTCCGACGACAGACAGTATTGCGTCGGCAGAACGAATTTCGTCGACGCAATACGGTGCGTCGGCAGAATGTATTCCGCCGAAGCAAAAGAGCAGGTCGGCGGAATGTCTTTCAGACAACGCAATTCCGCGCGTTGGCGGAACTTTTTGAAAAAAAACATACAGAAGAGGACTATGCAGAGGATGGGGGAGATGGGGAGAGAGAGAAGAGAGGAGAGAAAAGAAACAGAGGAGAGAAAGAGAGAGAAGAGAGAGAACTAAGAGAAGAGAGAAGACAGAACTTAGAGAAGGCAGAGAACTGAGAGAAGAGAGAGAGGAGAGAACTGAGAGAAGACCGACAAGACGGAGAAGAGAGAAAAAATTATGCTATAGTACCAACATGCATCTCAACTTACACGAGTCAATGGATTCAGGCAGACCATTGACATAAATAACCATCTCCTATGCTTTGACCATATAGCAGGGCAGAGGAAATGCATTCCATTCTATAAAATATCCAACGCAATTCAAATATCAGTTCAAGGACAAGATGAAGATCATAAGGTCATTCTGAGAAACATCAAAATTAAAAAAAGAAAAGCAGTCTTATAAGGGCTTACCAAAGTTAATACCATTAGCAGTTACATTAAGATGCATGCCAAAGTTCACACCCATCAAGAATTCTAGATAATGCCTTCGATGGAACTCCTTAACTACAAAATATTTGCCACTAAATTTGATAGACATAGTTTCAAATTTTTTACATACATTATCACCTATCAGAAGTTCTTGAGGCAATAAACAATGGTCAAGCTCAAATCAAATCCGATAAAGAATAAGTACCAAACAATGAATGAAATTCTCAAAAGAATGTAACCCAACAGATCTCGATAATCATCCAATTCAGAAAAGAATGGTGTCCATTTAAAGCTCTTTGTAAAAGAGGATTTTGGCAAAATATATGTACCTCAATTATAAATATAGTTCATTAATCGCACCACTCCGTAGACTGAAAAACACAGACTTTGGCTTCGAATAAGGGACTATCATGAAAAATCCATGAAGGACTGATGTGGGTTCAATGGGTAGAGAAGACATGTGTCAAGGATTAATCACCTTGGGGCTCGTAGTGTATTCCCTCTTATGAGGGTGTGTGACACTTGTGTGCTGCAAGAGAGATCGGAATCATGTTCACTCCCTTGTTTATGGTTGCTTTTACGTCTAGAAGTGGAGGACCGAAAACCAGTCTAGTGGTTTGAAGTGTTTTTCGTAAATCAAGTCAGTTGATCAGCCGAAAACAGTGAGAATTAGGACTCCCCAAGTCCAAGTAATCTAAAGCTTTGTAATCCAAAGCCTTGGAAGAAGAACTGTCGTCGAAACGATTTTAGAAGGATTTCTGTCGTCGGAAGGTTTGGCCGTAGAGCAAGAGACGGAAGAGAAGTTCGCTGGAGAGCAAGCCTATAGGCGGAAGAGTTCGTGGGTGCGCGGGGAAAAGAGGGACTTTTGGGTTAATTTAGGGCGGAAGAACTGACAAGCCCTTATGTATTGGGCTCAAAGTCAGGCCCAATGTTCTGCCAGTGGGGGTTCGACTTGAAGTTCAATCGGCCGGGGGATGACCTAAGTCCGCCGGCCAATTTTCATTCCGCCGACAGAGAGCGTCAGCTGAAAGCACTTTTCTAGCAGTGTATTATAGCTTTCAATTTGAATTTTTCGTCGAATTTCCTTACATTAGCCATTAGTTTGAATTTTTAACATAGCATTCAATTTGAGTTTTTCTGCAAATTCTATTACTATAACCTTTGAGTTTGAGGTTTTTTGTCAAATTTCATTACGATATCCTTTAGTTTGAGTTTTTCGTCAAAACTATATTTTTCAGTTTAACTTTTTTTGTCAAATTACCTTAATGTTGCCTTTAGTATGAGTTTTTGCTCGAATTCACTTACTATAACCTTCAATTTGAATTTTTGTTCAAATTCTTTTACTATATTCTTCAGTTTAAGAAATTTGGGCTCCAAAAAAATTGCATCTATTTAGTAGATAATTCCATAGATATAGGCATATTTGAATGTTGGAGCCAAAAATTTGAAAGGTGGCTGTTTTCATCTCATGTGTATGGAGAAATTATGTGGTTTAAATTATTAAAATTAACCATTGGGTAGATTATTGTTTTTTTGTACTTTTGTGTTATTTAGATGAATAGGATTTCCTAGTGTGATATTATATTTTGGTAGGTTTTATGACAGAGAGAATTGCACATGATGCCTAATTAGGTCTTGGTGTGTGAGTACGGGAAGAAAACTGTTTTATCATTGATGAGAGAAGTAGGATGAAAAAGTGTCTCGCAACTATATTACTACATTTATCTAACTTATAATAGAATGATTTAAAACTACTAAGCCAGATAGAATTTGCATTTTTAAACTTTTTAAGTTTTTTTCTTCCTTACAATTTATATTGACTATCTTAAAACTACATTTTTAAACTATATATAATTAGAGAAAAATATCAGAAAATACGAAAAAACTGTAACAAATATATTTTATGTAATATATCTAAAATGTATAAATTTTTATTTTATAATATAATATAATATAATAAATTTCCCACAGACATTTTCATGTCATCTCTTTCTCTAAAGTGTGTCTGTCCTCCACATCAACCTTTCATTTACTAGATGCGTTGAAATATTTAAAATCCCTTTTCCATTATTAAATAAGATTGATGAACTCATGTAAATGCTCCTTTATATAACCTGTTTGCAATGTAAAATATACAAGTCCATGAAATTCTGAAATATTACCTAGAACACAAGGGTACAATTGTCATTTAAATCGGGTCAGTCTCTCGAGTCTTCCAAAATCCACGAAGAGTGGGTCCCGATGCATGGACGACCGTCGTTCTCCGGAAGATCCTACGCCAAGTTCAGTTAGGCCCACAGAAGCAACCGTCCACAGTCTCTACACGTCAATACGTGCCTTTTCGACGGCTGAGATTTACCCAACACGGGCGCTTCCCTCATTGGCGAGCTTCGTCCTCTGCTCTTTTCCTATTGGTCCACGTCACCTTCGATGACATGTTCAAGTTCTTCGTCTGCCCGGCCGATACGGAGCCACGGCCCCGCCCCGCCCTATAAATTTCTGATTACAGAGCTTTCGATCTCGGCGAAAACTGTCTCACTAGCTCGAAAACGAAACCGAAAAAAAGCGCAAACACAGCTCAGATCTGCTCGCGTGGTGAAAGAAATGGCTCGATCTTGGAGAGATCGGCGGTTGTCGATCCTTGCGTTGCTCGTATTGACAGGTAATGTTTTTGAAAATTGTTGGGTGTTTCGGTTTGGGTGATTACTGTGGCTAGTGGGTTTATGTGGGTAGGATCTAGTTTTTCGTTTTGTCTTGGGTTTGGTTTGTTTTAGTGAATGAGCAAGGCTTTTTGTTCTGTTGAAGGATCTGCACCATTTTCTTTTAGATTTTTTATTTGTGGCGGATTAGTGAATGTTTCGATGGATAATGTGTGATTTTTGTTAACTAGCTGCTCTTGCCTTTGTATGATTGTTTAAGTAGCCATCTTTGTTTTCATCCAACTGTTTAAATTTTTTCAGATGTGAATATGATAAAGGTAGGAGTTCAAGCACTGGGTTCATTTGTTGCTTATAGTTTTATATTAGATACCAGTTCTACCCACAGGCGTTTCTTTTAGTATGTGGATAGAATGTTTAAATCTTGACAACATTTTTGCGTGGGAGAGACACCCACCCCCAATGCGCTAGTTTTAGGCATACTCAGTCTGATTTGAGTCTGTATATTTTGATGTACGTTTTTTCATTTTTTTGAGCCTTGCAATTTTCTATTTGAATCCTTTATGTAGTTTGTATTCTTCTTTTAGGGGCACGTTTCGTATACATCTCTATGATTCATGTCACTTCTTGTAGACCTGCCTGATAAACTGAACACATCTTTCCAGGATTTTGTTTAATTTCTTTATTATTGTAAACTATATGCCTTCGGATCATAATGGCGGCCTAATAACCTACGCATATCTTTCTGTACATTCTCTTCAGGTTGCCTGTGTGCTTTTGCCGTTGCAAAAGAAGAAGCCAGCAAGTTGGGAACAGTAATTGGAATAGATCTTGGTACCACTTATTCATGTGTAGGAGTTTACAGGAATGGTCATGTGGAGATTATAGCCAATGACCAAGGGAATCGAATCACTCCATCATGGGTGGCGTTTACCGATACAGAAAGACTTATTGGAGAAGCTGCCAAGAATCAGGCAGCTGTGAACCCGGAAAGAACCGTATTTGATGTAAAACGATTGATAGGAAGAAAGTAATAATCCACTCTCGTATTAATTTTCCACTGGTGCTTTAAAGTATTGAAAGTCAACCTTACCATAACCTGTTAATATATTTTTGTAGATTTGATGATAAGGAGGTCCAAAGAGATATGAAGCTTGTCCCGTACAAAATTGTTAACAAAGATGGAAAGCCTTACATTCAAGTCAAGATTAAGGACGGAGAAACCAAGGTTTTCAGCCCTGAGGAGATCAGTGCCATGGTTCTAACCAAAATGAAAGAGACTGCTGAAGCATTTCTTGGAAAGAATATCAAGGATGCCGTTGTTACCGTACCAGGTGAGCAGCCCTTACTTTTAGTTCATCGTTGGTTGTTTTGTTCATTGTAGTTAATTCACTGTCCTAAAACTTGTCTTTATTGTATTTGTTCTGCAGCATATTTCAATGATGCCCAGAGGCAGGCTACAAAGGATGCCGGTGTCATTGCTGGTTTGAATGTGGCGAGAATTATTAATGAGCCAACCGCTGCAGCAATTGCCTATGGTTTGGACAAGAAGGGTTTGGAGAAGAACATCCTTGTCTTTGACCTTGGTGGTGGGACATTCGATGTCAGTATCTTGACTATTGACAATGGAGTTTTTGAGGTTCTGGCCACAAATGGTGACACTCACTTGGGAGGTAAAAATATTTTTCACAAGCTCGTAGTCTGTTTAATCACCTTTCCGAAAGACAAATTTATAAATTTATTGAACAGCTAAGTGTGCCACATTAATGGGTCAATGTTTTGGTTACTTCAGGTGAGGACTTCGACCAGAGGATCATGGAATACTTCATCAAGTTGATCAAGAAGAAGCACAACAAGGATATCAGCAAGGACAACAGAGCTCTAGGAAAGCTCAGGAGAGAAGCTGAGCGTGCCAAGAGGGCTCTCAGCAACCAGCACCAAGTCCGTGTTGAGATCGAGGCTCTCTTTGATGGAGTCGATTTCTCTGAGCCTTTGACCAGAGCTCGTTTTGAGGAACTCAACATCGACCTGTTCAGAAAGACAATGGGCCCTGTTAAGAAGGCCATGGAGGATGCCGGGCTTCAGAAGAGCCAGATTCATGAGATTGTACTAATCGGTGGAAGTACTAGGATTCCCAAGGTTCAACAACTTTTGAAGGATTACTTTGATGGGAAAGAGCCCAACAAGGGGGTGAACCCAGACGAAGCTGTTGCCTTCGGTGCAGCCGTGCAGGGAAGCATTTTGAGTGGAGATGGCGGCGACGAGACCAAAGGTATTTATTTCTCCTTTTCAGCAAGGAGAAAGAAAAGAAAAACCTGTACAATATCACTTATTATAGCATCTGTATTCGCTAACTCAACCCTTTCTACAATGCAGACATTCTTCTTTTGGATGTTGCCCCATTGACCCTTGGTATTGAGACTGTGGGTGGAGTTATGACTAAGTTGATTCCTAGGAACACCGTCATTCCCACAAAGAAATCTCAGGTCTTCACCACTTACCAGGATCAGCAGACTACTGTATCGATCCAGGTAAAATGACTACAATGACTATAGTCTAAATAAATGAATGCCACCAGCAAAAATAGTCTCAAATCTCAGGTTTGCTGAAATGGAATGTTTTTCCTCTGTATGTAGGTCTTTGAGGGTGAAAGGAGTCTCACCAAGGACTGCAGAGAGCTCGGAAAATTCGACCTTTCTGGAATTCCTCCGGCTCCAAGGTCTGTTACCTTCTTTTGATATTCATGAGATATGGTTCTTCCAGTCTTCACTTCAAACAGTGAAATTATCTGGGTTGAAGCATATCTGAACTTCTTTTTTTTTTTTCCATTTGAACAGAGGCACCCCTCAGATTGAAGTCACATTCGAAGTCGATGCCAATGGTATCCTGAACGTGAAGGCAGAGGACAAGGGCACCGGCAAATCGGAGAAGATCACCATCACCAACGACAAGGGCCGTCTGAGTCAGGACGAGATCGAGCGTATGGTCCGTGAAGCCGAGGAGTTCGCTGAGGAGGACAAGAAGGTGAAGGAAAAGATTGACGCCAGAAACAGCCTGGAGACTTACATCTACAACATGAAGAACCAGATCAACGACAAGGACAAACTCGCGGACAAGTTGGAATCCGACGAGAAGGAGAAGATCGAGACGGCCGTCAAGGAGGCACTCGAGTGGCTCGACGAGAACCAGACCGCCGAGAAGGAAGACTATGACGAGAAACTGAAGGAGGTGGAAGCTGTCTGCAACCCCATCATCACTGCCGTCTACCAGAGATCAGGTGGCGCAGCCGGTGCCGGAGCCGGAGCCGACGACGAGGACGATTCACACGATGAGCTCTGAGTAGAAATGATCCGATATCATTTGTCCCTTTTTTGAGTAATGGGTCAAGAATGTTTTTATTGTAATCTTCTTCATTTAGACGGAGACTTAGAAGAGAAGTTTGTGAGAGAGAGAGAAACACTGAAACAAAAATGCAGGGGAGGAAAATCAGCCCTGGTTCAGAGAAGCCCCCACCCCCACCTCACCCTGGAGGATGTAAGATTTGTTATTTTTGGAAGGGGGGCTTCTCGTTTTTTGTTGACTGATATCGTATTAATCTTCTAGTAGATATCTTACTCCCACTCTATGGCTTTGCATGGTTCAGTTTCCCTTCGAAGCTCTCGGGCATGTTAGTATGTTACTAGTCATTGTTGATGATGAATAGAAAGTATTGGCGTTGATTAACTTTTAAAATAAATTGCTTATGATTCTATTAAAAACGAAAAAAACATTGTTATAAGTTATAACTTTATGGGGATTAAAATTGAGGAGCAGTTTTATTTGTTAATGCTTCCTGAATCCTAACTCATGCTCAATGTATAATTAAATAAAATACAGTATATTATATGCTTTAAAGTATTTTCGTTCTCTAATGTTAACTATAATCTAAAACTATATTAACTATTAAGATTTAAGAGTTAGGAACTTAGGATAGATCAAATGTAATGTAGCATTTTCCAATACCGATTTAAATAATTACATAGTAAGTTGTGTTTCATTTTATAATAAGAATTTGCCGCAAGTCCAAAACCCATTTTGCATTTGGATTTACAACATTACGATTTACAAAATACAGATTATCAATTTTAAGTATTTTACGAATTATTTATGTATTTAAAAACTAAGTAGTTAACACAATTTAAATGTATCAATCTAAGTCATGTAAATTCGAAATCATAGCAACTGAAAAAATAGTATTAATGTAAATACATTTAGCCTGGGTTGGAGTCATTGTGCTCCGTCTCTTTATCAGAACCGTCCATGATGGACCCACTTAATGGTAGGTTTCATTACCAACGATCTCAGATTTGTGATTTACGGGAGCTCGGACATATATTTCTCATGCCATCACTGCTCCCGTGCTCTGCTTTCCTCTGCTAGTTTTCAGAGGTTGGAAGAGAAAGGAAGCGATGGTGGAGGTGGCGGGCACGGTTGTGCACGAGGTGCTGGGTCGAAGACTGCAAGAAGTGGATCAACCCATTGTCGACTACATCATAAATGTTCTCGCGGATGAAGACTTTGATTTCGGTCTCGAAGGCGAGGGGGCTTTCGACGCCATTGGGGAGCTACTCGTTGACGCTGGTTGCGTCAACGACGATGATGAAGGGCGTTCGGTATGAAATTTGTTTTTTTTTTACTGTTATAAGGCTGCATATAGTGACTAATCCAATTTTCCTATTCAATTTTTTTTCTGTCATTATAATCGTGGAAGAGAGTTTAAATAAGTTGGTTTTTGTATATAATGTTTTGTGGTTTTGGGTTGAATTTAGATTCTGTGGGTTGAGGAGTAGGCCTGTTCGTTTAAACTGTGTTAAGTGTTTTAACTTGGGAATGGTGGGTGTAGTGACTTCAGCTGACGTTATGCGTTTTAATTGATTATTCTGATTGATTGGATTTCTTTATTCGTTTTATACTCAGCTCTATCTCATAGATTAGTGATCAAATAGGCTTGAAGTTTGACCATATAAGCATCTTTCCTGCTGTTAACATATTATGCTTTACTGGGTTATTTTGTTTTGCTGCATTTCGTTTGTGTAGTGTTCACTGGGATATTCTGTTTTGCTGCGTTTCCTTTGTGTAGTGTTTACTGGGTTATTCCGTTTTGCTGCGTTCTTTTGTGTAGTGTTTACTGGGTTATTCTGTTTTGCTGCATTCCATTCGTGTAGTGTTTACTGGGTTATTCTGTTTTGCTGCATTTTAGTTTGTGTAATATATTCGTGCGTCCATGGTTCTTAGAGTATTTGGGAACACAGGTTTGCTCTAAACTTTCTGAAAAATTTGGAAAGCATGGATTAGTGAAAATCAAACCAGCTGTCCGAAGTCTTGCTACACCTTTACGGATGTTCGACGGAATGGACGAAGATGAAGCTCCTAAGAAACAACCGGAGCCTGTAGATGGTCCCTTGCTCTCTGAACGTGATAAAGCAAAACTTGAAAGGAGGAAGAGGAAAGATGAACGACAAAGAGAGGTCTAAACACTAGCCGATGCTTTTGCATATTTTCTGCTGTACACTTTTTGCTAACATTTGAATAAGTAATGGACTTTCATTTTCTTTGGAAATGGACTACACACACTGTCTACCATTATTCTTCGGTTATCAGTCACCAAATCCCCCATGTTATACTCTTATGTTTCTATTTTTTATTTTAAATATTCTGTTGTACTGGTAGAGGAGCCGATCCTCCCATCAATGTTTCTTTCAATATCTCTTTTAACCAGTCATAGCCGTTATTTGTCTTGAACAGGCACAATATCAGATGCATTTGGCGGAAATGGAAGCAGCCAAAGCAGGTATGCCAGTGGTATGTGTAAACCACGAAAATACTGGAGAGGGAACTGTCAAGGATATCCATATGGAGAACTTCAATATTTCTGTTGGTGGCCGTGAGCTCATTGAGGACGGCTCTCTCACACTCTCATTTGGTAGACACTATGGTGAGATTTTTCTTGGAATTTTCATTTGTTTGAATTGTTGGACCCTGTCTCCTTAGTTAGACTTGAAGCCAAAGGTCCAAGTCATTCATATTATAAATGCTATATCCTTCTGTGTGAATTTGTTCATGAACATCCGTATTGATTTTCCTGCAAGCGGAGTTTCTACGTTAACATCAGGTTAATAAATTCAAATTTGCATGGGTAAATATGGAGTTCATTATGTGATTGAGATGGTTTGTAATGGGTCAATGGCAAATGTGTCGTCTACTGGAGTATATGTTTCGTAGTGTCACTGCTGCTGTACTGGTAGAAAATACTGGTAGCTGGTTATAAAAGTTCAAGAACAAAGCATTGTTTCCTGATTTGGCCTGGCTGATATTCTAGAGATAGAAGCAACTGAGGCACATCATCATGAACGTGAAAATGATTCATGGACCAGTCATTATCAGTACACATCATTTGTTTCTTGCACCAGTGCAATGCAAACACATGCCTTGCTGATAAATCACCTAGAGAGTCGGCTGTAGTACCCTGAACATTTTGGGTTAAGAATGTTTTTCAAATATAGGGACTTTTATTATATTATCTCAAGGATTGTAGATGTACTTATTTCCTGGACTACTTTTTAGGGCTTGTTGGGAGAAATGGTACTGGGAAAACAACTTTTCTTAGGCATATGGCCATGCATGCAATTGATGGCATCCCCAAGAATTGCCAGATATTACATGTGGAGCAAGAAGTCGTAGGTGATGATACTATAGCTTTGCAATGCGTTCTTAATTCCGATGTAGAAAGAACTCAACTCTTGGAAGAAGAAGCTCGACTACTTGCTCTGCAGGTTAGAACATATTCCATATTAAGTTAAAAGAGGATTTCCATTGTCTTTTCCTGAAAATAGGAGTTTCAATTTCAGTTTTCTTCTCAAGAGTTTCTTTCTTTCTATCAATGCTATACTGATTTTGTTTTTGCTATTTTTAAGAGAGACATTGAGTTTGACGGTCCAGATGCAAAGCGTGATGGTGTTGATAAAGATCTTATATCTCAAAGAATTCAGGACATATACAAGAGACTGGAGTTAATTGATGCAGATTCTGCAGAAGCTCGGGCTGCATCTATTCTTGCGGTCAGTTTTGAAAAGCTAATTTAACTTTTTAACGAAAAAAATGCCAAAAAAAGGCTGTTCATTTTTAATGAAATTATCTGTTCTGTCCACTCCGAAGCAATTTCCTCATCTGAAGGGTATACAATTAGCTTGCAGTACTCAATTTGTGAAATAGGGCCATTTTTTGTTAGAATCAATTGTTGAGGTTAAGGAATCTTTTTTCAAAAAGAGGTATAGGATCCATAGCCCATACTGATATAGGACAATCTTTGAAAACGATCTTCTTATTCTTTCAGATTAACTTACCTAAGACACGGAGCAGACACATCGGGCCATAGAATGGTGGGCTTATATCGGAGAGAGATTGTGACATGTTGCACTAGCTTGACTTTACTCCTTTCATTAATTACTGCAGTTATAGAATTAATTATTTCTTAAAATTTTGTGATTATAAATTGGTGTAACAAAGTCTCCCAACCCCCTTGGAGGTTGATGGTTTAGTACAGAGAAATCTGGTCCATTGGACACACAATTTCGTGTGTTAGGACACACATACCCAGATCCGCAAATTCAGCTGCGGACTCCCTTGCCAGAGAAGGAGTTTCACTACCACAGATGGAAGTGAAAGACCCACCATAGGATTATGTTGGGAAGAAGTTGTAAACTGTATTCTGCATGATTGAAATCCATTCACTTCCTTCAAAAAAAAAAACATTTGTGATTATTAGCCATTTAGAAAAGATATCTACAATTTTGTCAGGGTCTCAGTTTCACTCCTGAAATGCAAAAGAAACCAACAAAAGCTTTCTCTGGAGGATGGCGCATGCGAATTGCTCTTGCACGTGCTCTCTTTATAGAGCCTGATCTCTTATTACTTGATGAGCCTACGGTATTTTTCTTCATTTGGCTTTTACATACTCTCTCTCTCTCTCTCTCCCCTCTCCCGCTCCCTCTCCCTCTCCCCCCCCCTCTCTCTCTCTCTCTCTCTCTCTCTCTCTCTCTCTCAAAGAATAACTCAAACATGTCCTGAGATTTCTCTTTGGGAAGACAAAATTAACACTTTGCATCTATATGCAGAACCATCTTGATTTGCATGCAGTTTTATGGCTGGAGTCATATCTTGTCAAGTGGCGGAAGACATTTATTGTAGTTTCTCATGCTAGAGAGTTCCTAAATACGGTAGACTTTCTTCCATTGGCTGTAGGTTTGAATATTTTTAATATGTTCTGACAAATTTATCTGGTATTTTCCTCAGGTTGTCACAGATATTCTGCATTTACATGGAAAAAAGCTGGTTGCGTACAAAGGCGACTATGACACTTTTGAGAGGACCAGGGAGGAACAACTGAAGAATCAGCAGAAGGCTTTTGAGAGTAATGAGCGGCAGAAAGCTCACGTGCAGGTATCACTTTTGCATTTACAGTTAAACTTTTTTCCTTTCAATTAAGATTGTTGGAACTATTATGTGATCCTCTGCTTTCCAGGCTTTTATTGACAAGTTCCGTTATAATGCGAAAAGAGCATCTCTTGTTCAGTCAAGAATCAAGGTATTGTTTGTTTTTTATTCTTCCTACCTTATGCATTCATGAATTGTTGTTATTCTGGTATTGATTGGGATAATTTTCTAGGCATTGGAACGGATGGGTCATGTGGATGAAATTGTCAATGATCCTGAGTATGGTGCTTTTTTCATATGCACTTTCTTTGCCTTGGAACCAATCCGTGTACTATCTCCATAAAATAAATTTCTCTTCAATGATATTCCTATGACTTCTTTATTCTAATTATGCAGCTACAAGTTTGAATTTCCAACTCCGGATGATAAACCAGGACCTCCTATTATAAGCTTCAGGTTAAGCACTAAAAGGAATCCTTCTGGGAAGCTTTACATTGATAATTTTTAGTAGGAAGTATTCTCGATTCTTTCTCTCTTTCTCTTCTCTCTCTCTCTTTTTCTCTCTCTCTAACTAAATCCCAACTATTACTCTTGGGGAACTTACTTTGAGATGTTGAATACTGCCATATCGGTTTAAAATGGTGGTGAGACTCAAAGAAAACTGTACAAGCCAATGTATTAACTAAAAAGGATGCAATTTAATAGTTCGTACTAATGCATATTTGATTATCTTTTTGATTTATCATTCTCTCGATTGCAGTGATGCATCATTTGGATATCCTGGTGGGCCTCTCCTGTTCAAGAATTTGAATTTTGGCATAGACCTTGATAGTCGGATAGCAAGTAAGGATCATTTTTCCTTTTTTCTCCTAGATTCTTCAGAACACAACTTCATTTATCATAAGATGCAGAACAGATAATAATAACTAGAGGAGAATAAATGGAGTACATGTCTCACTTCAAATGAAAAGCATTTTTGTTATTGGCGACCAAGTAACTCTCTCTTTTGATAACTGATCTCCTAAACGGTCTTCAGTGGTCGGCCCCAATGGCATTGGCAAATCAACTATTCTCAAGTTGATATCAGGAGAGCTTCAGCCAAGCTCTGGAACTGTTTTCCGTTCAGCTAAGGTATGTTTTTACAGCTGGCATACTTTTCATATGCTGCTATTTGAGAATACTTAATGTGGATTTCTTCTAGTATAGTCTCTTCCTAGGTTTTGGTGAAGAGTAGCTCTTTATAGGCTCCATGCTTAAAAGAAACTGATATTTTCTTTTGCAGGTTCGGATGGCAATATTCAGTCAGCATCATGTTGATGGGCTAGATATGTCTTCAAATCCTCTTCTGTACATGATGCGCTGCTACCCTGTTAGTACATATGCTTTTTGGGTTTCGTTTCTTGTCTTGAAACTTAGCTGCTGAGAGCACTAGTTCTTTGCATAAATGCTGATCTCTGTCGAGCACCATAAACTGGTACCACTAATTGTTAATGTCAATCCTAACGGAGAGAGTTGTCATTTCTTCTACACTTTGCTGAACTAGTTCAGTGTGGTCTGGACATTGATAAGCTTGTCATTGATTTTTCATTTTTATGTTTTAGTTAATTTTTCTTTTCTTGCAATGTCTTCACTCTTTATAGGGAGTACCAGAACAGAAACTAAGAGCTCACTTGGGGTCATTTGGGGTAACTGGGAATCTTGCACTGCAACCAATGTATACGTTATCAGGTACACCTATATGCATTTTGATTATCTGATTGTAGATTATAAATAAGTGGCAAACAATTTTGGTTGATTTCTTATGATATTTTTCAGTCAAATATCATGTCAAAAGATGTTTCAAGGATGACTTTATTATAACCTAGATGCCAGAGCGTGCTGTTTGTGTTTGGGACTTTGATCTGATGTTCACCTGTATTAAAAAGTGTAGTCATGGATTAGAAATTAAAATCTTTCTAGAGAAGTAAGAAAGCATTCCTCTTACAGATACACAAACACACACAGAAATGTCAGCTGAGTGAAGCATGGATTAGTCTGTCTCTAATCTAACTAACATGTTCCCTGTTGTTCATTCTGTCGGCCAAAATACTTACCTCGACCCTATTTTGAGTTTGTTTCTATTTCTTTCACAACCTATGTATGTTTCCATAAGATGAATGTTTGAGAGCAGTTTTAATAATATTCTGTACAAACTTTTCAGGTGGTCAGAAAAGCAGAGTTGCATTTGCTAAGATCACTTTTAAAAGGCCTCACATCATTCTTCTCGATGAGCCATCAAACCATCTTGTAAGTATCAAAATATAATCATGCTTTCTTTAGTCTTTGTTATTTAATTGATATGGACAAATGAACAAAACTCTGGAGACAAAAGTATTTGTGAATACAGCCTCTTCTTAACCTTCAAAGCTATATTGGTTTTATTCTCCTGCGTCAATGGAGATTAAGCTCTCTAGTGGTTCCAGCTTTGGCTTGCAGAGTACTTCTGTTAGGGAGAAGATGCAACCATGGTTTTAATACTGATATTTTTTTCTCTTCTCACCTTCACTTTTGTATCATTATAACCTAATTTTACTCGATCGTAAATGCATCTGCAGTGGGTCAATGGGTTGTCCACTACTATAGATCATTAGATCTCCAATACAACACCTACAGAAATTTTTTAGTCTTGATACTTTACTGGCTGCAAATGCCTGCATTTTTATAAGCGAAATATGCCACTGACACTCTTTATAGTTAGCAAGGTTTCTCCTCCATTATTCGATTGTTATATAAATACATCATACTAAGCAGTAAGAAATCCTTCATCCTCCAGGATTTGGACGCTGTTGAGGCACTCATTCAAGGTCTTGTTCTCTTCCAGGGCGGGGTGCTCATGGTAAGTTTGTCCTCATTTCCTCAATTCTCTAGCCTTTTCCCCAAACGCAATCTTAGATGAGATGTTCTGCTCTACCTTTACAGGTTAGTCACGATGAGCATCTTATATCTGGAAGCGTGGATGAGCTGTGGGCTGTCTCAGACGGGAAGGTGTCTCCGTTCCCGGGGACATTTCAGGATTACAAGAGACTCCTCAAGAACGCTTCTTGAGAAACAGGAGACTGGACATCTGTTACTCTCTGTTTGGAATTTTTTTGTTGTTTCATGGGAAGAGAACTATGTAGTACTATGTAGTATACTATACACCATTAAAGAGGAAATATTACTTGGAACAGCATTTCTTTTAACATAGTATATAATCGTAGTACCCTTTACTCTTAATTCTTTTCTGGAAACGTTCATAGCTACTACCACCTGCAGCACATCAAAATTGTAAGAAGAATTACGAGCGCTCAATTTCATCGGAAGGATTATGCACCAAAACCTGCACGATCAACTATCTTAGGAGGTAGGACACCCTACAATTCGTCTCTGCAAACCAAAATTTAAACTGAATTGGCTAAAGAGTGGTGATACGAGCACTTTCAAGTATTACAGCAAGAGTTTACATCCTTGCATCTAACTTGCAGTCCGGGTAAGAGATAAACTCGATAATATCTGTAAGAGTATTTTTTAATTATCTTCTTATTTTATGGGTAAATCTTTAACTCTAGATTTTCACTATGTAAAAACTTCAAAGTAAAATAAGAAATTATTAATATTATTTTTCTTGACTTAAAAGATCAAAACAGCATAAGAAGTTACAGAATCTATATACATTGAACTCAAAAGAAACAAAAGAAGAAAAAATAACAAGTCATTGAATATAATATGATAACACAACAATTAGCACTCTTGAACTTCAGAGGTAATTAGTAAATGCTACAGAAGTCGTATATTGGCTTTGCCGTTTTTACTCCTCTAGTAATATTTTGTATGAGAGAAAAAATAAAAACTAAGTGGCTTTGCTGTCTTCTAATTGGGTTCTGCAGATGGTCCCGCATTAGCCAGGAAAACATCGACACTGACTTCTGGCCAGAGAAAGGATAAGGAAACTGAAAGAAGTCTGACCCATGCTCTCAGTAAGCTCAAATGGCGACCCTCCATCTTGCCGGAAACAGCGCTTCCCTGCGCCGCGTCGATCCCACGAGCAATTCGTCGTCTACGAGACATTGGTCCCAGCTCAGGTTCAAATGCTCTGGTATGGTATAAATCTTTAGAACTCTTCGTTGATTCAATCATGGAACCTTGCGTTCGCTTGGTGGTTGAATGTCAGAATTGGGTTCCAGCAACCCAAATCTTGTAGTGAATTGAGAAGGTGAAGAAAGGAAGAAATTTTAAATTCTGGGTTGCTAGTTTTGAAGAAAGTTGGGGTGGAATGCAGAATGATTTGTATGGTCTTCAAATCCGTTCTATAAGGGTCTTATGATTATAGATTTGAGGGGTAATCTACTTTTTTGCATTGCAGCTGTTGAGGATAGGAATGGATCGAAGGAATGCTCCTTGCCTTTTAAAGAACTGAAAAATGTCGCATGTGGGTTGCTCGCTGTTTGGGCTGTGTCAACTGCTTCACCCGTTCATGGTGCTGCTCAGGTTGCAAAACTACTTCTCTCTTTTTTTCTTTTTCTTCTCTCTTCCAAAACCATGTTTCTGATGCTATGCTGTTCACTTAAGCTAGTTAAATTCAGTGCTGAAAAAGCTTGCTCGACCCCGAAGAACTGCTCAATTTTACCTTTCTGCTACCTGATTTTCCTCTACTCTCTGTGTCATGTGAACCATCCAGAGGATTTTATACAAGCTCTTTAGTTATTATGGCACCTTATTAGCACCAACAAAATCAGGACTAGGATCACCCTGACCGAATTTGTCACCAACGAGCAGTTGCAGGCAACCCTTTTCACGTACCTATCGATCGTTACAATGTCTCACTTCCGATACAGGAAGTGAGCAGCCTCAACTGTGGGACAGATTATACTCTGGGATTGCCCAGGACATTTCTAAATGCTCTTGATTGTGATTGTTTAATTCCTATCCATTGTTATTCTGGCTTGCAGAGACTGCCTCCACTATCCACAGAACCAAACAGGTGTGAGCGTGCTTATGTTGGGAACACAATCGGTCAAGCAAATGGGGTTTATGACAAGCCCCTTGATCTTCGTTTTTGTGACTACTCCAATGATAAATCGAATCTCAAAGGCAAATCTCTCTCAGCAGCCCTCATGTCTGAAGCCAAGTTTGATGGTGCTGACTTGACTGAGGTGGTGATGTCGAAAGCCTACGCTGTTGGGGCGAGCTTTAAGAGTAATTCCTCCACTACTCTCTTTTATTGGTAGGCACCTCAGTTTTTTGAGACTGGTTGCATAATACTCAGATGCCAGCCCCTACTCTCCTCCACAAACACCACCTCACTTTTATCTTTGCAGGGCTTTAAGAAGCTTGAATCTCCATATTGAAACTTCCTTTGATTCGCAGATGTAGACTTCTCGAATGCTGTTCTAGACCGTGTAAATTTTGGGAAGGCAAATCTAAAAGGAGCTGTGTTTAGGAACACTGTGCTGTCTGGCTCCACATTTGAAGAGGCTGATTTGCAGGATGCAGTGTTTGAGGACACCATAATTGGCTACATTGATCTCCAGAAGCTCTGCATTAACAAAAGCATTACCCCTGAAGGAAGAGCAGAGCTGGGCTGCAGATAGTAATAGCTTTTTCTTCTCTATCTGTGCAAAATTCACAACCTCTCTGGGTCTGAATCCAAACCTCTGGGTCTGAACACGATTTTGTTGAATGTGTATCTGAACTTCTCATTGTAAGTAATGTATGATTCAGGAAGCATAAACACTTAGCTGATGCTTTGCTTGTATTCATTTGTTGTCATGAAGAAGAAATGTTCTTGTTTAGCATTCAATATCCGTTGAGACTCAATGAACCGGCCAAACAACGAGAAATCAAAACAGTCATTCAAATTAAAAAAATGGCTTAGTTTTCTTCAAATTATAGATTTCTATTTGTTCATCCAAACACTGAAATAGATTTCGTAAGAAAAATAATCAAAACTGAGCAATAAAAGCGCATCTGGTGTAGTGGTATCATAGTACCCTCCCACGGTACTGACCGGGGTTCGATTCCCCGGATGCGCATAACATTTTTTTTTCCTTCAATAGAATTAAAAATAAAACATAAAATTTTAAAATAAAATCATATAAATAACTAGATACATCACTCTATATCTAAGGAAATTCTAAACATCTTAATAGTTTCAAATTTCCATGAAAATTTCACATTCAATTTTGAGCTGCCATTCCATCTTCCATCAACACCTACAATTCCAATCTTTTCCGTTTTCCATCTTCCATTCCTGTGTCATGTGAAGCTGCAACCGGCTCATTCGGTCGCCGGTCTCTTTTCTTGCTTTCTTATTCCGGTAATACCCCTCTGAATTTATTTACCTCCCATTCTAGCATGTGGTGGGTGAGCTCCCCTTCAACAAATCCTTAATTGTGGCTGTCAACGTTAAACCCTAGAAAATGCTTTGAATTGGTTATTTTTGGGATGGTGAGAGTTTGTATAAAAATAAATTGGATAAATATGGATTAATTTGTTCATTGAATTTGATTGTGATCATTCTAGTTTTTTAGTAGTAATTGATTTATAGTATTTCAGTTTTTAAGGTAGTTGTGTGTTACTTTTCTATCAAGTTGCATTAATTTTTATATCTGATTAAGTTTGTAACTTATATTGATATGGAATTTTGAAGATATGTTCAATTGATATTCTACCTGAGTTGGTATGATGTTTTGTATGAAGTGCATTGTGAATTTGTCCAATTCAATTAGATTCAAGATTATATGATATTTGAGCTTTGAGACCTCACTAAGAGGAGGCACCTTGATTGAGCTGACCCAATTAAAATATGTCTAAGTCATGAAAACTTGATTGCTATTATAAGTAGTATGTGAATCCCATCTAAGTCACGTATACTTAACCTTCTTGAATATGACTTAGGCAATCAAAATTTGAGTTTGGCTCAGTCTAACTCAAATTTGACCGGAATAAAACATGTCTTAGTCATGAAAACATGTTTGCTATTACAAGTGGCAAGTGAATCCATCTAACTCCGGTATACTTAATCTTCTCGCATATGAATTGCGCAATCAAAATTCGAGTTCGACTCAGTCCGACTCAAAGTTGACCCGAATAAAACATGTGTGAGTCATGAAAATGTGTTTGCTATTACAAGTGGCCTGTAAAATCTATCCTAACTCCAGTACACTTAATCTACTTGAATATGACTTGGGCAATCAATATTCGAGTTCGACTCAATCGAACTCAGTTAGCCGGCCTTGTTTTAGGCTCCGAGACCAGAACGAGTCAACTCAGAACTCGAACATGGTTGCAATCTGATCAAGCTAAGAACAAGACTCGAGTGACAGAAGAGAGGGTGAGTTAAGGGTCTAATAGTCAATTCACCTACTCAACGGTCTTCTCCGGTGCCAGTTTCCAGGCAGCAACAGTATCACGAGATCAGTAATATAAATAGCCATGGCCGAGACATGCACACCACCTGTGCAATCAACCACCCTCGCTTCTTCCCGGCCGTCGGCGGCCGGAACTCACATCCGGTGAGGTCCAGTCCGCCGGAGCTCTTGAATCCGATCGATAGAGTCTGTGTTATTTGTATGGCTTCCTTCTAATGTTTCTTGCTCAAATGAGTATTCCAACAGAGGGGCTCGCTATATATTACGTACGTCGTCCTTTAAGGATGGGTATGTTGTCTTCTCTGAGTTGGGATACTCATTTGTGCGAGTAATGTTAGAATCAATGGAGGCAGTTATATCCTTATACTGAAACGGCATGACCTCTTTCTGGATGGCTTCAGTGACTGAGAATGAAGGTGGGTTCTTAGTTAAGTTACACTGAAGTGCAAGTTCATTACTTCTTATTCTGAACTCATCTAGGAACTGAATATTTCTTCTTGTTTTCTTTTTCTCTCTTTCTTTTTTTTTTTTTTTTCTTTTCATTGATCTGTTAAGGACACACAATTTTGGAAGCTCGGTTAATATGAAAACTGCTCTTTCTCTAGATCTCTCTTTGGAACTCTCTCAATATAGCTGCTAAATGCTTTCATAGAGAACTGTTTGAGATAAAGAGTTCGATCTCTTTGGAAAAACCCCATTTGGTAACTCTTTTAAAAGCACTAAAAATTTTTGATTTTCAAAGACAGATTCATCTAAACATTGGTTCTAATTAAACACATTTATTATCCAAAGTGTAGTTATTTCATCCATAGAAGAGCTTGCAGCCTTCAAAGAGCTAATTAACCAAAGAATAATGCTAGTTGCACTTAGCCCCGTACCTATTGCACACACTTGTTAATCTAAACCATTGATGTTTAAAGTTTATCCTCCAGAAAATAGGATTTTATAAAATTTTTTTTATATATTTTTAAGGGCTAAAATTAACATGTACATCAGATAGATGCATCTGCTAGGTGCATCTAGCATTACTCTTAGCCAAATAACACTATTCACATCTCCTTAGCCACCTTTTGTCCTTGTGGGAAAATTGGAAGTCTCACTACCAAATTTTTTGGCGGTTTATTGAAGAGAGAGGTTTCTAAGGCCGGATAAGATTGATTTGTCATTATCTAATTTTTATTGTATACTTGGGCGTATATAAAACTATCTTTTATAGTTTTATTTTTTTTTTTAAAAACGTAATTTAAGATATATTAAGATGTAGTGATCCTAAATTTATTGCATTATACACTAGGGGTTTGTTTTAAATCTCTTTTATATTTTTGAACAAACTTTCAATTTTTTTTGTGGAATTTTTAAAAAAATAAAAAATGTATTGGGAAAATTTATCATGGAAAATTAGAAATATGAAGAAAATTTACCAAATTTCATAATTAAAATTTAAGCAGTAATATTTAATTATTTTTTTAAAAAGGTAGTGTGAAATTACAGTAGTACCCCTGACCGAAAAAATTTGGTCCTTTTCTCTGGTTGGTTTTTACGGACCGTCCCGCTTTTCTCTAATCAGTGTTAGTTCGATTACTAAAAGACAAGGATCAAAGACGGTCGCTTTTCTCGGTTCAAGCGTTACGAACGCGTTTCCCCTTTTCTGCCTTCCTTCTCTCCCCTCCTCTCTCTCTCACGGGCTCCCCCCTTTCGCGTTCAGGTCTTCGAAGAATTCTCCTCCTTCGGCCCTCTCGGCAATGGAAAACTCCAGCTTGATCTCCTGCGAGAAGCTCGACCGGGTGGCGAGCTGGGTCGGCACCAGCGTCGCCTCCGCCTTCTTCGCCTCCCTCGAGCGCTGCTCCTGCATCAATCTCAGCACCACAGACCCCGAAGACGAGGAAGAGGCCAAGGACCGGCCCTTGATGCTCACCAATACCATCATCCACGACGCATCCGAGAGCAACCACGGCGAGAAGCTGCCGCCCGTCTGATCCCTTTACACTTTCGGTATAAAAATTGTCGTGATCCGGTGGGATGCCCTTTGGGTTTCCCCCGGAACGAGCTGTGAATTTGGGGTTGTGTTCGGTTTTAAGAATTAGGGGTTGTTGTCGTCTATGTGCCGTGGGTTTCATGTGGGATTTTATTTGGTATTGGGGGTTTATGTTACTCTTATAAGTAAAGAAGAGGGCAACGTCTTGTTTTTAAGTTTTCGTCTTGGTACTTTGTTGTAGCCTGGTATGTCCATTACGAAGATGAAATCTTGTGGGAGGAGATGATGGATAAGTTTTTTTTTCCCAATTTATATTAGATCTTTCTTTTTTGTGTTATAAATTGTGCGGCCCCTGAATAAGAATTTTTTGAATCTTTTGTAAAAAAAAGATATTAGAGCTAATCTGAATATTTAGTCATCTGCTGTGATTTCTGCATTGTTATTTGTCGGAAAGGGATGATAAATTCATTTTCTCTTTGCTTTCTCTATTTAAGGAACGGGAAATTCTTCCGGTAAATTTTCTAATGATCACTGAGTTCCTGGCTATGTGTTGCATACCTGACGATTGTGGTTGGTTTTGTTTTTTCCTATTAGCTTTGTGATTCTTCGCTGGAAAAGTTTAGCTTGCTTGAGAACCTTTACTATACTCTGCAAACAAGAAACTTTAGCAAGTCATCCTTTTTAACTGATTTCTTTGGGAAACATTATTTATTAATTATGGTTTAAAAACATGGAGACAGGTAAGTGGTCTTCTAACATATTGATTGCACAAAATGGAAAGGAGAACTCCTTTTTAAATAATGCTTAAACAGCCTTAGATCTAATCAGAAACATAAATAAGTTCAATTTCCTGATGGTGGAGACAGAAAATGGATATATTTCATTGATGCCCACTGGATGAAACTCTATAGTATGTGGCATGTGAGGTTGCATTCAGTATCTGATGACTATGATGAGCAAAATTGTTTCTTTTTCTATGATAAGAGATTCTATGAATTACAATGCAAACAAAGTAGAACTGCTTCCCATGCTCTTTTACATGAAAAGAGGGTAACCGTTGATTTTAGTAGATGTTTGTATTACATTGAAGTTAGCTGGAACCGTACACCTATAGTGTGAATGGAATATTGCTGGCACTTTGGCCAGGGATGAACTTTCTTGCTGTTGGAAATTTCTTCCTGTTCCTTTTTAATTTTCTTGAATAATGTTGTATTTCTCTCCTTTGAGAGTTCTTCTTGGTACGGTTGTGTTTCTCATTGTTTTAGAAATAACTAAAGAAACACTGATCTAGACATTGTATTCTTTTGGTAACATTCTGATCTGAGCATTTACTTCAATGTATAATACTCTTCTTGTTGTCTATCTTATTGAGATTCTCGATCTGGTTGATTTCTTAATAGTAGGTACCCATTCATTTGTGATCTCTTCCTCTGGGTAGTCCAGTGAGTTTCACCTTCAGGCAGGTCCAAAATTGTAGGAGCAAAGGGATAATGTACCAAGCCAATAGCTTACTAGGGGTTTTCTTATTTCTGGTTGTTGTGTTCTTATTGTGACTTTTATTGTAAGGCTTTTTCGTGGACAAAGGGAAAGTTATTTGGTTGAGAAGAAACTGATGTAAGGGTTAAGTAAAGCATGTTGAATAAACACTATGTAAGACAAGGCTAAATGTTGAGAAAGAAAGTATGCACTTTGTGAAACTGAGACCATGGCCAGACTGCTCAAATTTATGCTCTACCATGAGCTCCTCTCTCTCTCAACATGTACGGTATAATTAGTGGATGAGTCTAGCTTGGCTGAATCCAACTCGGTTAAAATCATCTTTTTTGGGTTCCCAGAAGAGCTTTGAGAGCAATCAATTTTCCGAGTTGACTCGAACAGGGGCAGGTTAGAGTTCTAGAATCAAGAGTGGTATGGAGGAGAACAATGGGTGTGCTGAATTGTTCAAGGCAACCACTGGCATTTCATATATAAAGCAGTCTTCCTCTTTTATTTCCTGTGACAGCTTCTGCACAGTCTTTCCATACTTGTAAATTCCGGATTGAAGTGTTTGTACTCAATGTTGGTAACGAAAATTTTGTTTGCTGCTGTAGGAACAAATGTTAAAGAACCGCTTTCCTGTACCAAATGGCACTTGCTTCAATAATTTCTTGCTCTATGGTCTAAGGCGATGTGGGCAAAAAAAAAAAAAAATGTTTATCAGATATCCTAGGCAGAGTACATGGACATGGCCAGCAGTTTTTTTTTTTTTTTTTTTAAATCAAGTGTTCGTTTCAATAAAAAATTGAAAATGAGATGATAATGATGATGATGATGATGATATTGTGACGGCGATATTTCTTGAGACAACTTTGATTTGATTGCATTTATTATTAGATATTAAAAATACTTTTAATATATATAATTCGATTCATCCAATGACTGAACATCAGTTATCATATATATATAACTTCGTTGATGGCAAGCGCTTTACCCCAAATTTGGACTGTCTGCCTATTTTTTGGCCCTTGCCCTTGATTAAAATAGGACCCTCATTAGCTTGTTTTGCTTGAACAGCCACTTTGCTGTTTAGGTAATACTTCTTCTCGGGATAACTTCTAAGTAAAACCACTACATAAGCCCGCTTTCTTTGCTGCTTAAGAGCTTTCTCTGTTTAAGAGCAAATTGTGGAGTCTTACCTCTTGCTCTTATGGATAACTTCTTAGTAAAAATAGTTCAACATGGACGACAAAGAGATACATGTTAGGTGACATGTATAAAATTTCCGACATTGATTAAACTTGGAGACACCCTTTCTAGTATTTCTCATACTAATAAGTTGTTAAGTGGATATTATATCGGCGAGGATATTTAATCGTCGACATATATAGGTTCAACTTTCACTAAAATGATTGTAGTCATATATTAGGATCAAGTAGGATGCTTATATATATGATAAAAGATTGTGTCTAGAATTGCTCAAGAGAATGCGGATCATTAGAATGCACAGTATTTCAGTCCTTATACGGTGGGTTAATGAAGAATTAGACATTGCAAACCTTTATAACAAAACCCTAGCCGTTAACCATTAGTGTTCGTTATACGGTATTAAACCCCCCTTAGACCTAACCTGGCAACGGCTCCCTATAAAAGGATAAAATTTGCAAATCATCACAAATATGTTAACTAATTGAGGATTAAGACCGTTTAAGGTAAATGACCTAAACCTTAGCCATTACCATGTTAAACAACATGGAATTTGTAGGAGTCATCCCCCCCATAAACCTTTGCAATGTGTTCTCCAAATGCTGATCTTATCCCCTAGCTAACTGTCAAAATGTCATTAACCTTGCACATATGAAAACTTAGTTTATATATAGCTCTATTTTTTCAAAAATATGCAACTGGTGGATTACAGTACTTTTAGCTAACAAAAGATACGAAGATGAAAAATGGTGAAATTCTGAGAAACAATAAAACTGTATTTGGAGTCAATTTCCCTCCAAAACACAGACAAAGTGGAAATTTTTGCAAATCGTATTCGCAAAACATATGAATATATTAAGCTTCAAGAAATGATACAAAATTGGGGAATAAGAAATCAGAAAAAGAGGAGTATATATACATAGGACCCAATTTCCTCCAGAAAAATGTAAAGCTTGTATTAGCAAATAACATTGTAGACAAAAATATGAGAACTCCGATAAGATCAGATCGATTCTCTTCTTCATACAGTACTTCTCTTTCTCTGATACCTCTTTTTCATACAGTACTTCTCTGATCATGAACTGAATCTAGCTAGCTAGTCTTCTCCGTCCCTCCAACACACCAGCATGAAAACACAGCGTCTTATAATGTAGAACCTCCCCCTCTGCTCTTTGGACAAAACCCTGAAACTACTGACCTTAACCCTACTAGCTTTCCTCCACAGAGATGACACAGAGAGCTCCATGAAAAGTGAGAACGCTCGCTCGCCTTTTTGGGTTTGATTTGGACGAAGCCGCCTCCCTCTTATATATATATACTGGGGAATCTGGCAGCCATTAGGGGCCGTCATTAAATTCCGATAGTGCAGAGAATGGAAGGTTCTGCTGTACGGCTGCATGAACCAGGACGAGAAACCAAAGTGTTCGGTGTGGCCCAGGTGTCGAGAGCTTTGTGGAGTCCCTGAGAGTTTCGGTTACGGTTCCCTGAACCGGGGATGATTACGAGGAGACACTGCTGAAATGGCCCTTTGTTGTGAACTGTATTTACAGGAAGTGCAACTCCTGGTTCAATGGTGGTTTTAATGCGGGTGTCTCCTTTTTAAGGAGGAAGATGAGAGATTGAGGGGGATTTGGAGATTAATTGTGAACACTGAATGTGGACTTTTGGAGTGATCTCCGTATCAATTTAAAGACGACTCTGAAATCCTTTTTGTTTTTTTTTTTTTTTTGGGTTCTTGCAGATGATTGAAAAAGTACTGAGAATTGAGAGAATTGTTCTTCATGAACAAGGTTCGAATTAATTTAAAGTTTTCATGGAGGATTAAATTAGTGGGAAAAAGGGGTTGATTTGAGTTTCTAAAAGACTTCGAGTAATGGGGATGAATTATTAATGCATGACTTGGAGATGATGTGCATATGATTGATTTGCTTGATTTTCTCTTAAGAATGCCTTTTGGTTGCTTACTTGTGGGAGAAGTGTATAGTAAACTAATGATTTTATTATCGTGTTTAACTCTACGATGACTTTCACTAAAAGGGGTCCAAGTTTTAGCTGTTCAAGTTTGGATTGAGTGAGGACAACTTTTTAAACACATGCAAGTACCAATGTTATGGAAATTAACCAGATGCAACCATAATTATGTTCTCAATAGAGTTTGAGAGAATATTATTGGGAGGTTTTTCGTGTATAATAGAAAGTAATATTAGTCTTTTAAAGAGTTATTAGAATTTTTCTTTTCCAAAATCACAACTAAGTAATAAAACTTGAGTAAGGCACTAATACAGAAATACTAGCTAAATCAAATTAATTAAAATTACTCACCTCTATATAGTACAACATGCATACAACACATATACTACATGTATACTATCTATATTTGAAATAAACATTTATTATCCTACACTTATAATATATTACTACTTTTTTCGAATGTTACTTCTAATATTTCAATATATTAATAATATATTTTATGTTAATTAATTTAAACTATGTAAAAAAAATTTTAAGTACTTAAATTGTGAAATCATGTTACTATCTCTCTCTAGAGTGATCTATACAATGTGCAACCATGTAAAACATGATTGAAAGTTTACTTATAATCAGAAATATAGGTTCTTTTAGTTATTAGCATTGAAATGGTTTTAAATGATCAATTTACATGAATTAAAAGGCCATGCATGATTCCATCTGAATTAAAAAACCAGCTTCTTTTTGCAGTAATCCCCTCAGTTTCAGGAAGAAACTTAAGAGTTGGGAGTCACAGAGATGGCTCTCCTGTAATTCGCTTATCTATCAATGGCAGCCTTGGTCTCCTGCGACCAAGTCCGTTGCTCCAAAACGAAGCAAGCTTAGTTTTTGTGCTTGGAATCCCGCGATATCCGACTTGGGTTTCGCTTCTTTGGGGCGACTCGTATCTGACAAATCTTTCTGCGTCGCTTCCAAGGAAGTACTGCCGCCTTTCTCTCTCCGACGGAGACTTCTCTGCAGGTATACTTACCGGCGATAAATTGTACGCGCCGGTGCGGGTTTGTTTCACCGGGCGTTTTGAACCGCCGGTGAGCCTCTAAAATTTCGGCACGCCCTAAACCCTACGCCCTTCACTTCCTTTTCCTCAAACGCTTCACTTCCTCCTTCGCTCCCCCTTTTCATAGCTCCCCCTTTCCTTGCTCCCCCTTTTCATAGCTCCCCCTTTCCTTGCTCCCCCTTTCTTTTATCTCTCCTCCGAGAATCGTCCGAAGCCGCCGCCGCCGGTTTCCGTTTACCGAATCCACACTCACGACCATAGTGCTTTTGTGGCACTCGATTTCTGATGTGTGAGATGCAAACACCCGAGTGTGCATATAGCATTACTCTTTAAGTTATTTGCTCAACCCATCTACGTACACTTCATTAGTAACTTAACGGGGATTGACGACATGTCCGATGAAGAGAACCCCCCGTGTCTTGTCTTCTCTAATTACCAACAGAAATGGGTGGTCAGCTACAAAATCTATTGTTTCAAGATGTGAGCACGGAAGAGGAAGAAGTTCCCAACACCATCTTAATCCCATCCATAGTTCAGGAGGATTTCACTTTGTTAATTTCTAACGATAAAGTTTTTGTTCATTACACCAGTAGTAGTCAGCTGCATGGTCATGATGTCAGGGTTGTTCAGGCAAAATACCCCACTCCGGTAAAGAGACTCACTAACTATTAATTTCGAGATTTTTTGTATAAAATTTGGGGCTGAAAGGCCACATTGCTATCTATCGGTTTCATGTGCGAAAATTTCAAGATGCAACCTGGGTATGAGTTAGTTATTTTTTTCTTATTTAATTTTGGACTTGATTATTGTAATTCATGTCTTTTCATTTTCTTAAATTTATTTTATTGTTGCAAAATTTTTTGAATTTCTTGTTGATCGTTGTTTCAAGCGGAACTTAATTCGCCTTTCATGAATGATCTATCTTTCTCGGTGTTAACATATTCATTATATGAACTAATTAATACGTCATTGGTTTGAAATGCGTGTGGATATATGCCTTTGTATGGAATACACTCTTCAGAGTCGTCTCTTCCAAAATCATACAGATTATAGGCTACACATGATCAATCAATATGCATACATTTATTTACAACAACTCATACACAAACTGAAGAAACTCTGGAAATTCATCTTATATTTTATTTTGGAGGTCGAAAATAGGAATAGACAGAGAAAAAAGTTTGTATCATGGTACTTACAACGATTAATATAGCAGCAATGAGAGAAATGATTGTCCAAGGACTCTTGAAGTAATTACTCATTAGGTGTGCCCGCCATACGTTAAACCTGCTCTGGCAGTACCTATCCAGTTCTTTGGACAATTGGGGCAAGAAATCATAATCTTCTCTATTTCCTTCATTCTTTGTGTAACAAAGATCCTTACCCAAAGTATTGAAGACAGCAGCAACATCCTCATCCGTTGCTAAAGAATGTTCCAAGACTCTGTTTTGGATCAAAATCTCGATGTCCTTGGAGTTGTTGACTAAGTAATCCATAAAAACTGCATAATTGATGAAATATTTCACTGCTTCATGATGATATTGCTCCCAAGCTATAAGATTTGCAAGGAACTTCTTAGTGTTCTTTCTTACGTGCAAACGAGGCAGCCTCAATATACCCTTACTGAAATCTACAACGAATCCTTTCCCCTCTACCGGTCTGAATTGCACACCCGCCTGTTGGAGTCTCGATGCTGTCGGAATAGAGGCCAAAAGTACTTGTGGCTTTCGAAAGTACTTGTAAAAATACCTCTCCAGCAACTCGAGGATTCGTTTGCGCGTGCCTTCAACAAATTTCTGCAAACAATTCGTGTCTTGTGTTGGGGGACTTGCTTGGCACAAACGTACCAATGCGTTGAAGATTTTCTTTAAAAGGATATAGATACATGCCAAACAGATGAAGATACATGCCAAACAGATGAAGATACATAGCAAAGGGACTGTGATACATACCAAGAGAGGGGCAGTGATCCCTACGAAGCGGATGAGAATACCAAATGAAGAAGATTTTCTATCAGGAAGGAGACATTGGTGAACCAAATGAAGAAGATGGAGGAACTGACTGGGTTCATTTGATCCCTCACTAATTTCTCTGTAAGATGGTTGTTTTTGGAGTGGTATAAAATCCTTGAAGTGATAATAAACCAACTTCTCCAAGGTGAGAGAACTATTGTCATCTTGAGTTCTCCAACTATTTGTAACATCTTGAAGAATGAATAATGGAATTTGGTTCTCAACCAAGAGCAAGTCTACCCATAAATCAGATGCCCACTTGTGACAACATTCAGGGTCCTCCTTAAGAGAGAAATCATCCCAGTAACACTTGTGAAATAGATCAGCGATGAAGCAACCACTGAGCACCAAACCCAACAATAGAGGAAATCTGTTGGGGTTTCTTTATTCACTTCACACCATGTTGTTAAATCTTTCTCCTTCCTATTCATCATCAGTAGGAAATACTCTGGAGTGTTCTTTTGATTCCTGACGAGGACTGAATTGAGATGATGGTTGTAATGCCTCAGTCTATTTTTGGTATCATCACTGGGGTTGTGTTCCATCAACATTTTCCTGGTATCTCTAAAATTGGCCCAGGTAGGAGCATAAAGATCCTGATCACTCCCTTCTGAGTCCTGGCTTTGATCTGTGTGGACTCTATAGAAGCCTGAACCTCCACTAATGCCCACTTGTGACAAGAAGCATAACACCAGTATACACCAACATCGCAGAACCCAAAGTAGTGTTTTGGGTAAAAACTAAAAGAAAATAAATTTTCGAAACATAAACTAAAATCTCGCCTTTTAGAGAATAGATTCAAACCATAATCGAAACAAAATCAAGAAATCTTACCTCTTTCGTTTGTGGAAGCTTTGCAAATCCGTATTCTGGTTCGATACTCCACCCTGTTTCAAAAAGTTGAGGATTACTCCAACGGAGAAGCAGGGGAAGATGAGTGAAGCCGTTCTCTGATTTGAAGGTTTAAAGTATACCCAAGTTCTAAATTGAGCCTCTGACAAATGACAATCCTAACTCAACCATACCTAATTTATTCTACATCTATTTATTATTTCAAATATGATAACGTGCTTCATTGGAGTTTTATATTATTTTTTATATCTTTATGTTGAAGTAAAATTAATTATTATCCCAATTAAATTCAGATGTAGTACGTAGCATGGGCAGACTACGTGGCTGGATTAGCTCCAATCAGACTTCAGATGAATACATAGCTGGAGTAGCAGCAGTACTTTAATTCCAACAAAGAAGACTACGTACCGTGAGTTCTAAGTTATTATTTCTTTCATTTGTCATGTCAAAGAAGACTATGCATGTTGACGCCTTTTCTCTTGGGGAACATTAATGGAGAAAATATCTCGTTTTTCTCAAGCCGGGGAACATTAATTGACAAAAAAAGCAAACTGTATAAGATAATAATAAAAAGAATAACAGAAGCTTTATGATCGACAAAAGAGTCATGTGATTTTTTCTTCATGATCTCGAAGAGTGTTAATTTTGAGTGATGCTCAACTCTCCCTTTTTCTGCTTCTACTTGGATTTATATTAATTATTTTTTTTCTACACCTGAAGAGTTATTCTGTTCATACAGCATCTTGGTCATCCCAAGGGCCCGGAGGATTAATTGTTGAGAAACCAGGATTACTGAAACGTCGTGGGAAAGTATACGCCGCGTTCTCAGCCGTCGCGGTAATATTGCCCCCGACGCACAGTCAACCGTCGTCGGATGTGTTCCTCCGCCGACGGACGCACGCATCGGCGTACGTTATCGCCCATCCTTCCCTTAATGATCCCTTGCTAGCTAGCTAGTTCTTATGAATTAGGCGCAATATTGTTTTAAAAAAGCTTTATATATGACTTGAATATCTAGCTACTTTAAACTACTACTCCGTACATGTGTAAATATATGGCTTGAATATGATCTAGCTACTTTCAACTACTCCTCCGTACATGTGTATATATATATATGGCTTGAATATCTAACTACTTTCAACTACTACTCCGTACATGTGTACATATATGGCTTGAATATCTAGCTACTTTCAACTACTACTCCGTACAAGTGTACATATATGGCTTGAATATCTAGCTACAATTTCAACTACTCCCCTGCACATGGGTACATATATGTTAATGATTTATTAGCCATATTTTCTTTTGTTTTCACTAATTACGTACATAAGGTTTTTTATATGGTACCATGATTCATTATGTAATAGGTCAGATATAGTAACGAATAAAATTTTTCGTATACTGATTTTATTCACACGTTCGATAATATTAACAAAAGAAAGAAGCAGCTAAGTAAACTTTTATTGTGGGTGAAATTCATGAAATTGTTTTAGGTATAATAATCTCAGAGAACGTTGTTTTATGTAAAGAATGAGCCATCTTTGAAGACGCTCACAATTATATTTTCTCTCTGATCATATATAGTACTATAGAATCATCACTTGATCCTTCAAACTCTGATCTGCCTGTTCTCGGTGAGGCTAGGATTGAATAAAGTATATGGCAACTAGTACAATTTATCCTATTTTGTGTGGAATTCTTTCTCCTCCGATCCGTATACCATTTTATTACATTTTTTTCCTAGATGATAATAGCTAGTAATGCTCAACATCAGGGTACGTAAATGTCATGATCAGTCTCCTACGTACCCCTTATTTTCTGAGAAGGTACCAAAGAAAGGAATATCTAATGTCATGTCTGTTACAGAAGAAAAAAAATGCATACTTCTAGTCGTTTTCTTTACCTTCAGAACTGCGGTCTCTCTCTTTCAATATCCAATTAATTAATTAGTTACGGGGGGACCTCTGCGGTGTCCCCCAGTTTATTCTACATCTATTTATTATTTCAAATATGATAACGAGCGTCATTGGAGTTTTATATTATCAATTTCTTTCATTTGTCATGTCAAAGAAGACTACGCGTTGACGCTTTTCTCCTGGGGAACATTAATGCAGAAAAAACACGTTTTCCTCAAGCAGGGGAACATTAATTGACAAAAAATAAAAGACAAACTGAATAAGATAATAATAAAAAGAATAACAGAAGCTTTATGATCGACAAAAGAGTTAAAAAGACTTTATATATGGCTTGAATATCTACCAACTTTCAACTATTTCCCTGTACATGTGTACATATATGTTAATGCATGTTCTCTCTCAGATATACAATAAAGGCGACAGGTAGCAGTACTGGCCGGAAAAAGATATAAAAGGAAAATAAATAGAAAGCTCGATGAAGTACCCGGGACGAAAGCTTATATCTGTTCAATGGAAGAAAGCCTTTGAATAAATCAAAGACTAGCTTCTCTATCTGTGGCGTACTTTTAATTGCTGGGGTCGATCGTGATAAGGGATGATATAAGTTCCTCCCTTATTTCTCGCAATATTATTGTAAGATCGGCTTTGGAGATGCTCGATCGGCTCTCTGCAATCTCTTGGAGTATTAAGTGGTCGCAGGAGAAGAGAAATAATTATTTAGTACTCTACAAAGTCTTCTTAATTTGATTCATTCCATTTATATATATTGCTTCACTGGAAAATATTTGTTGTACGTGCATGACTTACTCAATTCTGAAGCCTGGTTTTTTTATTCTGACCACAGCTAATTTTTCTCTATGAATAGATCATTCGTGTCGAGATGGAGCATTAATTGTACGTGCAGAGAATCCATCTCTCCAGTGATCCTTACCATCAAGCTGTAATTATCCCAAATTCAGTACTGCGTACGTACCAAGGGATATATAATTATTAAGGGAAAGATGGAGGAGGAACCAAAATCAAGTGATATAGTCGTAGTACCGATTATGGATGAAAACACAAAGGATTCAGTACCAAGCAGTACCACAGTTGTGGAAGCTGTAGAGAATTCTGCTGCCACGGCAGAGATCAACGAGAAAATTAAAAAGTACTGTAACTGGATTGAACCCTTCCTTATTCAATCGCGTGAACAATCTCCAAAAGCTGACGCTGAAGTTTCAGCTTTCTTCAGAGTCCCACCACGCATGCGTGAACGCGGAAGAGGTGAGCTTCTCTATGATCCTAAGCACATCAACTTCTCAGAAATAAAGTCTATGTTGCTCAGTCCTAGGCATTCAGCTGATGACAAGAAACAAAAGCTACTGAGCCATTACTATCGTCATCTCCAGTCGTTCCTCGAAGCGAACAAGAAGAGTTTGGCGGATTGCATGGAGATGATGAATAAGCTGAATCGAGAAGAAATACTAAAAAACTGTTACCCAGAACAGGATAACCAGCAGAAAAGCGTATCCTCCATAGATTACCCTTACTTGTTAGCTTTACTGCTCAGCGGTTGCTTCATCATTGGCCTAATTCGTCGGTGGAGTATGGATGAGTTGTCCCCTGCATGTGACCAAGAATGTGGTGGAATATGGGCTTCTGACTTGTGGGTGGACTTGCTTCTAGTGGAGAACCAGATTCCATTCTTCATCCTGCAAAGTATACAAGAGACTATGCCGTTCGTTCTTTTTGCTGGTAAGTACCGTGTTAAGTCGGATTCCCTAGAGGAGCTTGCCTTTACTTTCTATAAAGATTTTCTTCCACTCAAAAAACCAAAGAAAGTAAATGAACCCACAGAACAATTTCACCATCTGCTACATTTCGTTCACAAAAGTCTGCTTCCTGACAGAAAAGAAAAACAGTTCAAGCTCTTTTTCCGTACCATTGAGCGTATCTATGACTACTTACGCTTCATAGATAACAGTGACACCTGTGCAAATTGGTTTGATCGTTGTTTTAAACACTGTTTTGACAAAATAGCAACTGAAAGATGGAAGGAATATTTAGAAGGGAGGTTTCGAACTCCAGCAGTGCTAACAACAGCTGTCCAAACAGCAAGGAGGCTCCAAAAAGCAGGTGTACAGTTTAAGTCTGAAAAGAAGAAAGGGTTTGTTGTTGAATTCAAGAAGGGGGTATTGTGGCTTCCTCGCTTGCATCTTAGGAGCAACACCTATAAGTGCTTCATGAATCTTATAGCCTGGGAACAATGTTATCCTAAAGCAGGGAAGTACTTCACCAACTTCGTCATTTTTATGGATTACTTGATCAATGATTCCAAAGACGTGGAAGTTCTTATACAGAGCGGAGTTCTCCAACATTCCCTCTCCACAGACGATGAAGTCGTTAAAATCTTCGACAATATGGTCAAGCACTTAGTGTATACATATGATGAAGAATATGATTTCCTCACAGAATTGTTCGGAGAGCTGAATTTCTACTGCGAGAACAAGTTGAACATCTGGAGAGCAAACCTAATGAATGAATACTTCAAGAGCCCCTGGTCAATAATTTCAGTGCTGGCAGCGTTGTTCATCATTCTTCTTACTGGGATGCAAACTTTCTTTTCGGTGTTCTCCTACTTTCGGCCTCCACAAACGAAGTAATTCATGAAATTTTTGTTGTTTTAAATTACTTAATTAAATATGTCATGTGTGTTTTAAAGTTTGTCTTTTGCTCTATTTGTAGTACTTGTTATTTAAATGTTATTGTTTTAGATTTTGTATGTTCTTATTAAGTGTAATTCATTAAATGGTAGTTTTAATTAATAGTTTATGAAGTGGTCTGTACTATTTGTGCTTTTCTGCTCATTGTAAATGATTATTAAGAGATTATGATGTGAGTCTCCGACTCAGATTTCGGTCATATAGTTAAAACTGAAGAAAGAAGAGGGATTAATTATGATAAATGGGATTAACACTTCAAGAATCATCTACTTATCATATTTACGAAACTTAAAGATCGAGTTCACTTATTTTGTAAGTTGCCTATGTCATCTATTCTCAAAATTAGACTAACGGATATCCAAAAAAGTTCAAGCAATCAGGAAAAGAGAACAACATACCTAACAATTCTTTTGATTTCAGGAAAATGTTTGTAGCGATTCTTTACAGCTTCGAGATATTCTTGTTTTTTACCTTCCCTAGGAAGGAGCTGCAGATAGGATCGAGTTAGCATGTAAAACAAGGAAATTGACTTACTTAAAGTACTTGCAGGCTTCACCGTCTCAACATTTTCCAGAAAAATACCAATCAGAGCAGATTAAGGAAAATATTCACTTACAACTCCAAATTGTTCTAATGCTTTTGCCTTCCAGAGACGCAGATCAGTGCAAATATCACTTCCAGAAACAATATTATAGCTAGTATCGCAGGTAAACTTCACACAAAATACCCAAAAGAGGTAAATATAACTTGTCAGAGATTTCAAGCTTGTTGATTTATGAGGTATATGGTGTGACCCCAAACTTACAAGCTAACTCTTGATATTGAAACACAATTACTTTTTTAAAAATCTCGTGACTCATAATCATTCTTTGGTAAGACAAATGATGCCTCTGAGAGGGGACTGATAGTACTATTTGTTTAAAAAATAAAGAACTCCAAATAACTACTAATTAAGATTAGTGATTGATGCAGTACAAGTAGTTCTGAAATCAGTCTACATCCCTGTTTCATAACATAGTATATAACTTTTTTTCTGAATTTAGTAGACCTGGTGCAATGGGATTGTACTCAGAAGGAGTTAATATCTTAATGCATTTGGTCTTCAATTTCACGTGGAATTTCGAATACTTCTGAGGAAGAAATCAGATCTATTATGAAAAGTTTGGATAGATCGGTTTGATTAGATGGGGTCAGGGGAATTGAATTTGCTAATCGATCGGTCCGGTTTGGAAAGGCACAAGAACGACGTGGGAGCACAAAGGGTCCGACGTGTAGATTTGATGGATGAAATATGCGGGTTTTTTAATTTATTTTGCAGTGTATTCCGAATGACGGTGACTGAAACCTGCAGGTACGCCACAAAGTATTAGAACTTCGGATATATAGATATTAAAATTTGACATAATTTGGAGCTATACCCGAGTATTACACATAATTAAGCTTGTTTACATTAAAAAAGGACAAAAGTTTTGTGTCGTGATGGAGCATATATACAGAAAGTTTCGTGAAATAATTATCCCAAATTCAGTTGTTCTCAAGGTTTGCATTATCGGGAATACGTAAAGTATCGGATATTAAGGACACGAATTTGTATCGTAGATACACATGGATATGTTAAGATACACATGTAATATAAATAGATACTTTCAGAAAATTTATTAAAAAAGGAAAAATACAAAAATAATATTAATATTATTGAAATGAAAAACGTAATGTCTTATTGACACAAATATTTGAAAACAAATGCATAAAAATACTATCTAAAACACTACTATCTCTCTTGCACACTTTTATTAATTTTTTAAAAAATTTTTTTGTTCTTCAATAATTTATCTATATAAAATTAAAATGCATTGAACCAAACGCATCTATAAACTATATTACATTAATTAAAGAATAAGAAAAATTAACAAAATTCTAAAAATATATCATAAAATTGTAGATATTTTATTCTCTATATGGTCCAAATTTCATCCAAAACAGACTTTAATAAAGCCTTGAACCAATTTTTTCATCTAAACGAAAGGGTTTCGCCGGTAAATCAAAACGAAAGGGTTTTTTCGATGCCCCCTTCCCCAAAACGAATTTTTTGTTTGGACGAGTATCGATTTGTATCGACAGGTTTCCTCGATAACTAGGGAAACTTGCCGATACGTGACGTCACGGGGGTTACATAAGAATACGGATACGTATCGGCTGATATTGGCTGATACATAACAATATTGCAAACCTTGGTTGTAGTACGTACCCAGGGAAGGATGGACGAGCCAGGCTCGGGTGAAATTGTCTCGGTGACGATTATAGACAAGGACGAGCTAGCAGGAGCTGCATGAGGCCAGGAAAAAACGTCTCGACAAAGCTGGCAAACGGGTGGTGACCGAACTACTTTCGGAGGTCAAGCGTATTAATAAATTTAAACATCCCTATGAACATTCATCAGATCGGCAGCAGGTTGGACGTGGTGGCAGTTCAGGCTTCTACAAAGTTTCTGAGGACATGAAGCAACGCAGGGAGCAAAGAAGGTGCAGGTATGTTATACGATCCCAAACACGTCAACTTCTGGAAAATAAAGGAGTTGTTTGAGAAAGCAGACGACCCGGGAATTAAGCAATTATTGAGGCATTACCATTACCATCTCCGTTCATACGCCGAGTGGAAAGGTAAAGGACATGACATTAAGGGTTTAATGCAGGAATTGAGCAAGGATTTTGAATTCACGGTAGCAATTGATGAGAATATAATAGATGTCTCCAAGCCTTATTCTTGTGATCACTTGTTGGGCTCACCCGTGCTGTGGGCCAATATCTTCTGGATTGATCTGTTCCACAGATCTTATCAAGGCAAATTGTCTGCACTAATGATCCAGAATGTGCCAATTTATGGGTGTCTGAGCTATGGGCCGACTTGCTCCTCCCTGAAAACCAGATCCCACTCCTGAGTACTTACCGTCCGTATTCTATATTTGTGATTCGATACTTTGAAGATTTTATTCCTTTGAGGTTAAGTAGTTTAGATGAAAATACTAATTACTACCATATCCTTGATCTCGTTCACGACTCCAATGACAAGCCGCTCCAAACGAGGAATCTATCCTTTAGCGTGGTTTAGGAGTCGCAAAGAAGAGGCACCGTCGAGCATGAAATATCTCCTAGAGTGGTTGGGGCCTGTCATGCTGTGGTTGTGGAGCCCCGAAGAAAGAACACCATTGACGATGAAACCTATCCCTACTGCAACAAGACTGCAACAAGCAGGCATAAAGTTCAAGCCGGTAAATGACGCAGGGTTTGTGGTGCAGTTCAAAAGGGGAGTGTTGAAGCTCCCTCATTTGCATATCACAAAGTGCACTAAGAAGGTCCTTATGAATCTCATCACTTGGGAGATATACCATCATAAAGCTGCGAAATACTTCATCAACTACACCATTTTTATGGACCACCTCATCAATATCTCCAAGGACGTGGATATCCTCATCCAGAGCAGAGTAATTGAGCATTCTTTGGCAACCGATGAGGAGGTAGCGGAACTCTTCAATTATTTGAGCCAGGACCTTGTTTATACAAAAAATGAACCAGAGAATGAAGAGTACAATATTTTCCCAAAATTGTACTTGGATATCAAAAAGGACGGCAAAAGTAAGGGAACATGTGGTTGGCAAACCTAACGCGAGATTACTTCAAGAGCCCTTGGTCTATCCTTTCTTTGATTGCAGCATTGTTGCTCATTCTGCTTACTCTAACGCAAACTTTTTTCTCTACTTATTCCTAATTCCGACTACCCAAATAACAGCTTCCATCAATGTTAATCATTTGCCTTTAATTTTATAGGTCTGCTTTTAGTTGTGGTTGTAATTAAGAATACTTGATTATAATGTCGTGATTTATGTATCTTACTTGAGAAGTGAAGCTTTAATAGTAGTTCTTCTTTGTAATATAGTAATGGGTGATGGTGGTTTAAACAGCTCTACATGATGATCCAAACAACCTTGCAAGACTAAAGTTTGGATATTTATGTCAATCCTGCAATGAAAGTTTGGATCCAAACAACTGGATTTTTACCAAGGATCTATATCTGCTATCGAGTTTCTTCAGTCTAGTCTTCCTCAATTTATTGATTGTTGCATGTAATCATTCTTTATGAATACTTGGATTTTTGTAAATCAAATTTGATACCAGCCAGTAAACATCAAGAAAATGATTTCGTTTTCAAATGTATTTTATTATGTGGACCAATATTGAACAATTCCTTTTTTATTAACTAATACAAAATCTAACGTTGACTTCTATTCCTGCAAGTTTCTCCAACATAACTGATAAAATGTGGTGTTAGAGTGTTAGAGTGTTAGAGTGACATTACTTCACCTGTTAACACCTTTTAAAGAAAAAAGTTAAGAAATTGAAACAGTAGAGAAAAGGATTTTTTGTCTCTTAAGCGGTTCCATTTTCAATTAAGAGTTTTCTATCAATCCTTGATAACTTTGTTGTTATGTGCGTGGATGGATATGTGTATATTTGATGGATGAAAAATGTGAGGATTATGCTTTTTGTTTTTTTATAGAGTAGAATAATATTGCTGCTGTTGTGTATTCCGAATGACGGTGACTGAAATCATGGAAGGAGTGATGATGACAAGAAGGTAATATTGGAAAATGAGTGCATGAACTACAATTTTGATCTCCAAACATGAGGGGGACTTGACAAACGAAAAATACTAGAAACTAGTAGAAATCCGTTTTTTAATAGGGGTCGAATAACCCCCACTAAAGGGCAGAAAACCGTCGGGAATACTTTTACTGGCGGTTTTCGAACTGCCGGCACTAATTGCATCGGTAAAAGATTTGCCGACGGATTTCCCGGCGGTTTTAACTCCCGGTATAAATTTTTTTTTTTAGCGGCAAAAATAAAACTGCTGGCAAAAAATAAAGTTTTCCAAGTTCCAGGCGGTTTTACTTAACCGCCTGTAAATATTTTTAATGGCGGTTGTGATTATCGCAATTAAAAAATGACATTTTTTAATGGGGGGTTTTTTAAACCGCCATTAAAAATTCTACACTTTTTAATGGCGGTTTTAAAAACCCCCATTAAAACTTCTTCTATTTTTAATGGCGGTTTTAAAAACCGCCATTAAAAATAACCACCATTAAATATTCTGCATTTTTAATGGCGGTTTAAAAAACCGCCAGTCATGTTTTTTATTAATTTTAATGGCAGTTTTAAAAACTGCCGGCAAAATTTTTTTGCAAAAAAAAAAAATCCGTGCTTTTTGAAATTTGTTCACCTGTCTACTCATGACAACATATTAAAACTACTAGTAACAGACAATTAAAACAGAATCCACAATCAACAATTACAGTAGATTCAGGAAGCCAAGAGTAAGAATCAGTGCTGGGGAGAGCCAAATTGTAGGAAAAACATACAAGGCATTGTATTAACTAAAGAGTGGAAGAGTTCATCCCTTTGTTACACACACCAACCACCACATCATCACCACCACCTTTGTAACCCAACCAGACATGGCGGTCGAAGCAGCCACCCTCCCCTCCCCTCCCCACCGTAAATAATCAGGAAAATGAGTCACCCTCTCTATCAACCAGGACCTCACGATTGCCACATTAAGTCTTCACTCATTTCCCATATTCAGAGAGACCCATCTTTCATCAATTTTATGCTCAGGCTGTTGAACCTCCCTCTTGAGTAATGTCGGGAAGGCTGTCTCCAATCCGTTCCTGTCTTCATCATGGCAACAAATTCCTCGTAGCTATTACGCCCTTCCTGTGATATGGACAGTAAATGATTCAAACACAAAGCATGCCGAGAGAAGATGACTCAATGTTTCTCTTTTCATTCTAGTTAATGTATAGGCGAAAACTGCCCTTTTCTAGGTTTCTGCCACATGAATACAAGCTGAAAACAGAAAACAACGTGAATAAAGCAGTTTGGGGACTCACCTTGTCCGTGTCCACTTCTTGGAAAATGTCGTTTGCACATCTGCACAGCCTGCATCACCATCTTCTAATAAAGCTTCCCGTAGCTCCTCTGGCAAAATATAGCTAGCTGTTTCCATCTTTGTCGAAATATGAGAAAGCTTTTCGAAGATGTTCATCATTGGCCATCCTCTGAAGATGCAGGAACACAGCAACAAACTCTCCATAATCTATAGTTCCTTTTGGGTTTGAACTAACCTGTTTACACAGTTAAAACTAGTTGGCCTCAAAAGATAAGACGGAAATGACTATTACTAAAGAGCAGATTATTCCAGATAGAAAATCAGCAGTCCTATACTTTGGTAGATTTGAAGAGGAATCAGGATGGTACGTGAACAAAGTATTGAGAACGGCATTTTGGCAGACACAACTATATCATAAAAAGGAACTAAAGATGATAAAGTTACTTATATCATCTACTAAATATAGAAAAAAGCCTATAAAATAAAAATAAAGAGAAATGTTGGCAGACACAACAATATCATTTTGGCAGACACAACCACTTACAGCTTCTAGGAGAATTTGAACCTCAGAGTCTGCAAGGTGGGACCCGAACTTTTGAAGTCCAGCTTTCAGTTCCATAAAAGTAACCACCCCATCATTATCTGCATCGATCTTTCTGAACATATCTTTGATATCTTCAACTTCTTCAGCAGATAGATGTTCGGCAATAACCTATCAGGAGGTTCTCACGAGTCAGAACCTCTCAATCTCCAGAATCTCATAGCATGAAAAGCACAAAAGCAGAAATGCATAATGTTTTAGTATACAAACCCTCAAAGCCTTTCTCTTGAATCTGTTCATCATTGAAAACTGTTTCAGCCTGGACTTAACAACATCGCCAAGAGGAACATTATAAGCTTTTCTAGCATTTTGAAGCCATGGATACTCTGGAACAAAAGAAAATTTCCCATCAAGAAACAGATTCTACTGGAAAACTATGAGAGGAGGTACATAAACTGATATAAGAAAAAAACTGTTGGGGGTTCCATTGGAGATAATTGAATTTCTTATTCAAAATCCATATAATTTACAAATGCATGAAGATTCAACCAATTCTGAATTGGTATAAATGTGGGAATAGAGGAGAAATTAAACAGAGCAGACTAGCACCAGTTATCCTGTGTGAAACCAGAAAGAGACTGATGCGGGACACACAAGAATTTAATTAAAATTAGGTTTGATTTGGAAGTCCTAGTTGAGTTAGTATTTTGTTTTAAATCAGTCTCCTATTAGGTTATTACTTTCCTATTAATTTATGTAAGAGGCCTATAAATATGCTATAGGATATGAGTGAAGGGACGTTTTTGATTGATTAATATTGAAATTCTATATCTCTCTATCTTTCTTCTTCTCTATCTATTCTCTTTTGCCACCCAACATCAGAGACACTTATCTAGATGTTGGCCCCTCTTCCTTAAATGGAACCACTCTCTGACCAATTGCCCCTTACTTGAGACTAAGTTGAAGTTATAAATCACCCTGAGACAATAATATGCTCAGAACATAAACTCAAACTTTAGACCCTCTCAAGAGTACTGTTAATCAGCACAATGAAAAAATATTAATTAAATTTAGAACATAAAACATATTAATTAATTTTTAGAAGATATCATTAGATTCAAAATCACAATATCTATAACAGCAGGGCGAAATCTGAGTACACGTTCCAGTTCCTAGGAGGTACAAAATCTGAGTGCATTTTTGTGAAGTCTGCAACACCGACAAAAGAAGGCAGCATTCCCACCTTTCTACAAACTTCGATTGTACCCTCCAGTCTTAGGCATGCAAATAAACCGATTTAATGTCAACATAAGTGTAATCTTTAAAATCAATAAATAAGACTATTCACCAATGGCAAAATGTAATCTATAAGATTCAACCATTACAGTAGATACAAACTTGTTTCTGGAGCACATTCAAATATTGCATTCCATAATCAAGTTAGCCCAGTTGTACACATTAACCACATGAGAAAAGAAAAGGCAAACACACATGAGAAGAAAAGAAAAGGCAAACACACATGAGAAGAAAAGAAAAGGCAAACACACATGAGAAGAAAAGAAAAGGCAAACACACATGAGAAGAAAAGAAAAGGCAAACACACATGAGAAGAAAAGAAAAGGCAAACACACATGAGAAGAAAAGAAAAGGCAAACACACATGAGAAGAAAAGAAAAGGCAAACACACATGAGAAGAAAAAAAAAAAAAGGCAAACACACATGAGAAGAAAAGAAAAGGCAAACACACATGAGAAGAAAAGAAAAGGCAAACACACATGAGAAGAAAAGAAAAGGCAAACACACATGAGAAGAAAAGGAAAGGCAAACACACATGAGAAGAAAAGGAAAGGCAAACACACATTAAACCAGTGATGACGACGAATCGATGATCTGTTGCGCGCGTCACACAGGATCAGAAGCTAACTGAGTTCTGAAAAATGGGGAGAGGGAAGACTCGGATGAGGCGGATAGAGAACGCGACGAGCAGGCAAGTCACCTTCTCTAAACGCCGCAACAGACTGCCCAAGAAAGCCTTCGAGCTCTCCGTGCTGTGCGACGCTGAGGTCGGACTCATTGTCTTCTCACCGAGGGGAAAGCTTTACGAATTCACCAGCTCCACGTGCGAGGTTCTTGATTTTTGTTCAAATCGTTTTTCCGGCGTCTAGGGATGGCGACTCACAGCAGAGAGGATTCCAGTGATTAGGGACTTCGCGCAGGACTGAAACCGGAAACCCCCAAACAATTTATTTCAAGTCATTATAATACACTTTATACTGGCGGTTTAAGCAAAAACCCCCGTTAAAAAGACAATAAACACAGCGGTTTAAGACAAAACCCCCCGTTAAAAAACGAAAATTAAAAAAAGTCAAAACGTTTTACCCTAATCTACGCGATAGACGCGTAGAGATCGCAGTACGTGATGCTGGAGACATACAAGAAAGGGTGGAATAAAACAGCCAGATGGCGTACGTTATAATAATATTGCAGAGAACCACGTATCCCCAGCCGGCCGATCCTTTCCTGGCTCTACTGAGCATATGACTTGTGGGTGGGTTTTATTTGCTAGTTAATTAGCTCCACCTCGACAACCAAATTCCCTTTTTCATCCTTGAAATTTTCCATTAGATCGATATGGGATTAGCCAGCTGATACAATTGGTGGATGATTGTGAACGTATAAATTAACCAGCTTGATATATGTTAATGACGTTCTCTCTCAGGAATACTTTTAAGCTTTACAGCAAGTCCAAAATAATATCTCATTTTCAGGTTTTATTTGGTTTTCTTTGTACGTGAATGGGAAATGAGATTGCTAATCAATTTCCATATTGTACGAGAAAGAAGAGAAACCAAGAAAAAGAAGTCCTCTGAATTTAATGTAATCAAACCCTGAGTTTCTCAATCCTATGAAATTCATAGGCGCTATATTAACAATAACTTTGTCCCTCCTTTCTTATATTTTTTTGAAACTCTTTTGGATCACCAAGCAATACTACGTACATAAAAGCAAGAGCAGTGACAGCGCGACAAAATAAAAGGATAAAGAGAAAAGGAAAAAAAAAGAAAAAGAAAAAGAGAAAAGGAAAAAAGAAGGAAAAGAAGATGCCATATTAATTAACAAGCTTGTCCAAGATGAGATAAAATAGATCAGAAGCCCAGTAGATCAGGCAGGAAATCGGCTACCGGGATGCGCGGCTCTCTGCAATCTCTTGGAGTACTCTATCGGGTGGATTAAGTGGGTGGAGAGTAGAGTCAATTATTTAGTACTCTACCAAGTCTTCTTAATATGATTCATTCCATTGATATATATTGCTTCACTGTTTGATGTCGTGCATGACTTACTCAATTCTGGAGCAAGATTTTTTTATTCTGACCTCAGCTAATTTTCTCTTTGAATATTAGATCATTATTCATGTCGAGATGGAGCAATATGTGTTCAGAGAATCGACCTCTCTCCAGTGATCCTTACCGTCAAATTAAGAAGATGTACATTTAGGGTGTAACCTAGAGTATCATCCCAACTTCAGTACTACGTACGCACATACCAAGGGACTGTTATTAACGATTGTGGACGTGGAATAGTCGCGGAAGCAAGATCAGGGGGACTATTACCCAAATTCGATTCATCTTCTGGATTAATAGTCGCGGTAACGATTATGGACGTGGAGGAGCACGAGAGGGAGCAGAAGCCGGATATTGAGGCCTGCAGGGAACCAGCCTCTGGTGAAATTTTCCCTCTAACGATTATGGACGAGGTGGAGCCCGAGGTGGAGCACGAGGAAGAGCACGTGGAGGACGAAAAGCTTTTGGATATCGACGAAATTCGCAAACGGGTGATGAGTGAAATAAGTTTGAATATCGACCCCATTAATGAATTTAAACATTCATCGGATCGGCAGCAGGTTGGCCGTGGAGGCAGTTCAGGCTTCTACAAAGTTCCCGAGGACATGCGGCGGCGCGCGGGGAGCGAAGCAGCTGCGTTATATGATCCCAAACATGTCAACTTCTGGAAAATAAGGGAATTGTTTGAGAAAGACGACCTGGATGATAATCAAACACGAAATCAAGTGAGGCATTACGATTACCATCTCCGTTCATACGCAAATTATAGGGGTTATGGAGAGGACATTGTGGGTTTGATGCGGAACTTTTACAGTGAATTTGAAAGAATAGTAGCATGTCCGATCGTTGGTTTGATTAGTAAGTCCAAAACTAGTTATAAAGATTGGTTGGGCGCGCCTGTACTTTGGGCCAATATCTTCTTGCTTGATTTGTTCCACAGATATTGTGCAGGAGAACTGTCTGCTAAGGATGATCCGGAATGTGCCGTTTTATGGGTGTCTGATCTATGGGCAGACTTTCTCCTCCTGGAGAACCAGATCCCACTCCTGATTGACCCCAGAGACTTGTCAAAGCATTATCATTACCGAGATCTCTTTGAATATTTTAATTATTTTATTCCTTTGAATGGAACAAAATATGAGGTGATATTGAATGAGAGCTATCGCTACCACCATATCCTTCATCTCATTCACTACATTCTGCTACCAAGCCATTGCAAACCAAGAAGTCATCCTTTAACGTGGTTTCGCCGCCCAGAAGAAGTAGTACCGTCGATGATGAAACTTGTCCCGTCCGCAACAAGACTGCAACAAGCAGGTATAAAGTTCAAGCCAGTAGATGACAAAGGGTTTGTGGTGGAATTCAAAAGGGGAGTGTTGAAGCTCCCTCGTTTGAATATCACAAAGTGCACCAAAAAGGTCCTCATGAATCTCATCGCTTGGGAGATATGCCATACAATAGCTACGAAATACTTCATCAACTACGCCATTTTCATGGACCAGCTTGTCAATACCTCCAAGGACGTGGAGATCCTCATCCAGAGTGGAGTTTTTTTAGCATTCTCTGGCAACCGATGAGGACCTTGTTTATACAGAAAATGAACTAGAGAATAAAAAGTACAATATTTTCCCAAAATTGACCTTGGATATCAACGACTACTGCAAAAGTAGGCGGAACGTGTGGTGGGCAAACCTAATGCAAGACTACTTCAACAGCCCTTGGTCTATCCTTTCTTTGATTGCAGCATTGTTGCTCATTCTGCTTACTCTGGCGCAAACTTTTTTCTCTGCTTATTCCTATTTCCGACCACCCAAATAAGGGCTTCCATCAATGTTGATCATTTGCCTTTATTTATGTATGTATGCTTTAAGTTGTGGTTGTAATTAAGAAAATTAATTAATAACTTTGCCCCTTGTTTCCTATATTCTCAATCTCAAATTAATATCCGCAACTTTTCGAATCAGCAAACAATATTATATAAAGATATAAGAAACAAAGAAAGATAAGAGAAAAGCTTGTCACAGATGAGATGAAGTAGATGGTGGGGGTAGTATATACTTTAATTTGTTGGGGGTTCCTCAGCTTTCTTTTTTGCGGAAAGCTAAGTATCTGTTCAATGGAAGAAAATCTTTGAATAAATGAAAGACTAGCTTCTCTACCTGTGGCGTACTTTTGCTGGGGTCGTGACAAGTACGCCACAGATAGAGAAGCTTCAGCACTCCCCTTTTAAAAAAACAAAAAAAAATTAAAACATAAAATGCCTTCCCTCTCACTCGCTCATAGAATCCAAACTACTGCTTTCTATCTTCCTTGATCGTAAGGACTGGAAAGAGATTCTCTGCACACATGCTCCATCGATGGAGATATCTGGACATGCATGGATCTATATATTCGAAGATAAAAGCAGAGGTAGTCATCAGAATAAGAACTTGCTTCAGAATTGAGTAAATCGTCGTGTACTCACGGACAGAAAATATATCTCAGTGGGACCGTCAAAGGAATAAAAGAAAGGGTGGAATAAAACAGCCAGATGACGTACGTACGTTATAATAATATTTCAGAGAGACACGCATCCCCGGCTGGCCGATCATTTCCTGGCTCTACAGAGCATCTGACTTGTGGGTGGGTTTTATTTGCCTGTTAGATCCTCCTCGACAACCAAATTTCCTTTTTCTTCCTTGAAATTTTCCATTAGATCGGTATGGGATTAGCCAGCTGATACAATTGGTGGATGATTGTGAACGTATAAATTAACCAGCTTGATATATGTTAATGACGTTCTCTCTCAGGAATACTTTTAAGCTTTACAGCAAGTCCAAAATAATTTCTCATTTTCAGGTTTTATTTGGTTTTCTTTGTACGTGAATGGGAAATGAGATTGCTAATTAATTTCCATATTGTACGAGAAAGAAGAGAAATCAAGAAAAAAAAGTCCTCTGAATTTAAAGTAATCAAACCCTTAGTTTCTCAGTCCTATAAAATTCACAGGCGCTATATTAACAATTATAACTTTGTCCCTCCTTTCTTATCTCAATATAAAATTTTTTGAAACTCTTTAGGATCAGCAAGTAATACTACGTACATAAAAGCAAGAGCAGTGACCGCACGACAAAATAAAAGGAAAAAGAGAAAAGGAAAAAAAACAGAAAAAGAAAAAGAGAAAAGGAAAAAAGAAGGAAAAGAGGATGCCATATTAATTAACAAGCTTGTCCAAGATGAGATAAAATAGATTAGAAGCCCAGTAGATCAGGCAGGAAATCGGCTACGGGGATGCGCGGCTTTCTGCAATCTCTCGGAGTACTCTATTGGGTTCGTTAAGTGGGTGGAGTGGAGAGTCAATTATTTAGTGCTCTACCAAGTCTTCTTAATTTGATTCATTCCATTGATATTGCTTAATTCATTGAAAAATGTTTGTTCTGACCTCAGATAATTTTCTCTTTGAATAGATCATTCGTGTCGAGATGGAGCCCATCATGTGCAGAGAAGCGATCTCTCTCCAGTGATCCTTACCTTCAAGTAATTATCCCAAATATCCCAAATTCTGATTTTATTCACACGTTTGATAATATTAACAAAAGAAAGAAGCAGCTAAGTAAACTTTTATAGTGGGTGAAAATCATGAAATTGTTTTAGGTATAATAATCTCAGAGTTGTTTTTTGTACAGAATGAGCTATCTTTGAACTAAAGAGACGCTCACAATTGTATTTTCTCTCTGATCATATATAGTACTATAGAATCATCACTTGATCCTTCAAACTCTGATCTGCCTGTTCTTGGTGAGGCTAGGATTGAATAAAGATGGCAACTAGTACAATTTATCCTATTTTGTGTGGAATTTTTTCTCCTCCGAACCGTATACCATTTTATTACATTTTTTTCCTAGATGATAATAGCTAGTAATGCTCAATATCAGGGTACGTAAATGTCATGATCAGTCTCCTATGTACCCCTTATTTTCTGAGAAGGTACCATAGAAAGGAATATCAAAATGTCATGTCAGTTACAGAAGAAAAAAGTGCTTACTTGTAGTCGTTTTCTTTGTCTTCATTCGGCTTTCTTTTTCTTTCATGCATCGAATATCTAATTTATCTTCTTCAATATCACTTGCTTCTTCGTTTCAGAACTGCGGTCTCTCTCTTTCAATATCCAAATAATTAATTAGTCTTCTTTCACATGGGGGGACCCCTGCGGTGCCCCCCAGTTTATTCTACATCTATTTATTATTTCAAATATGATAATGAGAGTCTTTGAAGTTTTATATTATCAATTTCTTTCATTTGTCATGTCAAAGAAGACTACGCGTTGACGCTTTTCTCCTGGGGAACATTAATGGAGAAAAAATCACGTTTTCCTCAAGCAGGGGAACATTAATTGACAAAAAAGACAAACTGAATAAGATAATAATAAAAAGAAAGCTTTATGATCGAGAAAAGAGTTAAAAAGACTTTATATATGGCTTGAATATCTAACTACTTTCAACTATTTCCCTGTACATGTGTACATATATGTTAATGCATGTTCTCTCTCTGATATACAATAAAGGCGACAGGTAGCAGTACTGGATCTCTCTCCAGTGATCCTTACCATCAAGTAATTATCACGTACGTACCTAAGGGATCATTATTAAGGGAAGGATGGAGGAGGATCCAAGATCAAGTGGAATAGTTGCAGTAACGATTATGGATGAAAAAACAGGGGATCCAAGACCAAGCACTGCTTCAGTTGTAGAAGTTGTAGAGAATCCTGCTGCCACGGCCAGGATCGAAGAGAATATTAAAGACTACTGTAACTGGATTGAACCCTTCCTTATTCAATCGCTTGAACAATCTCCAAAAGCTGACGCTGAAGTTTCTGCTTTCTTCAGAGTCCCACCACACATGCGTGACCGTGATAGAGGTAAGCTTCTCTATGATCCTGAGCACATCAACTTCTCACAAATAAGGTCTATGTTGCTCAATCCTATGCATCGTGATGACAAGGAACGAAAGCTACTAAGCCACTACTATCGTCATCTCCACTCATTCCTAAAAGCAAACAAGAAGAGCTTGACGGATTGCATGAAGATGATGAATGCGCTGAAGCAACAAATAAAACACTGTTACCCAGAACACGATAACCTGCAGAAAAGCGTATCTTCCATAGATTACCCTTACTTGCTAGCTTTACTGCTCAGCGGTTGCTTCATCATTGACCTAATTCGTCGGTGGAGTATAGATGAGTTGTCCCCTACATGTGACCAAGAATGTGGTGGAATATGGGCTTCTGAGTTGTGGGTAGACTTGCTTCTAGTGGAGAATCAGGTTCCATTCTTCATCTTGCAAAGTATACAAGAGACTATGCCGTTCTTTCATATTGCCGATTATAAGCCACCTGTTTAGTCGCTCCCCCTACAGGAGCTTTTATTTACTTACTATAGCTACCGCGATTTTCTTCCACTCAAAGGACCAAAGAAAGTAAATCAACCCACGGAACAATTTCACCATCTGCTACATTTCGTTCACCAAAGTCTGCTTCCTGACATAATAGCACCGGAAAGTAGGAAGGAATATTTAGCAGGGTCGTTTCGCACTCCACCAGTGGTAACAACTGATTTCCCAACGGCAAGGAGGCTCAATGAAGCAGGTGTACAGTTCAAGTTTGTAAAGAAGAAAGGGTTTGTTGTTGAATTCAAGAGGGGGGAATTGTGTCTTCCTCACTTGCATCTTAGGAGCAACACCTATAAGAGCTTCATGAATCTTATAGCCTGGGAACACTCTGAAGCAGGGAAGTATTTCACCAACTTCGTCATTTTTTTGAATTACTTGATCAATGATTCCAAAGACGTGGAAGTTCTTATACAGAGCAGAGTTCTTGAACATTCCCTTTCAACAGACGAAAAAGTCGTTGAATTCTTCAACAATTTGGGCAAGGACTTGGTGTATACATATGATGCAAGATATGATTTCCTCACAGAATTGTTCAGAGAGCTGAGTAACTACCGCGAGAACAAGATTAACATGTATAGAGCACACCTAATCAATAAATACTTCAACGAACCCTGGACAATAGTTTTAAGGGTAGAAGCGCTGCACATCGTTATGCTTACTATAATTCAGACTATCTTTGCTGCGTACTCCCTTCCGCCTTCTGCCTGGACACGAAGATTTTCATGAAATTTTTGTTCTTTTAAATTACTTATATATGTCATGTGTGTTTAAAGTTTGTGTTTTGCTCTATTAGTTGTACTTGTTATTTAAATGTTTTATTTCTATTAAATGTAATTGTTTTTGGATTTGTATGATCTTATTAAGTGTAATTCATTAAATGGTAATTTTAATTATCAGTTTATAAAGTGGTCATAGTATTTGTGTTTTTCTGTTCATTTTAATTGATTATTAAAAGTTTATGATGTGCGTTTCAAACTCAAATTTTGGTTATATAGGCCAGTTTTGATAGAAATTAAAGCTGAAGAAAGAAGAGGGGATTAATTATGATAAATGGAATGATTAAGATGAACACAGTACTCGGCCGAAGCTGGCTGTACATCAGGATATATGAAATGTTTATCATGTATGTCACATCTAGGACAGATCTAAACCTTTTCCAGCTCAGGAACTCAGGAACCGTGTTCATATCGATCTATCGTTGCGGTGGGGATAACTTGCATAAAAAGGTTTAGATTTGTCCACTGTGCTTACATACTGCAACACACTTTCCTTTACAGAACAATTCCAACGGTTTTTTATGGAGTTATCAGCCCTGTAAATCCAGACATTTCAAAATATATACTAAAAATGAATAATTAAAAAAAAACTGAATTGGCTAAAGATAAATATATGCTTCTCATTGCTGAAATACAGATATGCCACTTTATTTTTAAAGGACTGATAAGTTGCAATCACGAGCAAATAAATTCAATAACGAAATGACCCGTGGACATGTGATACCTTCCAGGCAAAAACCTTGCTATCTCGACCCATTTATTTCCATATACTTGATGGGCACGAATGAGAGCAACTTCCTCTGCCTCGTCCATGCATCTTTCTTTATAGCAGGGTTCAAATGATTATGCCAAATGATTAATTAAATTTCAGTTATCATATCAAGACAATTAATAGTTCACCACCAAAGAAGTCCAGAAACTATGGTGAGTTACAAATAATCTGAAGAAGCACATTCTAACTTTCATATGTTAAAATATAAGCAGGAAACAAGGATATTACATGTCATTTTGAGAACATATTATGAATATTTTAGCTCCTAGAAGCAAACACGAAATTTTACTGACAGAGGAGCGTCATAAAATACTTTTAGACAGAGAGCGAGAGAGAGAGAGAGAGTCAATTAGAGAGAGAGACAATTAGAGAGAGAGAGAAAGAAAGAGAAACAATTAGAGAGAGAGAGAGAAAGAGAGACAATTAGAGAGAGAGAGAGTCGATTAGAGAGAGAGAGAGAGAGTCGATTAGAGAGAGAGAGAGAGAGTCAATTAGAGAGAGAGAGAGAGTCGATTAGAGAGAGAGAGAGAGAGTCAATTAGAGAGAGAGAGAGAGACAATTAGAGAGAGAGAGAGAACGGAAGAAAAAATTTATAGTTCTTTTAAAATTCAATCATAAATAGGTAAATTTCTATCACAGAACACCAATTAAACACTGTGTGACAGATAATTTAGTCTTTAGTTGCACACAGACACAACGGTAGGTCAACATGACCTGAAAGAGAAGCATTTGCCGTACCTTTCCCCACATTGCTTCCCAATGCGGCTTGGCAAGGACTTCGCTATAATAGACCATTTTTTTGAGCCATGCTTTGCAAACTATATCAATTATTTGATCATCTTCCTGAACATTAGGAAATAATATGCCCCGAGTATTATTCATCAGCCGGTTGCTCTAGAACTGGTTGTAAACTCCGTCCATTGGAACTTCAGCGAGAAAGAAGGAGATTGCCCTCGAAAAAATTCTCATTTCGAAACAAGCAGAAAAAGAAGGAGATTGCCTAAAATAGAGATGCGGATTTAGCTCCTACCTTGAGTTTCGAAACGAGGAGAATGTTGTGCTGGAGAAGAATTTCAGGACTATGGAAGGTGGGGATTTCACTCTTTCAGATCTTAATGCCTATGAAATTCGCTTAAGAGGACACCTGAGAGCTCTGTATGTGCACAGGCTAAAGAATTGTTGGGTTTTCGCGGGGTCAGTATTTGGTTCTTTCCTCACTGAAGAAGTTGAAGATTTTCTGTTCATGCTTGCGTCTCATCAAATTCGTATACATCATGCAAGGAATACAAACTTCTATCTAAGAGTAAGATGTAGGCCTATAATTGAAGATACTTGTGGAGTGAGATTTGCACCTTACAATCTGATCTATAGCTGATTGGAAAAGGATTTGAAGGACTCGGGCTTGGAAGAGGAGACTGGAAGTTGGGCGAATGTGGATGATTTTAAATGGTTACGAGCAGTTCAATCTCCAAACTGGTCTGTTGTGGCAGAGGAAGAGCGAGTATGTACCGTAGACTTGCACTGAAAAATGAAAGCTTATGTGGTGTTTGCAGTCTTTCCTACTCCAGGCCGAATCAGACAATGTAAACCTCCACTTTGTTCTTATTCTTCATTAGTTTTGGTGTTTGGCAGATTAGGAAAACAAGCTTCTCTTGTCATCTTCTGAGTGATTGAACTATGAACTTTGCGGTACCCAAGAATGACAGTCATTCTTTTATTGTAGCAAAACTGAACTCTTTAGCATTTTTTTTTTTTTTTTTTTTTTGAGTTTTCAGGGAAAGTTGGTAAGCTTCACGACTCTTTTTACCCCTTTATGTTCTATGTTAACTTGATGATAAATTCTTAAGAGCACAGAGTTTTGATGGGTAATGCTGGCTTTCCTCGTTGCTCAGTTGACATTAAACTAGGTTCAACCTTCCAAGAGGATTGGGAGTAACCTCCATCATTTGAATTCAACAGATAGACCTAGGTTTTGTATCCAGTGAATGCCAATGGGGCCTGCCAAAGAGGTCAATTATTTTATTATATTCGTTAGGGCGGGGAATGAACCATGAAACTACCCTTGTTTTAAGTTTGATGTATAATATTGGCACCTCAGTGTGCGCATAGCATTACTCTTTAAGTTATTTGCCTAACCAAAGCAGAGTGAATTTCCTGCAAATATAAATCTGACTCCAACATATGAACCCAGGGACCAGAACTAAGGGAACAAGGCAACTACAGACCGGAGAGAAGACTAATAAAAAGAGTACTGGATATAGTCCCAAGCTCAACCCATCTACACTTCATTAGTAACTTAACGGGGATTGATGACATGTCCGATGAAGAGAACCACCCGTGTCTTCTCTTCTCTAATTACAAACAGAAATGGGTGGTCAGCTACAAAAATTTCAAGATGCAGCGCCAACCTGGGTAAGAGTTAGTTATTTTTTTCTTATTTAATTTTGGATTTAATTATTGTAATTCATGTCTTTTCATTTTCTTAAAGTTATATTATTGTTGCAAATTTTTTCGAATTTCTAATTAATTTTTGTTTAAAGCGGAACTTAATTCGCCTTTCGTGAATGATTTATGTTTCTCGGTGTTAACATATTCATTATATGAACTAATTAATACGTCATTGGTTTAAAATGCGTGTGGATATATGCCTTTGTATAGAATACACTCTTCAGAGTCGTCTCTTCCAAAATCATACAGATTATAGGCTACACATGATCAATCAAAATGCATACATTTATTTACAACAACAACTCATACGCAAACAGAAGAAACTCTGGAAATTCATCTTATATTTTATTTTGGAGGTCGAAAATAGGAATAGACAGAGAAAAAAGTTTGTGTCATGGTAAGTATAATGATTAATAAAGCTGCAATGAGAGAAATGATTGTCCAAGGACTCTTGAAGTAATTACTCATTAGGTGTGCCCGCCACACGTTAAACCTGCTCTGGCAGTACCTCTCCAGTTCTTTGGACAATTGGGGCAAGAAATCATAATCTTCTCTATTTCCTTCATTCTTTGTGTAACAAAGATCCTTACCCAAAGTATTGAAGACCGCAGCAACATCCTCATCCGTTGCTAAAGAATGTTCCAAGACTCTGTTTTGGATCAAAATCTCGACGTCCTTGGAGTTGTTGACTAAGTAATCCATAAGAACTGCATAATTGATGAAATATTTCACTGCTTCATGATGATATTGCTCCCAAGCTATAAGATTTGCAAGGAACTTCTTAGTGTTCTTTCTTACGTGCAAACGAGGCAGCCTCAATATACCCTTACTGAAATCTACAACGAATCCTTTCCCCTCTACCGGTCTGAATTGCACACCCGCCTGTTGGAGTCTCGATGCTGTTGGAATAGAGGCCAATAGTACTTGTGGCTTTCGAAAGTACTTGTGAAAATACTTCTCCAGCAACTCGAGGATTTGTTTGCACGTGTCTCCAATAAATTTCTGCAAATGATCCGTGTCCTGTGTTGGGGGACTTGCTTGGCACAAACGTACCAATGCGTTGAAGAGTTTCTTCAAAAGGATATAGATACATGCCAAACAGATGAAGATACATAGCAAAGGGGCTGTGATACATACCAAGAGAGGGGCAGTGATCCCTATGAAGCGGATGAGAATACCAAATGAAGAAGATTTTCTATCAGGAAGGAGACATTGGTGAACCATATGAAGAAGATGGAGGAACTGACTGGGTTCATTTGATCCCTCACTAATTTCTCTGTAAGATGGTTGTTTTTGGAGTGGTATAAAATCCTTGAAGTAATAATAGACCAGCTTCTCCAAGGTGAGAGAACTAATGTCATCTTGAGTTCTCCAACTGTTTGTAACATCTTGAAGAATGAATAATGGAATTTGGTTCTCAACCAAGAGCAAGTCTACCCATAAATCAGATGCCCACTTGTGACAACATTCAGGGTCCTCAAGAGAGAAATCATCCCAATAACACTTGTGAAATAGATCAGCAATGAAGCAACCACTGAGCACCAAACCCAACAATAGAGGGAAATCTGTTGGGGTTTCTTTCTCCACCGCACACCATGTTGTTAAATCTTTCTCCTTCTTATTCATCATCAGTAGGAAATACTCTGGAGTCTTCTTTTGATTCCTGTCGAGGACTGATTTGAGATGGTGGTAGTAATGCCTCAGTCTCTTTTTGGTATCATCACTGGGGTTGTGTTCCATCAACATTTTCCTGGTATCTCTAAAATTGGCCCAGGTAGGAGCATAAAGATCATGATCACTCCCTTCTTGGCCCGGCCTGTGATCTCTGTGGATTCTATAGAAGCCTGAACCTCTACTAACAGCCTCTGGACGTTTTTCGAGATTAGCAAAGTAAGAATCCATGTCATCAATGTATCGCTCCTTAAAGCCTTCAATATCTTTCATCGTCCAGTTTCCAGTAGGAGTCTCTGTTGATCCCACCATTCTAGGCTCTTCAACTGCTTTCTCCACCTTTCTGCTTCGTCCTGGGTCTTCCCTCTTGTTTTCTGTCTCTGCTTCTGCTTCCACAACTATTGTGATTTCTGTGTTTGCTCTTAGATCGGCCATCCTTCCCTCAGCTGTAAAGAATATTTGGTTTTCAAGAGATGTTAGGGGAGTACTGACATATAGTTCAATACTCTTTAAGAAATTCCCATAAATCGTGCATTTTAGTGTTAAATCTTTTAGGGCGAACAAGCAAAGCTTCCAGGTCCTAAGATCCTCTTTCGTCCTTTTCATTATTTCTGGGGCAGTTTGAAAGTAATAATAGACCAGCTTCTCCGAGGTGAGAAAACTAATGTCATCGTGACTCCAATTGTTTGTGACATCTTGAAGAATGAATAATAGAATTTGGTTATCAACTTGTGACAACATTCAGGGTCCTCCTTCAGAGGGAACTCATTTCAGTAACACATGTGAAATAGATCACCAATGAACTGGTCACCGAACCGGTTCAAAACGACAGATTTTGGTTGAACCGGTTCAATCGGGTCCAACTGGTGGTTGAACACTGCAATATTTTTCTTTTCCTTCTGTAGAATTATGCTAAAATTGCATTAATAGTGAGTTCAAAAAAGAAAAAAAAAATAATGGAAAGAAAAATCAAGAGACCCCAATCTACAAAACCGAGACCCTTAAAACTCTTGCAAAATCAAACATTACCATAGTTAGGCATGACTGAGCCTAGACAAAATAAAATATTTTAAAAATAATAAATATATCAAGCAAAACAGACAAGTATAAGAAATACAACAAGATAAACTTATTTGGGACGTACGAGGGGCTCCATTAAAGCTCATATTCATAATAAATTCAATGTATGGTTAACTAAAACCTAATAAGGAGCCATCCAGGGACCCTGCTGGTAATATTGCTCTCAAAACAGAAAAGTATTTGACTGCTTTGGGAAGATAGTATTAACATAATTATGACAGTTAGAAGAATTGGTGTCGAGAGCAATTAGAATAACCAGATTAGACAAATTTTCTAGTTCAGCATAACTTGATAAGCATCTCTTGAATTCCGAACTAGCATAAACTGCAGCCTCACAAAAATCGAAAAAAAAAAAAAGAAATCACTTCCTAATGATCTTTCATGAAGCTATAACGACAAAGCTATACAAAAAAATCCTGGCCCTTGGGTACAAGAAGCATAACACGTGTATACACCAACATCGCATGCAGAACCCAAAGTAGTGTTTTGGGTAAAAACTAAAAGAAAATAAATTTTCGAAACATAAACTAAAATCTCGCATTTTAGAGAATAGATTCAAACCATAATCCAAACAAAATCAAGAAATCTTACCACTTTCTTTGTGGAAGCTTTGCAAATCCGTATTCTGGTTCGACACTCCACCCTGTTTCAAAAAGTTGAGGATTACTGAAACGGAGAAGCTGGGGAAGATGAGTGAAGCCGTTCTCTGATTTGAAGGTTTAAATTGAAGTATACCCAAGTTCTAAATTGAGCCTCTGACAAACGACAATCCTAACTTAATGGAGAAAAAATCACGTTTTCCTCGTGCCGGCCGGGGAACATTAACTGACCAAAAAAGACAAACTGAATAAGATAATAATAAAAAGAATAACAGAAGCTTTATGATCGACAAAAGAGTCAAAAAGACTTTATATATGGCTTGAATATATATCTACTTACTTTCAACAACTTCCCTGTACATATGTACATATATGTTAATGCATGTCCTCTCTCAGATATACAATAAAGGCCACAGCTACCAGTACTGGCCTAGATATTAAATTTGTATGCAGTCCAGCAAATGATGGCCTAGAAATTACCAGCAAATCAACAAGACAAATGCTGCAAATAAAGTGCCAGCTAGTTCATTGTTAATTTGAAGCAATAAAAACTGTCAAATAATTACAGCAAGTAAATTGACAGGATTCCACTAAGCCGAAATATTATTGAATGTAATGGTGTCTAATGCATTATATATGTATTTCACACATTGGAACTACCCGTGTATTATTTTATACATAGTTAAAATTAATAGTACAATAATTTAAATTAGAGTATTAGAACTTCAGATAGAAATTAAAATTTCACATACTTTTAAGCTAAAAGGAAAAAAAACTTTATCATAATCTCAGTACATTAATTGGGACATAACATCTTATATTACTAAAATATCAATAATGGGCTTCTGAGCTATATATGGGTGATTTGCTCCTTGACAACCAAATCTCCCTCTTCATCCTGGAAATTTTCTACGATATGTTTTATTACTCATGAATTAGGCGCAACGTTTTAAAAAGGTTTTATATATGGCTTGAATGTCTACTTTCAACTACTCCCCTGTACATGTGTACATATATGTTAATGTTTTCTCTCAGAAATACTTTTAATTAAGCTTTACAACAAGTCCAAAATAATTTGTGAGTTTCAGGTTTCATTTGGTTTTCTTTATGAAGGGGAAACGAGATTGCTTAATTTTCAGTTTGTGGCTTTCAGCTGTGTGCACTTTGTGATATGCAAACGCGGGAGCTTCAACACTCCCCTTTAGAAAAAAAAAATGCCTTCCCTCTCACTCACTCATAAAATCACAACTGCTTTAAATATGGCTTGAATATCTAGCTACTTTCAACTACTTCCCTGTACATGTGCACATATATGACTTCTACTTTTTACTACACCTCCGTACATGTGTACATATATGGCTTGAATATCCACCTACATTCAACTACATGTGGACATATATGTTATTAATGTTCTCTCTCAGATATGCAATAAAGGCGACAGGTAGCAGTACTGGCCGGAAAGCTCAGACTCTTTTTTTCTACATACCTGCTTGGATTCAGTTATCTCCCATCCTTCCCTTAATGATCTCTTGCTTGCTAGTACTCATGAATTAAGCACAATGTTTTAAAAAGGCTCTATATATGGCTTGAATATCTGGCAACGTACTTTCAACTACTCCCCTGTACATGCGTACAACTATGTTAATGTTCTCTCTCAGAAATACTTTTAATAAATCTTTACAACAAGCCCAAAATAATTTAATGATCCCTTGCTAGTTAGTACTCATGAATTAGGCGCAATACTGCTTTAAAAAGGCTTTATATATGGCTTGAATATCTAGCTACTTCAGCTACTCCCTTGTACAAGTGTACATATATGTAAATGTTCTCTATCAATAATTTTTTCAGATTTTATTTGGTTTTCTTTGCGAATGGGAAATGAGATTGCTTAATTTCCATATTGTACGAGAAAGAAGAGATCAAAACCAGAAATAACAGTCCAAATTTAAAATAATTTAACCCCTAGTTTTTAAATCCAATAAAATTCACAGGCTCCATATTAATTAACAACTTTGTCCCTTCACTCTTATCTCAATCTCAAATATTCACAACCTTTCCAATCAGTAAACAATATTACATAAAGAAAAACTTCGAAGATGACAAGGTGGGTGTGTCCGGATCAGACACTGGCAGCCTTTTCCAAGCGTGAAGCTTTCTGTAAAATCTCAGCTGGTTCAGATGAGTTTACATGTCTGCAGCAAAACCTCTTCACTGCTGTCTCTCTCTTTCAATATCCAACTAATTAATTAGTCTTCTTTCACATGGGGGGACCTCTGCGGTGCTCCCCAGTTTATTCTACATCTATTTATTATTTCAATTTCTTTCATTTGTCATGTCAAAGGAGACTACGCGTTGACGCTTTTCTCCTGGAGAACATTAATGGAGAAAAAATCACGTTTTTCTCAAGCAGGGGAACATTAATTTAAAAAAAAGACAAACTGAATAAGATAATAATAAAAAGAATAACAGAAGCTTTACGATCGACGAACAAGTCAAAAAGACTTTAAATATGGCTTGAATATCTAACCTACTTTCAACAACTTCCCTGTACATGTGTACATAAATGTTCTCTCTCAGATATACAATAAAGGCGACAGGTAGCCGCACTGGCCGGAAAAAGATATAAAAGGAAAATAGATAGAAAGCTCGATGAAGTACCCGGGACGAAAGCTTATATCTGTTCAATGGAAGAAAGTCTTGGAATAAATCAAAGACTAACTAGCTTCTCTATCTGTGGCGTACTTTTAATTGCTGGGGTCGATCGTGATAAGGGATGATATATATGTTTCTCTCTTTCTCTCAATATTGTAAGATCGGCTTTGGAGATGCTCATCGGCTCTCTGCAATCTCCTGGAGTGGCGCAGGAGAAGAGAAATAATTATTTAGTAATCTACAAAGTCTTTATAATTTGATTCATTCCATTTATATATATTGCTTCACTGGAAATATTTGTTGTACGTGCATGCTTTTCACCTTTCTCTGCTTTTTCCACCTTTCCAGTAGGAGTCTTGTTGATCCCACCATTCCATGCTTTTCAACAGCTTTTTCCACCTTTCTACTTCGTCCTGGGTCTTCCCCCTTCTTGTCTGTCTCTGCTTCACCTTCCACATCTATTGTGATTTCGGTGTTTGCTCCTAGATCGGCCATCCTTCACTCTGCTATAAAGAATATTTGGTTTTCAAGAGATGTTAGGGGAGTACTGACTTATAGTCCAAGACTCATTACGTAATTCCCAGAAATCGTGCATTTTAGTGTTAAATCTTTTAGGGCGAACAAGCAAAGCTTCCAGGTCCTTAGATTCTTTTTTGTACTTTTCATTCTTTCTGGGGAATTTTGAAAGTAATAATAGACCAGCTTCTCCAATGCAAGAAAACTAATGTCATCTTGAGTACTCCAACTATTTGTAACATCTTGAAGAATGAATTTGGTTATCAACCAAGAGCAGGTATACCCATAAATCAAATGCCCACTTGTGACAACATTCAGGGTCGTCCGTAAGAGGGAACTCATCCCAGTAACACTTGTGAAATAGATCAGCAATGAACCGGTAATTGAACCGGCAAAACGTCAGATTTTGGTTGAACCGGTTCAATCGGGTCCAACCGGTGGTTGAACACTGCAATATTTTCCCTTTCCTTCTTTAGAGTTATGCTAAAATTGCATTAACAGTAGGTTCAAAAAAGAAATAAAATAACAGAAAGAAGAATCAAGAGACCCCGATCTACAAAACCGAGAACCCTTGAAGCTCTTGCAAAATCAAACATTACCATATTTAGGCATGATTGAGGCTAGACAAAATAAAATATTTTAAAAATAATAAATATATCAAGCAAAACAGAGAAGTATAAAAAATAGCAAGATAAACTTAATAATTGAGACGTTTAGGGGCTCGATTAAGGCTCATATTGATAATAAATTCAACGTGTTGTTAACTAAAACCTAAACATGAGCCATCCAGGGACCTGCTAATATTGCTCTCAAAACAGCTGAAAAGTATTTGACTGCTTTGGCAAGATAGTATTTACATGATTATGACAGTTAGTCGACGCATTGGAGTCGAGAGCAATTAGAATAACCAGGTTAAACACAAATTTAAGACTCTTTTTTTCTGCATACCTGCTTGGATTCGGTTATCGCCCATCCTTCCCTTAGTGATCTCTTGCTTGCTAGTACTCATGAATTAGGCGCAATGTTTTCAAAAGGCTCTATATATGGCTTGAATATCTGGCTACTTTCAAATACTCCCCTGTAAATCTGCACACATATATATATATAATGTTCTCACTCAGAAATACTTTTAATTAAGCTTTAGCACAAGTCCAAAATAGTTTTACATTTTCAGGTTTTATTTGCTTTTCTTTGTGAAGGGAAAACGAGATTGCTTAATTTTCATATTGTACCACAAAGAAGAGAAAACCAGAAAAAAAAATCCAAATTATAAATAATCTTACCTCGAGTTTCTCATACCTATAAAATTCACAGGCGCCATTTTAACAAGTTTTTCCGTTGTAATTTCTTATTTTAATTATAATTTTTTTTTGAACTTTTAGAATCAGCAAGAAATATTACATAAAAGATTTTTTCAATAAAAAGTTTTACATAAAGGCGACTGCAGTGGTCGACAAAAGAAAAATAAAAAAGGGATAAGGAAAAAGAAGGATACAAGGGCACCATATTAATTAATAACTTTGTCCGTTGTTTCTTATATTCTCAATCTCAAATTAATATCCGCAACTTTTTGAATCAGCAAACAATATCATATAAAGATATAAGAAACAAAGAAAGATAAGAGAAATGCTTGTCACAGATGAGATGAAGTAGATGGTGGGGGTAGTATATACTTTAATTTGTTGGGGGTTCCTCAGCTTTCTTTTTTGCGGAAAGCTAAGTATCCGTTCAATGGAAGAAAATCTTTGAATAAATGAAAGCTTCAGCACTCCCCTTGTAAAAAAACAAAAAAAAAAAAAAATTAAAACATAAAATGCCTTCCCTCTCACTCGTTCATAGAATCACAACTACTGCTTTCTATCTTCCTTGATCGTAAGGACTGGAAAGAGATTCAGTCCACACATGCTCCATCGATGGAGATATCTGGACATGCATGGATCTATATATTCGAAGATAAAAGCAGAGGTCGTCATCAGAATAAGAACTTGCTTCAGAATTGAGTAAACCGTCATTTACTCACGTACAGAAAATATATCTCAGTGGGACCGTCAAAGGAATTAAATAAAGGGTGGAATAAAACAGCCAGATGACTGAACTACTTTCGGATCTCGACCTTATTAAAAACTTGAAACATCCCGATGAACATTCATCGGATTGGCAGCAGGTTGGCCGTGGTGACAGTACTTCAGGCTTCTACAAAGTTCCCGAGGACATGAGGCGGCGCGGGGAGCGAAGCAGCTGAGTAATACGATCCCAAATACGTCAACTTCCGGAAAATAAAGGAATTGTTTGAGAAAGACTACCGGCGATATTCGGACACGAAATCAGTTATTGAGGCATTACCATTACCATCTCCGTTCATTCGCCAAGCGGGAAGGTAGAGGAAATGACATTGAGGGTTTAATGCGGCAATTCCTCGAGGATTTTAAATTCCGAGCAGCAGTTGATGAGAATATAATAGGTGTCTCCGAGCCTTGCTCTCATGATCACTTGTTGGGCTCACTCGTACTATGGGCCAATATTTTCTTGAATGATCTGTTCTACAGATTTACGAGGGGCATTGTCTGATCTAGAATGTGCCCATTTATGGGCGTCAGAGCTATGGGCAGACTTGCTCCTCCTAGAAAACCAAATCCCATTCCTGAATAGGAACAAAGTTAGTCTTTTAGATATGGTTTTTTACTTTGAACATTTTATTTCTTTGAGACTACAATTATGGATAATAGAATATAATTGCTGTCATATCCTTGATTTCATTCACCAATTGCTGCTACCTATGACAAGCCGCTCTAAATCGTCAATGATGATACGTGTCCGAGCATGGTTGAGGAGGTGCATAGAAGGAGCACCGTCAAGGATATTGAAATCTGTCCTACGTCAGTTGTTGGACCCCTTCATACACTGGTTGTGGAACCGGAAAGAAAGAACACCATCAATGATGAAACTTGTCCCTACCACAACAAGACTGCAACAAGCAGGCATAAAATTCATGCCAGTAGATATCGAAGGGTTTGTGGTTGAATTCAAAAGGGGAGTGTTGAAGCTCCCTCGATTGCATATCACAAAGGGCACCAAGAAGGTCCTTATGAATCTCATCGCTTAGGAGATGTGCCATCATAAAGCAGTAAAATACTTCATCAACTACACCATTTTTATGGACCATCTCATTAATACCTCAAGGACGTGGATATCCTCATCCAGAGCGGAGTAATTGAGCATTCTTTGGCAACCGATGAGGACGTCGCGACACTCTTCAATGGTTTGAGCCAGGACCTTGTTTATACAAATAATGAACCGGAGAATGAAGAGTACAATATTTTCCCAAAATTGTCCTTTGATATCAGAAAGTACTGCAAAAGTAGGAGCAATGTGTGGTTGGCAAAACTAATGCAAGATTACTTCAAGAGCCCCTGGACTTTTATTTCTGTGGTTGCAGCATTGTTCCTCATTCTAGCTACTTACTATGCTGCAAACCTTTTTCTCTGCTTATTCCTATTTTTCGACCACCCAAACAAGGGTTTCTATCAGTGTTGATCATTTGCCTCTAATTATATAGGTGTGCTTTAAGTTGTGGTTGTAATTAAGAATATTTGATTATAATGTTGTGATTTATGTATCTTACTTGAGAAGTGAAGCTTTAATAGTAGTTCTTCTTTGTCGTATAGTAATGGGTGATTGTGGTTCAAACAGCTCTACATGATGATCCAAACAGCCTTCCAAGATTAAAGTTTTGATCTTTATGTCAATACTGCAATATTGAATAATGTTTACATCTTTAGTTTCTACAAACGAAAACAAACGATTTTGAAAACGCCAGCTAAATCATTATTAATTGGAAGCAAGAGGTTCATGTCACCAAATTTTACAAATTAACTTCGAAAATAATGATATATTGGAATTAATGTTGACTCTCGTAACTTAACAATGAGTTCTTCCAGCATAAGATCTCTGCCTCTCTCCATCTCCAACCCAGAAAAGGACAAAAAAAAAAATACGAGTAAAGGAGATTCTTCAAGTATTCCTGAATGAAAGTATATATTACTCAGTAGTTCAACCTCATGTTTCTAATGTAAGTGAAATCGTGGTTTGATGAGACGGGAGATTGATGATTGATGAAAAAGGCTGACTTTGTTAAATGTTAAAGATGGGTTCATGATCTGTCTTGACAAGATGAACAAACTGATTTGTTTTAATTTTTGCATCGTTTACTTTTGGGTAGAGTTTTGGCTTTTGGAGGATTTTAAATTCTGGGAAGAACAAATCTGCGAAAGCAAATGGAAATAGGATTTGAACGGGCAGATTTTAATGCCAGCTGCCTCTGTATCATCTGTCTCATATGAGGAAGTACTTACACTTACTAGTTTTCTTTTGTTGATCTTTTCAGGGAAGAAATTTATCTGCAGGAGCTCAAGACTTGAATGACAAAAATATGGGATTAAGCAGTTGAGCTGCTCCCCGGGGTCGGAGCTGATAATAGAAAAGAGAGCTGCGCCTCTGACCTAGTTCATACTGAAACAACTGCAAACAACATTTCAAAGCTACCAGTAACATTTATCGCCTGATGCCCGAGGGAGATGGATCTTTTGTACTCTTAAACAGCTTTAGCAGTTGAGCTTCATCGAATGGTATATAAAGCCCAAAATGCAACTCAATTCAGAGAGGACCAAATTGCCAGAACTTTCAGTAGGACAGACTGCACATGAATTATGGAATGAATAATATATACATAATTCTATTCGAGAATTTTAACAATTGACAAATTTACAAAGGTCATCGAAAACTTGTATGACTTCCCATGGTTTAGATTTACATGCTCTATTGGAAAGATCTCTCCTCTTGCCACTAGCGCCAGAGGCAAACAAGCCTAAAATATGAAATCTGTTACAATTAGATAAGCATAGAGAAGCCTGTAAGACTTTTGGTCCTAAGGACTGTACATGTAAGCATGAGACCGCACATGACAAAAATGAGCATATACGGCACACTCCATAACATGAACAAGAATCCAAAAACCTGAAGAGCTATAAGAAAAGATCTTCCGCAATTGACTTCAACAGGCTTTAGTGTACAACCTAAACAAGTAGGAAAAATACTATATATAGTTCAAAAGCATTCATAGAAAAAAAATCAATTTATTTCATTTGTCATTGCAAAGAAGACTACGTCCATACTTTTTCTCTCGGGGAATTACATTAATGGAGAAAAATCACGTTACCATAACTTGCAAAATCGGCAGTCACCATGAACTGCTCTGGTTATATTCCAAAATGCTACAAATTTGACCCAGAAAGAAAAAAAAAGAACAAAAAAAATAGAGAGAGATGATGATCAGGTTGATAGCCTTTTCATTACGAGTAGCTCTTATATTTTTATCATAATGTAAATATATTTATACCTAATCATTGATTCATCAGATGTAATTTCTTAAATTGCACAAATTGAACGATGTTAAAATATTATTAATGCTTTATATTTTCACTCTCTACTTTAAAGTCGACGGGTTTTTGCTCATAATCTTGATAAAACAATTAATAAAAAATTCAATGTTTCTTATGCAAATGTTTAGTGGCTAATGGATTGATGAAGCATGTTAATAATTAATTAATGAGCCTTCAAGTTTTCGATTCAGGAAGTAATTACTTAAAAACTGCCGGTTATATTCTACATGGAAGAAGATGTAAACATAAACTGATCATGCAGGTCCGAATGTTTTAAACTTCTTTCGCACTTTCAGAACCTAAATTGAGATGTCCACCTCCAGTTATTGATCACCTTTTCTTTCTTTATATTCTTTCATTAATTTGAGTCCTAGATGATGCCTTCACTAGTAGAAATCCGATTTTTAATGGGGGGTTTTGAATAAAACCGCCGGCAGAAATTATTTTCACTGGCGGTTTTTGGGAAAACCCCCAATATTAGTAAATAATCGGGAATACCCCTATTAATTAGTTTTCCTGGCGGTTTAGAGAAAAAAACAACCAGTAAATTATGCTTAAATTGGGGTTTTGTGTCAGACCCCTAGTAAATGTGAAATTTACCGGCGGTTTCATCGAAAACCGCCAGTACAAGATCTTTTAAAGTAATTTTTACTGGCGGTTTTGGACAAAACCACGAGTAAATCATTTAATTACTGGCATTTTTCTGAAAACCGCCAGTAAATGTGTTATTTAATTGCGGATGTGAGGAAACAGAGACGTATAAAGAAAACAGCGAGATAAACTCCTTTTCTTTTTTAATGCACGTATCAACTTGAATAACTTAATCCTTCACAATTTGTCCATCTTAGTTTTAATTGTTGTCTTAGTTTTAATTGTTGTCTTAGTTTTAATTGTTGTCGAAGACTTCAGTAATAGGTCTTTCTTTATGTGCAACAACTTTGTCAATTAAATATATGACATAATTTATAAATTTTCCCCAATGCCGGTCTGGTCCCTAATTCTTTCTCCGTTGACTTGGTAACAAGCTTCTTTCTTTATTGTCAGTCTGGGCACCTGTAAGATATAAAAAAAATGATCCCATGCCCCTAACCTCAATACAACATTCTACTGGTTCCAAGTGGAACCTCTCTCTCTCTCTCTCTCTCTCTCTCTCTCTCTCTCACATGCTCTCTCTCTCTCTCTCATATGCTCTCTCTCTCTCTCATATGCTCTCTCTCTCTCTCATATGCTCTCTCTCTCTCTCATATGCTCTCTCTCATATGCTTTCTCTCTCATATGCTCTCTATCTCTCTTAAATGATCTCTCTCTGTCTCATATGCTCTCTCTGTCTCATATGCTCTCTCTGTCTCATATGCTCTCTCTCTCTCTCATATGCTCTCTCTCTCTCATATGCTCTCTCTCTCTCACGTATGCTGATCTCTCTCTCTCTCTAGGTCTCTCTCTCTCTCTCTCGTATGCTCTCATCTCTCTCATATGCTCTCTATCGCTCATAAGCTCTCTCTCGCTCTCTCTCTCTCTCTCTCTCTCTCTCTCTCTCTCTCTCTCTCTCTCTCTCTCTCTCTCGACTGGTTCAGTTGTATGAAATTTTTGTTTGTTGAAGTTAACAATACGATACCGTCTCTCTAGATTTGATGCCATCAAGGGAATAGATCTCTGTGAATAAGCCGTCCAATTTAAGCTGTAACTAAGAAATTAAGACTGGATACAAGTCTTAATGTATACATCTTGGACGACCCAGTGAGACGTAGCACTTTCTCTTATTTAATTCTTTATTCTGTTGCAAAGACAGGATTTCATTGTATATTTATTTCGTCCAAGATTGCTTCGGCTGGGAGCTCTTGACAGGACATCGATCGATGTCAGAAAACTGGAAAAGGCGTCTTAATTTTTACCTCCATGTGGATAAAGGCTGAAGCTCCCTCGATTGCATATCACTAAGTGTACCAAGAAGGTCATTATGAATCTCATCGCTTGGGAGATGTGCCATCATGAAGCTGCGAAATACTTCATCAACTATGCCATTTTTATGGACCATCTCATTAATACCTCCAAGGATGTGGATATCCTCATCCAGAGCGGAGTAATTGAGCATTCTTTGGCAACCGATGAGGAGGTAGCAGCACTCTTCAATGGTTTGAGCGAGGGCCTTGTTTATACAAAAAATAAACCACCGAATGAAGAGTACAATATTTTCCCAAAATTGTACTTCGATATCAGAAAGTACTGCAAAAGTAGGAGCCATGTGTGGTTGGCAAACCTAATGCAAGATTATTTCAAGAGCCCCTGGACTATTATTTCTGTGGTTGCAGCATTGTTCCTCATTCTACTTACTGTGCTGCAAACCTTTTTCTCTGCTTATTCCTATTTTCGACCACCCAAATAAGGGTTTCTATCAGTGTTGATCATTTGCCTCTAATTATATAGGTGTGCTTTAAATTGTGGTTGTAATTAAGAATATTTGATTATAATGTTGTGATTTATGTATCTTACTTGAGAAGTGAAGCTTTAATAGTAGTTCTTCTTTGTAGTATAGTAATGGGTGATTGTGGTTCAAACAGCTCTACATGATGATCCAAACAGCCTTGCAAGATTAAAATTTTGATTTTTATTCCAATACTGCAATATTGACTAATGTTTAGATCTTTAGTTTCTACAAACGAAAATAAATGATTTGGAAAGTGCCAACTAAATCATTATTAATTGGAAGCAACAGGTTCATGTCACCAAATTTTACGAATTAACTTCCAAAACAATTATATTTTGGAATTAATGTTGACTCTCGTAACTTAACAATGAGTTCTTCCAGCAAAAGGTCTCTGCCTCTCTCCATCCCCAACCCAGAAAAGGACTAAAGGAAAATATGAGTAAAGGAGATTCTTCAAGTACTCCTCAAAGAAAGTATATATTACTCGTAGTTCAACCTCATGTTTCTAATGTAAGTGAAATCGTTATTTGATGACACAGGAGGTTGATGATTGATGAAAAAGGCTGACTTTGTTAAATGTTAAAGATGGGTTCATGATCTGTCTTGACAAGATAAACAAACTGATTTGTTTTACTTTTTGCATCGTTTACTTTTGGGTAGAGTTTTGGCTTTTGGATGATTTGTAATTCAAGGTTAATTTGAAGCATATATTAAAATAAGCATCCTTTTCACATTGGGTTTGTTAATGAGCTTTGGCCTGTTGATATCTTCTGGGAAGAACATATCCGTGAAAGCAAATGGAAATAGGATTTGAACGGGCAGATTTTAATGCCAGCTGCCTCTGTATCATCAGTCTAATGTGAGGAAGTACTTACATTCACTTACTAATTTTCTTTTGTTCATCTTTCAAGGAAGAAATTTATCTGCAGGAGCTCAAGACTTGAATGACAAAAATATGGGATTAAGCAGTTGAGCTGCTCCACTGGGACAGAGCTGATAGTGGCAAAGAGAGCTGTTCCTCTAACCCAGTTGATGCTGAAACAATAGCAAACAACATTTCAAAACAGCTACCAGTAACATTTATTGCCTGATGCCCGAGGGAGATGGATCTTCTGTACTCTTAAACAGCTTTAGCAGTTGAGCTTCATCAAATGGTATATAAAACCCAAAATGCAACTCAACAAAGAGAGGACCATATTCCCAGAACTTTCGGTAGGACAGACTGCACATGAATAATGGAATGAATAATATATGCATATTTCTATTCTAGAATTTTAACAATTGACAAATTTACAATGTAAGGTCATCAAGAACTTGTATGACTTCCCATGGTTTTGATTTACATGCTCTAATGGAAATATGTTACAATTAGATAAGCATAGAGAAGCCTGTAAGACTTTTGGTCCAAAGGACTGTACATGTAAGCATGAGACCGCACATGACAAAAATGAGCATGTACGGCACACTCCATAACATGAACAAGAATCCAAAAACTGACAATGTTGGACCTCTCGACAACTGCAATAGTAATGAAGGCTTAATAGGCAGACAGATCTCGGCACGAGAAAGGGCAAACCTTAAGAGCTATAAGAAAAGAAGCATTGATCCACTAAAAATATATCCTCTTCTCCAGTTGCTTTCAACAGGCTTTAATTTACACCTAAAAAAGAAGGAAAGAAACTGTCTATAGTTAAAATAGAATTCATAGAAAAAAAACAAAACAAAACGAAAAAAACTACCTAGATCATATCCTGGAATAAGTGTCAAAAACGATAATCAAATTTTATAGAAACAGGGCTCCAGAGGCCTCAAATCCTCATCATATTTTGAAAAGAGACAATGCATGCAAATCAAAGCAAACTATTAGACACAAACACATTGAAAGACACTCCTACCACATTGAGTAAACCCAATACCTCACTAAAACAAACATCTTATTTTCTGTAAGTCACCAAATAAAAAAACAAGCAGTAAATATCGAAGTGTGCTGCCAGAGAGAAATATATTCCTGATAGGAAGGACAGTACCTACTGGAAGGAATAATATGCAGAAAACATCCAACTAAAGTCGCTCAACTCTTTAAACAATCACCCATTGGTAAACAGTGTAGTCACAACAATACGATGCACACGCATTTTGTATGCACAATTAAGTTCTTGTTCATCGCTAAAATCAAGGGAGGAATTTATAAAACACACCTGCCTTGGGTAATGTTATTGGCAATCCATGGGTTAAATCAGATTCTGGACTAAATGACTAAGTATCCTCACTATAATGTTATTTTAGTTTTTTGATCAATGAACCAAGAAGCTTCTGTAAAAGTTAGTTGAGACCCCTACAGAAAGTAAGTATCACAATGAATACTATTCATTGGGAAGTAAATGAATGTGTTTCACCAATTTTCAAGATGCATGAATCAGAACACTATGCAAATAGCATGCTCTACGCTTAGGACATCATGAAAAAAACAAGCATATCAACTAAAACAAAACAAATTGCAAAAGATTCAGTTGCTATGTATCTCAGTTTCAAGCTTCTGTACAATTTCAGAAACATATGATCTTTGGAGACCATGTTATTGGGTTTTTATGACAAGTTAGAAAAGGAATCAGGTGTGAGGTCTTGCGTTCAAGGCTCACCAGGAGGTACGAGGATTTGTGCATGCATTGTCAACACTCAAAAATAAAGTATGAACTGCAACAATGAGTGGAAATTCACCAACAAACCACTAAGATCATCACAATCAAACAGATGCATGACAAGCACATAAATTACACAAGGAAGAAAAGTGCATTATTATTTCCCAGCAAGTTAACTATGATCAAACAAGGAGGAAGATATACTCACCAATTTTATGATGTCTAAAGATTGAGCTTGTAGATGATCATGATCAGAAACACTCAACCGCTTAACATTGAGATTGTCACAGCATCCCCATCTCAAGCTGTAGTTTCGACCTTTGACTTCAGGCACGCCAATAAAAACAAATCTTGTGGAATCCGTTTCAATGGTCTCACTTGGTAATGATCTTAAAGTCTCACGTCGCCTTTTTCGTAAAATTGATGGTGCATTTTTGAAATTCCTGGCTGCATTCCTCAGTATGGACTCTGGACTACCTCCTCTGACATAAGCATTTACTGTATTAGTCTGTGGATCAGGATATACTGGATTTGTTCCAGTTCATTCGAACTCCCCAATGTTTTAGAGAATGGGACATCCCGATATGCCACATTAATGGGGTTATAGCATAATTGCCCAAATTCTAGATTCCGAAATTGATCGGGAGCATAGAAATCCTTAAAGTTCCCACGCGGAATGGGATCGCAGGATTCATTTTTATGTAAGATTGAAGAAACGTTGGCAGTACCAGAATCAATAGCATAGCATGATTCATCCATAACCCTCCCTGTAAATGGCTGAGGATCTTCAACAATTTTAGAGTCCTTGGTAGGAACAGAAGATGCAATATCAACATTTTTTTTGTTTCCTGATCTAGAATTTGAGTTTTTCAAAGGAATTTTTTCTTCAACCAGGTGAGTAGAAGAAAATGACAAAGAACAGTGACTACATTGCAAGCAAGAAGGAGAAGCTTTCTGCTCCGGTTTGGACACAAGTGTTTCTGGTGAACACCCAAGATCGGCATCAGCCAACAAAACAGTATCATTTGGCTTCAGAATCAAGCTCCCACCAGATTCATAAGACAAATTCTCATCTTCTTGCCCAGTGGTGCATTGGCAACACATAACACCACTCCCGTTACCCATGTCCCTTCCCACCTTCTCCAATTTTACTGTCCCTTCATAAAATTCAGAAACATGTGTCTCAGGTGGAGTAAAACTCAAACGTTGTTTATCACTGCTACTAGCTGATTGATTTTTACTCTCTAGCCAAGAAGCATCACCATGGAGACAACCTCTCTGCTCACAAGATAAAAATGAATCTCCACTGTGTTGGTCATCCATATAACTCTGTTCTGTTTTAAAAAAGTCACTAAGCATGTTTTTACCATTAATAATGTCAGATACTAAAGGAAGATTAAAATATTGTTCTAATTTGTTATAAGCATCTTCATAATTCATTCCTAAATTTAACATGCATTCTATTAACATGTCATCTACTTGTTCTTGTAAATTAACTTCTGTAAATTTCTTATTTACTATTTGTTCTAACGAAGTATGAGTTTCTTCGGTTTTATAACTAGGTTCTTCAGGAATTTCTATGTCTTCAGCTATTTCTGGATCATCATCAAATAGACTATACCCTATTGTTTCTTCTAAATCTAAGTCAAAGTCTTCTAATTCAGATTCTGTATCGCAAATAGGTTTATCATTATCAAAATTCATTAAACAGTATTCTTCGCTTACCTCAGATTCATTATCTGTTTGTTTTTTATCATATCCTGTAAATCTTAAACTAGATTGTCCTTCCATGTTTTCATAAATAAAACTACGTCTAGGTACTAAAAGTTGGCTAGAAGGTTCAGAGAAATCTTTTAAATTCCAGTCTAATCCTGCTAAATCTTCTGGATTTATTTTAATAGGATCTACCATTTGTATTCCTCTACTAGCTATATTTTCAACTATTCCTTCTATATTTAACTTAAACTTCATTCCTGATCTATTACTTCACTGCCAAAAATGTCCCATCCGCCGACGGGCCAAAACACACCGGCAGAACAAAACAGCCCGTCGGCGGACATCCGACGACGGGTAACATCACGTCGTCGGAACCTCCGTCGGCGGAGGCGTCAGCCGACGCAACAACCCATCGCGGGACAAAAACACCCGTCGGGCGACTGAATTTTGTCCGCCGACGCTGGGAACCGTCGGCGGAGGAAATCATCCAACGACGGACATCGGTGCGTCGGCGGAATAGATTCCGCCGACAGCAGGGGGTGCGTCGGCGGAATAGATTCCGCCGACAGCAGGGGGTGCGTCGGCGGAATGTTTGAAAAAATAAAAAAAAATAATTGAGAAGAGAGTGAAGAGAAAGAGAAGTGAGAGCGGAGAGAAGAGAGAAGAGAGAGAGAGAGAGAGAGAGAGAGAGAGAGAGAGAGAGAGAGCAGAACAAATACAATAAAGACAAATTTTAGAACAGTGAATTAACTACAATGAACAAAACAACCACAGCCATAAGTCCCTGATAGAACTCTTCGGCCATTTATATCCACAGCCATAAGTCCATTGAAGCACAAAAAACTTCTGCATTATAGCCATCAGGATGGGGAGATTTGTCCGTGCGCAAAAGAAGGCATCTCCAATGATATTCTTTGGGAGTTGAATAGCTTATATAATGATAGAAAACAAGCAATACGTGCTGAAAATCTTCCTCTGAGTGAAGTGAAAGACAAGAGAGAGGAGAGAGAAGAGAAGAGAAAGAGAGGAGATGAGAGAGAGAGAGATGAGAGAGAGACATGACCCAACGGCAACCAGTCCCATTGATAATTATAATTCTCTTCTTTTCATAGTGGAAATAGTGGAATGGGTACTTTTATTAAAGCCAACGGCAAAAGACAAGTTTGAGGTGACAACCAACACAAAAGGAGGGGACAAAAAAAAGAAGAAGTTGAAGAAGTAGAAGAAGAAATATAGGATATGCAAATAATACGTGAGATTGCTATTGAGCTGGACCACTCGAAATGATTAATTTGAGCTTCAACTAGGCTATACCGACAAGGGTCATTCGAGTAATAGAGAAATTGATACAGTAGTAGCACTTTTGGCCAAATTTAATTGTTCATTGATAAAGAATTCAAAAGGACCAAATCAAATTACCAGACAAGAGATAGGGAGAAGGGTGCGGCGCAGGCCGGTGGAGGGAGAACTGCGCGGTCGCAGGCAGGCAGAGGGAGAACGGCGCGGGCGCAGGCCGGCGGAGGGAGATCTGAGCGGGCGCAGGCCGGGGGAGGGAGAAGGGCGCGGGCGTAGGCCGGGGGAGGGAGATCTAGGGCACGGGCGCAGGCCGGGGGAGGGAGATCTAGAGCGCGGGCGCAGGCCGGGGGAGGGAGAAGGGCATGGGCGCAGGCCGGGGGAGGGAGAAGGGCGCGGGTGCAGGCCGGGGAAGGGAGAAGGGCGCGGGCGCAGGCCGGGGGAGGGAGAACGGCACGGGGGAAGGCCGGGGGAGGGAGAAGGGCGCGGGGGAAGGAGAAGGGCGCGAGGGAGGGAGAAAAGGGGAAAATCGTCGACGACGCTGCACCTACGCTGGCGTCGGGCGCAGAAATTTCAGCCGACGCCAGACACACACGTCAGCGAAAGAAAAGGAGTATTCCCTCGACGGGTTTTGGGGTGCGTCGGCGCTACAATCCGCCGACGCTTGTAAGGGTGCGTCGGCGGACGAAATTTGTGTTCCCCCGACGGGTTCGAACTGCAGTGCGTCGGCACTTCAGTTTTGAGTCTGCCGACGCATGTTAGGGTGCGTCGGTAGAAGTCTTTGGTTTTTCCGCCGACGGTTGGGTTGGATTCAGCATTTTTCCGCCGACGAGTAAAAAAGACCGTCGGCGGAATACCTCTCCGCCGACGCAAAATGTCTCAACCGTCGACGGATAGCTCTTTTCTAGTAGTGCTTGCTTTACCTAAAATTCCAATGCTAATTACTAAATTATTTCCCTCATAATTTTCATAACCTTTTGTTTGTAATCCTATTTTAAAACAGATGCACATAAAATAAAGCATTGTTTTGACTCATATCTACTTCCATACCAGAAATAATAGCTTTCTTTAAATCTACTGTCCAAGATTTATCTAAAAGTAAAAGTAAGACTTCAGTTCCTAATTCTTTTCTACTAAGACCTTTAATTCCTATGACAACTAATCCAACATGGACGAATTTTTTATTTGATTGTTTTATTTTGTTTATTGTTTCAGGATTAAATAATTCTATAGTTTGAGAGGTATCTACTATTCTATGCATTTCTTCTCGACTACTTCGAATTAGAACTGTATTTATATTTAAGGGTCCTATTTCATAAAGGACTCTAGGATTTAGGGTATCTATTTGAGAATTATTATATAATTCTAAATTTCTGTCAACATCTATCTGTTCATCTAATTGTACTATTGTTTGACTATTACTACCTGAACCTCTTTTAAGAATTCTATTGAAAAAGCTATCGTTAGAAATACTATCTTGAGAACTAACTGGTCTGTTTTCATTAATTGTCCTAGATCTACCAGAAAAAGGTGTTAAAGAGCTCATTTTATAGGTAACCAAAATTTATATTTTGGAGGCTGTATAGGTTTGGGTTTTTCAGAATCTAAGGTTAAGTTTTTAATAGCTTCTGTTAATTGATCTATTTCAGGAGAAACTAATTTTGGAGCAGAAGTTTTTTGTGTTAACTTTTTTATTTCTAATAAAATTTGATCGTTTTGATTTTTAATATAGTCTAAATTAGCAGCAATTTTTTCGAAAAGATGGTGAGTTGGTTTAGACGAATCCAGAATGAAGATAAGAAATGAAATCAGATAGAGGAGGCTTCCCAGGCTCCTAGATGAATTTTCCTTACTATAATCCTAGTCCCTAAGAGATTTAAGGTTAAAGCATAAAGCATCACTCGGCAACAAAACACAAAAGTGTTTCTGTAAATACTCTAACTATTAACACATCTACAAAAACTAATATCAAAGTGTTATCAATTCTTAATCCTCACACTAGTGGGTTCCTTTATCAGTAGATTTCCCTCTCTCTCTCTCTCTCTCTCTCTCTCTCTCTCTCTCTCTCTCTCTCTCTCTCTCTCTCTCTCTCTCTCTCTCTCTCTCTCTCTCTCTCTCTCTCTCTCTCTCTCTCTCTCTCTCTCTCTCTCTCTCTCTCTCTCTCTCTCTCTCTCTCTCTCTCTCTCTCTCTCTCCCTTTCATATACGCACACATATAGTTTGCCTATTGCACCAAAATCCTTTTCTTATGTTTCCAAATTGTGGTATATATATGGTGAATAATACTCAGGGGCATATTATTTCTTAACGTTCAGGAAGATGATCAAATAATTGAGCTAGTTGCAAAGCATGGCTCAACAAAATGGTCTATTATAGCGAAGTCCTTGCCTGGCCGCATTGGCAAGCAATGTCGGGAAAGGTACGGTAAATGCTACTCTTTCATGTCATGACCTACTGCTGTGTATGTGTAACTAAAGACTGAATTATCTGTCACACAGTGTTTAACTGATAATACTATTGATGATGCTGAAATTAAAAGAGGAAAAGCAAGAATAGTTTATAATTATAAAAGATTAAATGATAATACTATTGATGATCCTTACAATATTCCAAATAAAGACTCTCTAATTAGACTTATTCAACATAAACAGATTTTTAGTAAATTTGATCTAAAATCAGGATATAATCAGTTACAATTAGAAGAGTGGTTTAAACCCTGGACGGCTTTTACATGTCCAGAAGGTCATTATGAATGGAATGTTTTAAGTTTTGGTTTAAAAAATGCTCCAGCCATTTTCCAAAGGTTTATGGATTCTATCTTTTTACAGTATGATTTTTGCTTAGTTTATATTGATGATATTTTAGTAGCCAGTGAAAATATTCAAGAACATGAGAACCATTTGAAATTAGTTCTTAATGAAATAGAGAAAAATGGATTAGTTGCTAGTAAAAAGAAAATGGAATTATTTAAGAAAAAGATTTCCTGTTTAGGATTAGAAATAGGATGTGGAAAAATAGAACTACAACCTCATATAACAGAAAAAATATTAAATTTTCCAAATAAAATAGAAAGCATTAAACAGCTTCAAGCTTCCTTAGGTCTTTTAAACTATGCTAGAAAATTTATTCCCAATCTTAGCAAATTAGCAGGGCCTTTATATAGTAAACTTACAAAAAACGGACAAAAACATTTTAATAAAGAAGATGCTAACCTAGTAGAAAAAATAAAGGAAGAAGTTAGAAAAATTAAACCATTAGAATTACCTTTAACAACAGATTATATTATTATAGAATGTGATGGATCAAAAGAAGGATGGGGAGCAGTTATGCTCTGTAAACCTAATAAATATAGTCCTAAAGAAACAGAAAGAATAGCTGCTTATGCAAGTGGAAATTATACAAAAACAGGAAAGAATTGGGCTTCTTTAGATTATGAAATTCAGGCTTTAATTAATGCTTTAGACAAATTTAGATTATATTTGCAAAATGAATTCACAGTTCGAACAGACTGTGAAGCTATTGTAATGTTCTTAAATAATGAACATAGTAAAAAAGCTAATAGAACAAGATGGGTAAATTTACAGAATCTTATTCAAGGTAGTGGATACACTATTAAGTTTGAACACATAAAAGGAAAAAATAATAGCTTAGCAGATTTACTTTCTCGAACAATTAACAAATTCTTTGCAACGAAATGTCCAAAAAAGTGATCAAAGTCAGGAAGCCTAGTGCTTCTCCTTCACTTAGTTTCGACAGTCAGCCTGAAGAAAGTGTTCCCATGACACTCGACACCGAGAGAGTTGCTTCTTTAGAAAAATTATTATCAATAGAAAGTTCTCAGAGCAAATCATTTTCGACAGAAGCCAGCAGTTCTCGAGGTAAGTCTCCTGCCCTTGAGGAATCATTTAGAGTCCTCAGCACACAGATTCCTCCTACAGTTCCAACAGCTCCTTCTGTTTCTTCATTAGGTTCGACAATTTCTCCCAGATTCCAAAGACAGTCTTCCAACAGTCAAAATCATTTAGTTTTTGGAACAATTAGCTTACAACAGTACAAAGATGTCCAAAGAAAGTTTGGGCCTTATCCAGGTCTAGTTATTGATGAATTACAACAATGTTTATTAGATAACTTATGGCATGTACAGACAATACCTCAAGCAACTACGTTTAAGGTTCAATGTCTGAATGCCTTAAGTTTTTATTTTTCTGAGAAAAATTCCAAAAGAGATCTTCGAAAGTATACTCATTATATTATATTTAGAGGTCTAAAGACCGGTATATTCCACAGTTTCGACAGTGTTCGTAAACATATATTAGCAGTAGACCATCCCATATATAAGGGATATTACAGTTTTGCTGAGGCCCTCCAGGTAGCAAGAGAATCTCTAGGTCACAATTTCTTCATAGAGGCCGAAGAGATTAAAAGCTTCGCTGCTGTTACACAAGATACTTCAAAAGAAGAAATGAAGTACAGATTACAGCAGACAGAAACCCAGTTATTACAGAAAGATCAGCAGTTTGATCAGTCTCAGAGACTGATTGCAGACTTACAGGCCAGATTAAAACAGGTTGAATAAGAGAAAAATTTCAACAACCAGACCGTTGAAATTTTAGAAAAAATGGTACAGAAACTCAACAAAGATAAACAGATGATCGAAACAGAATTGAAGTACAAATCCAAGACAGAAAAGGTTCCTAATAGAAAATATGAGTTCTTCAAGACAAGACTGATGGATCTTCCGGCGCATACAACATTAAAACCATTATTTGATCAGTTGCCCGAAGCTGAAACACTTATCAGAGAAAGAACAGAAACAATTTTGTTTGCAGGGTTTATTTCTATACAGAAAACCTTCATGCAGATGCATTTTGAAGAACCAGGTTTTCACTACCAGGGAGTGATAGTTACACAAAGATATGAAAGAGGTACTCCCAATCTTCTTAGACTCAAAATTGATTTAAATCTAACAGATCTTCCACAATCTCTCATTCTCAGATATTACTATATGGGAATGATTGATATGTTAATATTTGAACTTAAGGAGGAAGAAGAAGAGGATGAAAGAATAGAAAAACTGCTACAGCTTTTTGGAGAAAAGTTTTTCTTAGTAGGAGGAAATATAGCAGCCGGAGGACTTAGACATGGTGAAAAAAGAATTAAGTGCAAAATATTTTCTACTCTCCTCCGAATAGAAAACTTAGAATTTATTCCTCCTAAAAGGCGGGTAATATTTGGATGGAACTTTGGAACTATAGACCCCATGACTACAACAATATTGAGAAAATAGAAGTTTACAGACATTTTCAAGGAGAAGAAAATTTAGAAAAACCCCCACAATGGTATTGGTACAAATTATTAGCCGAAGGGTATTACCAGCAGATATGGGGACCATCACAATATAAGATGCTTTTACCTTTTTACGGTAGTGGGCATCTTCTAACAGAAAGTGACATTCAAAAAGAAGAAGAAGAAGAATATCATATGGCCGACACAGACACAGCTAGCACTCAGAGCATTCCAGACACTCATCGTGCGCTATAAAGAAAGATTCGACATTGTCTTCTACAGTTCATTCTTAAATCATGGAGGATCTTTCCACTTATTAAGATTCTTTATGATAATGTAAATTATTTACTTTTGTCTTTTTCTTTTTGTTTTTTTGCAATCATGAAGGTTCTCTCCACTTGCAGAGATTCCTTCTGATCATGTAAATTATTATTTCTTTGCTTACTCCTTAAGGTTCTCCCTCTATATAAGGAGACCTTCATCAATTGTATAGACACACGAAGCGTTCAGCTTAATGAGATATGTGAAGTTGATTCTCATGGCTTTCTAAGCTTCTCTCTTTCCCATGGCTTCCTAGATGATATTTTCCTTTTGATCTTTATTTTCCCTAGTTTCCCTATGAGATAAAAAATCCAAAAACGACGCATTGACTCGGCTGTACATTCTTCAAGGTTGTTGTTTTTCGTCCTCCTCCTCTTCTCCCTCTGCTTCGCACTCCTATAAGTATTTTGCTTACTTCATTTCTTGCTTTTAATTTAGTTTTTCCCTCTTTCGACTTATTTTGCACTTTTTCTTTTAATTAGTTATTATTTTTGGGTTTTCTTTTTCTTTATTTTGTTGTGTTACTGTGAGCACGCAAAAAAATTACACTGCCATAAAAAATGGTATCACTCTCTCTCTGTCTCTCTCTCTGTGTCTCTCTCTCTCTCTCTCTCTCTCTCTCTCTCTCTCTCTCTCTCTCTCTCTCTCTCTCTCTCTCTCTCTCTCTCTCTCTCTCTCTCTCTCTCTCTCTCTCTCTCTCTCTCTCTCTCTCTCTCTCTCTCTCTCTCTCTCTCTCTCTCCCCCTTTCATATACGCACACATATAGTTTTGCCTATGGCACCAAAATCCTTTTCTTATGTTTCCAAATTGTGGTATATATATGGTGAATAATACTCAGGGGTATATTATTTCTTAACGTTCAGGAAGATGATCAAATAATTGAGCTAGTTGCAAAGCATGGCTCAACAAAATGGTCTATTATAGCGAAGTCCTTGCCTGGCCGCGTTGGCAAGCAATGTCGGGAAAGGTACGGTACATGCTACTCTTTCATGTCATGACCTACTGCTGTGTATGTGCAACTAAAGACTGAATTATCTGTCACACAATGTTTAACTGGTGTTCTGTGATAGAAATTTACCTATTTATGATTGAATTTTAAAAGAACTATTAAATATTTCTTCTGTTCTCTCTTTTTCTTTCTCTTTCTTTCAGCATCAGTTTGTGGTTTCTTTCCAAATGCTTGAATTTACTGGTCTGCTGACTTCGTTACAATTTTACAGTCCAGGGTTGATTGTGTGGTGTTTAGGATATTTGATTGCATGATAGTGCATATATTTATGATAAACAGTCACCTGCAAATGACTTTAAAGACTAAAAGCATTTTATCACGCTCCTCTGTCAGTAAAATTTCGTGTTTGCTTCTAGGAGGTAAAATATTCGTAATATGTTCTCAAAATGACATGTACATATCCTTGTTTTCTGGTTATGTTTTAACATATGAAAGTCAGAATGTGCTTCTTCAAATTATTTGTAACTCATCATAGTTTCTGGACTTCTTTGGTTGTGAACTATTAATTGTCCTGATATGATAACTAAAATTTAATTAATCAGGTGGCATAATCACTTGAACCCTGCTATAAAGAAAGATGCATGGACCGAGGCAGAGGAAGTTGCTCTTATTCGTGCCCATCAAGTACATGGAAATAAATGGGCTGAGATAGCTAGGTTTTTGCCTGGAAGGTATCACATGTCCATGGGTCATTGCATTATTGAATTTATTTGCTCGTGCTTGCAACTTGTCAGTCCTTTATAAATAAAATGGCATATCTGTATTTCCGCAATGAGCAGCATATATTTATCTTCAGTCAATTCAGCTTTTTTTTTAATTATTCATTTTAGTATATAATTATGTAATTTCTGGATTTACAGGGCTGAACCATGGTTACCAGCTAACCATAGATATGAAGGTGAATCTCCTTTTAGAGGCAAAGGTGGAAGAATGCCTATAGGAAAATTATATAGTGGAAACATGCTACTATTAGAACAACAAAGTCCACAGCTTTGGCCAGATGAAATTTTAATTTGGGAACAAACAGTAGTTAGAAATTGGGAAACCAATAAAAGAGGTGATATAGACATGTTTGCCTATTTAGAAACAACTCTAGGACCTACAGCCTTAGGTATTTGGCAAAGTAAAAAATTACAAGCCCCAGACGAAATAAATCATATTAAATCTTTAGGAGATAACCCTTATAATTTTACTAGTCAAGTTAGAATTTTACTCTTAGGAGTAGATCCAGCCAAGGAAAATACTTTTATTCAAGATACTGCTGTTAGAAATTTAGAACAATTAAGTATAAAAGATTTTAAATATATCAAAGAATTTAGTACTGATTTTGCTCGTCTTCTATCTCAAACAGGAAGAGCAATGGAAGATGAATTATGTGATAAATATTTTGTTAAACTTCCTGGTGATTTAGGTAGACATTTACATGAAGAATGGAAAACCCTTTACGGTCAAACTCCTACATTAGGAATAGGACCTAGAATTACATTTGTTTTTAACAAATTAGAAGAAAAGTGTAAAGAAGCTACTTTACAGGAACAGATCAAAAGACAAGCTTGGGCTTTTTGTAAAACAGCAATATACACGCCTCAAGCCTATGGATATTATGAAAAACCTAGAAAGAAAAGATTTATTAGACGTAGTACAACTTATAACAATAGGCGATATAATAATAATAACAATAGGAACAAATATGTTCAAAAACCTAGAAATTGAAATTGTAAATGTTTTATATGTGGTGATGAAAAACATTTAGCCAACAGATGTCCCAATAAAAATAAAAATCAAGAAAAAGCCAACTTAGTTGAAGAAATAGGAGATTTTGAAATAGAAGAATTACATACAGATGATGAAAATATTTCTGTTTACAGTATTACTAGTGACTCAGAAACTGAGTCTTCTTCTAAAATCACTTATACATATGCTAACATAGAATGTCAACACACTTGGATTAGATTTAGAGGTAATAATCATGTTAGTTGTTTTCATTGTAAATTATATCCAGCTTTAAATCGTAGATATCAATGTAATAATTGCTTTTTAGAAATCTGTTTTTTATGTATTAAACAATTATTCTATATAGAAACAGATTTAGGTGAAAAAAGTGATAAAGGAAAATCAGTAGAAAAATCCACTGATATTTCTACAGAAAAACTAGATAAACATGAAATAGCTATTGAATTAATAAACCTTAAATCACAACTTAGTGACCAAAAAGTACAAACTCTTGAACAAAAGGTACTTTCTTTAGAACAAAGAATAACTAATTTAGAACAAAAAGCTGAAAAGTATGAAAATCCCTTTCAGGATTCATTAGACGAAATTAGTCAAATGGCAGAAACATCAACTTTAGAAACATGTGCTGCCACTATTACCTTAAATAACCCTATAGCAACTCTTATTACACTCTCCTGTAGAGTTTGGTTTAACAGTAATGAATTTCTTAATTTAACTGCTACTTTAGATACAGGTAGTACAAAAAGTCTTATAGGATATTCATTAGTTCCTGAGAAATTTCATAAACTTTTACCTTACAAGATTTTTACTAAAACTGTAGAAAATAGAACTATGGCTATTACCCATTCCATAGAACCTACTAGTATCCAGTTTTTAGATTTTGCAGGAAATTAGAGTTCAAAATACGATTTACCACAGGTAAATCTTTCTCCCAAAGAAACTAACTCTACAGTTTTTCATTTAGGATTAAACTGTTTATGTAGCTTAAATGGTACAATTACTATTGCCAAAAATTACTTGACACTTCGTAAAAAAGTATATAGTTTTCCCACCAATAGATACAACAAAACATCAGAGTTCGCTGAAAAGCGTGGTGGACAGGGTTCATTAGAATTTTTCAAATCAGAATCACAGAAAGAAAAAAGTCAAGTTAATATTGAAAACAAAACCTATAAAATGTTAGGACAGTTTGCAGGAATGGAATTAGAAAAAGGACCAGATATAGAAAATAAAACCACTTATCCTATAATCCAAAGATTAGAAAAATTAGGATTTATTGGAGAAGATATTTCTAAGTCTAGAGTAAAATATGTAGCAAAAATGAAAATAAAAAACCCTGACATTAGAATAGTTACAGCAAATATAGATTATACACCCGCAGATAAAGAAGAATTTAAAAAACAGATTAAGGAATTATTAGATCTAAAACTTATTAGAAAATCCGAAAGTCCTCATAGAACAGCAGCCTTTGTAGTTAGAAATCATGCTGAAATTAAAAGAGGAAAAGCTAGAATAGTTTATAATTATAAAAGATTAAATGATAATACTATTGATGATGCTTATAATATTCCAAATAAAGATTCTCTAATTAGACTTATTCAACATAAACAAATTTTTAGTAAATTTGATTTAAAATCAGGATACAATCAGTTACAATTAGAAGAGTGGCTTAAACCTTGGACTGCTTTTACATGTCCAGAAGGACATTTTGAATGGAATGTTTTAAGTTTTGGATTCAAAAATGCTCCAGCTATATTCCAAAGGTTTATGGATTCTATCTTTTTACAGTATGATTTTTGTTTAGTTTACTTCGATGATATTTTAGTAGCAAGTGAAAACATTAAAGAACATGAAAACCATTTGAAGATAGTTCTTAATGAAATAGAGAAAAATGGTTTAGTTGCTAGTAAAAAGAAAATGGAGTTATTTAAGAAAAAGATTTCCTTTTTAGGATTAGAAATAGGATGTGGAAAAATAGAATTACAACCTCATATAACAGAAAAAATATTAAATTTTCCAAATAAAATAGAAAGCATTAAACAGCTTCAAGCTTTCTTAGGTCTTTTAAACTATGCTAGAAAATTTATTCCTAATCTTAGTAAATTAGCAGGACCTTTATATAGTAAAATTACAAAAAACGGACAAAAACATTTTAATAAAGAAGATGCTAACCTAGTAGAAAAAATAAAGGAAGAAGTTAGAAAAATTAAACCTTTAGAATTACCATTAACAACAGATTATATTATTATAGAATGTGACGGATCAAAAGAAGGATGGGTAAATTTACAAAATCTTATTCAAGGTAGTGGATACACTATTAAGTTTGAACACATAAAAGGAAAAAATAATAGCTTAGCAGATTTACTTTCTCGAACAATTAACAAATTTTTTGCAACAGGAAATGTCCAAAAAGGTGATCAAAGTCAGGAAGCCTAGTGCTTCCCCAACACTTAGTTTCGACAGTCAGCCTGAAGAGAGTGTTCCCATGACTCTCAACAAAGAGCGAGTTTCTTCTTTAGAAAAATTATTTTCAACAGAAAGCTCTCAGAGCAAATCTTTTTCGACAGAAGCCAGCAGTTCTCGAGGTAAGTCTCCTGCCCTTGAGGAATCATTTAGAGTCCTACAGACACAGATTCCTCCTACAGTTCCAACAGCTCCTTCTGTTTCTTCATTAGGTTCGACATTTTCTCCCAGATTCCAAAGACAGTCTTCCAACAGTCAAAATCATTTAGTTTTTGGAACAATTAGCTTACAACAGTACAAAGATGTCCAAAGAAAGTTTGGGCCTTATCCAGGTCTAGTTATTGATGAATTACAACAATGTTTATTAGATAACTTATGGCATGTACAGACAATACCTCAAGCAACTACGTTTAAGGTTCAATGTCTGAATGCCTTAAGTTTTTATTTTTCTGAGAAAAATTCCAAAAGAGATCTTCGAAAGTATACTCATTATATTATATTTAGAGGTCTAAAGACCGGTATATTCCACAGTTTCGACAGTGTTCGTAAACATATATTAGCAGTAGACCATCCCATATATAAGGGATATTACAGTTTTGCTGAGGCCCTCCAGGTAGCAAGAGAATCTCTAGGTCACAATTTCTTCATAGAGGCCGAAGAGATTAAAAGCTTCGCTGCTGTTACACAAGATACTTCAAAAGTATTTGAAGAAATGAAGTACAGATTACAGCAGACAGAAACCCAGTTATTACAAAAGATCAGTAGTTTGATCAGTCTCAGAGACTGATTGCAGACTTACAGGCCAGATTAAAACAGGTTGAACAAGAGAAAAATTTCAACAACCAGACCGTTGAAATTTTAGAAAAAATGGTACAGAAACTCAACAAAGATAAACAGATGATCGAAACAGAATTGAAGTACAAATCCAAGACAGAAAAGGTTCCTAATAGAAAATATGAGTTCTTCAAGACAAGACTGATGGATCTTCCGGCGCATACAACATTAAAACCATTATTTGATTAGTTGCCCGAAGCTGAAACACTTATCAGAGAAAGAACAGAAACAAGTTTGTTTGCAGAGTTTATTTCTATACAGAAAACCTTCATGCAGATGCATTTTGAAGAACCTGGTTTTCAGTACCAGGGAGTGATAGTTACACAAAGATATGAAAGAGGTACTCCCAATCTTCTTAGACTCAAAATTGATTTAAATCTAACAGATCTTCCACAATCTCTCATTCTTAGATATTACTATATGGGAATGATTGATATGTTAATATTTGAACTTAAAGCGGAAGAAGAAGAGGATGAAAGAATAGAAAAACTGCTACAGCTTTTCGGAGAAAAGTTTTTCTTAGTAGGAGGAAATATAGCAGCCGGAGGACTTAGACATGGTGAAAAAAGAATTAAGTGCAAAAAAGTTTCTACTTTGCCCCCGAATAGAAAACTTAGAATTTATTCCTCCTAAAAGGCGGGTAATATTTGGATGGAACTTTGGAACTATAGACCCGCATGACTACAACAATATTGAGAAAATAGAAGTTTACAGACATTTTCAAGGAGAAGAAAATTTAGAAAAACCCCCACAATGGTATTGGTACAAATTATTAGCCGAAGGGTATTACCAGCAGATATGGGGACCATCACAATATAAGATGCTTTTACCTTTTTACGGTAGTGGGCATCTTCTAACAAAAAGTGACATTCAAAAGATGAATATCATATGGCCGACACAGACACAGCTAGCACTCAGAGCATTCCAGACAGTCATCGTGCGTTGTAAAGAAAGATTCGACATTATCTTTTACAGTTCATTCTTAAATCATGGAGGATCTTTCCACTTATTAAGATTCTTTATGATAATGTAAATTATTTACTTTTGTCTTTTTCTTTTTGTTGTTTTGCAATCATGAAGGTTCTCTCCACTTGCATAGATTCCTTCTGATTATGTAAATTATTATTTCTTTGCTTACTCCTTAAGGTTCTCCCTCCATATAAGGAGACCTTCTTCAATTGTATAGACACACGAAGCTTTCAGCTTAATGACATATGTGAAGTTGATTCTCATGGCCTTCTAAGCTTCTTTCTTTCCCATGGCTTCCTAGGTGATATTTTCCTTTTGATCTTTATTTCCATAGTTTCCCGACATTGCTTGCCAATGCGGCCAGGCAAGAACTTCGCTATAAAGTTCTGGATTAAGAACTTTCTGCCAACGATGCAAGCACTGAACATCTGTTCCGGGGAAAGATTCGGCTGTATGACATCACAAGTTTCAAGTGTGAAAATAACATTTAAAAAATCCAGTCATTGCAAAATATTTAAAAGCATATATCTTCCAGTTGATCATACTCGAGCAACGTCGCCATACCTATTTTCTTCCAATTTCTCCCTCCATAAAAATGAACTTGTTTGATTAGCTTTTCGTCCTGGTCCAAGTGCAAAAGAAGAAAGAAGTCACAACCATACTCTTAGAAAAATTATAAACATCTCATAAAGATTTTTTTTTTTTGAAAATGCTTTTAATACAATTGACATGCATCAAGTGACTCGAACCCAAGATGCCCTATTACACAACCCTCACATCTCATATGATTAAAGTATCATGCAAAAGTCCAAACAAAGATAATGAGGTTTATGAGTGGTTTGTTTCACTTATGCCTTTTTCTACCGAGTGACATGTGAAAAAGTGGTTCCCCGAAGGAAAACCAGAACAGGAATCGAATAATTTTCTCCACAAGATACCAACCCAGAACTCAAAAAGAAAAGTGTACCATAAAACTAAATACCTCCTCCTCTGTCCAGCAACCTTTTGATTGTTTTTTGGCTGGACCTGTCATCCTCCTAGGAATAAGGCGACAAAAAAGGAAAAAAATCATGACATAAGTTGCCAATTACCACTACATATAAATAAATTAACTAATTAAGATTTTATAAAACATAGCAGCATACGTGCAACACCAAAATACTAATGATCTCACTATTATTAATTTCAAACAGTAGATTTGTTTAGCTCACAAGTAAACGCTTTCAATATCCAAAACTACTTTCAAATAATTCATGGAAGAATATCAAATAATTAGAACAACATCTTCCAAAATGTAAACAAGGTACAAAAGCTAACTAAATAAAAGATTCTAAATGTCATTTTAAATAACCGTGATCTTAATTTAAGTAATCTAAGTGATGAGTAGTAGATGCATTAATAAAACCATATCATACATTTTTTCACAATCCTGAAATACTACACAAACCAAAAAAAAAAAAAAATGACAAGGTCAAAGATAGTTAATCTGAAATCGTCAACCAAATTTTCCCTCAAAAAACAAAATTCAACTACCACATGCAAAAACACATGGAAACCAGTCAACTAGCTCCGAACATCAACGCATGACTTACAAACCTCGAATGTCCTAGTTCAAAGTGAACAATTACCTCAATAATTAGAGAGCGCCCCTCCAAAGTAGTTAATGTTGTGCATCCTTCGGAATAGCAGCTTCAACACTGCTTCCGGAAACAGAAGAACTCGAGGCAGCGGCAACAACTTCCTCTGCCTCCACTTCCTCCATCACACTGATCTCCTCCAACGTCACCCAGAAACCAATACTCCCCAGACTAACCTCCCTATCCAAAACACAAAACGAAACAAGGATCAAATCAAGACACCACGAGAACTGAAACCGTGAATATAAAACCAATAAATCATTTCCTCTCCGCATACCTCGACCCTACAACAGCGGAACAAAAAAAAAACGATCCGCGCCTCAACAAATAAAGTAACTAGCAAGAGCCCGGTACAACAGTCGAGAGGAGGAAGCCACGAGAGAGGAGGAAGGGAAGGAAGCCGCGGGAAAATGCAGGTGGCGTTGGGATTTATATACGTCCGCTCCCGTTTAAAGTAACTAGCAAGAGCCCGGTACAACAGTCGAGAGGAGGAAGCCACGAGAGAGGAGGAAGGGAAGGAAGCCGCGGGAAAATGCAGGTGGCGTTGGGATTTATACATGTCCCCTCCCGTTTGCGTTTTCTTCCGTTTTCGTTTTTGACTCGCTTTTGAATAGAGTAATGCTATGGGTACAGGGGTAGTACTCGGCCGAGTACCGTCTCCGACGTGGATGGCTTACGTGGCCATCCACTGCTGAATCAGAATTTGGAAGAGAGGGTTCGGGAAAAAAATTTCCCGAACCTCCTGCCCGCTTCTTCTTTCCCTCCCTCCCGCTTCCTCCCTCCCGCCCTCCCGCGAACCCGACCGGACAGCGGGGACGATGAATGCGGATGCCGCGGTTGGGAAGCCCCCGTCCGGACGCCGCGGGAGGGACGCCGCGGGAGGTGGGGATGCCGAGAAAGAGAGACGCCGCGGGAGGTGGGGAAGCCGCGGCAGCGCTGTCGGTCGGGAGGGATGCCGCGGCAGCGGTCGGGAGGGACGCTGCAGGAAGGATGCCGCCTCTGTACCCATAGCATTACTCTTCGCCTTAATATTCAAAAGAGTAAGGGGAAGAGTAAAGCTATGGGTACAGAGGCGGCATTCTTCCTGCGGTGTCCCTCTCGACCGACAGCGCTGCCGTGGCATCCCTGCCTCCCGCGGCGTCTCTCCTGCGGTGTCCCTCCCGCGGCATCCAGACGACGGCTTCCCGACTGAGGCTTCCCAACGGCGGCCTCCCCACCGCGGCGTCCGCATTCATCATCCCGCTGTCCGGTTGGGTTCGCGGGAGGGTGGGAGGGGAGGAAGCGAGAGAGAGGGAAAGAAGAAGCGGGCAGCCCTCTCTTCCAAATTCTGATTCAGCACATGACGTGGATAAGCCATCCACGTTGGAGACGGTACTCGGGCCGAGTACTACCTCTGTACCCATAGCATTACTCTAAGGGTAAACTCTTCAATCTTCCGTTGGAAGGAAAGAGATAACGTTCTTTTCGCGGGTTTAATCATAAAAAACTAACTCTCAAGACCCTACCACTTTAGAATACGTTAATAGCTAAGCTCGGCCAAGTACACAAACCATGTGTATTTGTGTATTGCAATTTTACTGTACGGATTCTGAAATTTCACAAAAAAAAAATCAAAGTTCTAAAAGTACAAAAGTTTTAGTTAATACGTAATGATTTTTTATTATTCAATGGTTATAAAATTAGACCTTGCAAAAAGGTTTCTGGGCATTTCACTTCTGCATAGTTGGCGGAGGAGAAAATCTAGAGTTTAAAATTTACCCATAAGAAAGGTTAATAATATTTTATTAAAAAACTAAAATCTTACAGATTTTATATCCAAGTTTATCTCTTTTTAAGCTGCAATAGTGAACACCACATTAGGGTGTAAAATCTTAAAAGTAAAAATCCACATTATTTATATCACAGCTCTAAAAATTAAGGTGAATTTGGAAAGAGTAATACCATACATGGTGGGATGCCTACAATTGCATACATCCCCTTACATGAATAAAATATGCATTGCACATCGAAGCAATGAGGCTTATCTGCCTACATGTTAAAAAAAAAAAAAAAGATCATATTTTACTTCCATTATGTACATAAATGAAGCTTGGATCGAAAATCTAAGTGTCCACAAAATTACATTTTTCGATAATGATCATATGCTGAAACATAATTACATCAATATTTTTTTTTGTGAGGGAGGCATAATTATAAGTTTCTACAAAAGACCTTTTAGTTAAAACATTAAGAACAAATGCTTCACGACTATTTTTTTAAGAACACAGAGAAAAGACATAAGATATGGACACCCAAATCAGTCTTCAATCTTAGTCACTTTTGTAGCCCTGAGATCGAAATTCATGAAGAAAGTAAGAAAAATTGTTAATTTAAACCATTAACAATGATGGCCTAGAATTACTTCAATAGTTAATCAATGAATTAGGAGAATTGTGATCGGAAAATAGAATTATTTACTGGATATAAGCGTGGGCCTCGTCTTGAATAGAATTCGATGACGAATAACCCTTAGGGGATTTCGGATCGGAGAGCTTGTTTTTCTTCAGCACCAGCATTAGTTTCTTAAGGGGTGTTTTGGTCCCCGATAACTCGTGGTAGCCCACGGTGAAAGTATAAGTCTCCTAGAACAGCAAAAATAAAGTTTAAGAGAAACAATTAAATTTCACACATCAATTAATTTAAATAAAAAGAAAATTTAAGATGAGGTAGAAATAGTTTTAATTTTCAGAGGAAAAAAATTCAAATTTCGAAGAGTTCTTTATTCTTATATAAAAGCCCCATACGTAGTTTGAACTTTGACAGGAGAAAAATTCAAATTACAAAAAAAATTGAAAAAGACAAGTATAATTTCTAAGGCAATTTTTTCCATTTGCAATAGATAAATTTATCTATGTCAATAAACAGAAAAAAAAACAAAAAAATCACAGAAACATCAGAAATTGAGTCATTTTTGTTGGGATTTTCGGCTCCCTCTTAAGTGGACAAGCCCAAAACTTTATATATGTTTTGAGTCTATCGCGGGGCCCATTAGAATTTCCAATTTGGTATATTCTTGTTTGAGTCTATCGTGCCAAAACTCTATCAACACACCCTACACATCTAGTTCCTAATTCTATATAGTGGAATTCTTGTTTGGAGTTTGAAATATTAAATTTTACCTATACAAGTATAATATGTATAATCATCTAGTTAATCTTCACCGTCTTTGGCAATGAAACAGTAATTGCTATCCCAATGAGCTGATTTATGGATCGGTCGTTCCCTGAATTTGACAATGAATGTGGTGGTATATGGGCTTCCAAGTTGTGGGTGGACTTGCTTCTAGTGGAGAACCAGATTCCATTCTTCATAAGTATACAAGAGACTATGCCGTTCGTTCTTTAATTTTGCCGGTAAGTACAGTGTTAAGTCGGATTCCCTAGAGGAGCTTGCCTTTACTTTCAACAAAGATTTTCTTCCACTCAAAAAACCAAAGAAAGTAAATGAACCCACAGAACAATTTCACCGTCTGCTACATTTCATTCACAAAAGTCTACTTCTTGACAGAAAAGAAAAACAGTTCAACCTTTTTTGCCGTACCACATTGAGCGTATCTATGACTACTTATGCTTCATAAATACCAGTGACACCTGTGCAAATTGGTTTGATCGTTGTTTTAAACACTGTTTCGACAAAATAGCAACTGAAAGATGGAAGGAATATTTAGAAGGGAGGTTTCGAACTCCAGCAGTGCTAACAACAGCCGTCCAAACAGCACGGAGGTTCCAAAAAGCGGATGTACAGTTCAAGTCTGAAAAGAAGAAAGGGATTGTTGTTGAATTCAAGAAGGGAACACTGTTATCCTAAAGCAGGGAAGTACTTCACCAGTGACACCTGTGCAAATTGGTTTGATCGTTGTTTTAAACACTGTTTTGACAAAATAGCAACTGAAAGATGGAAGGAATATTTAGAAGGGAGGTTTCAAACTCCAGCAGTGCTAACAACAGCCGTCCAAAAAGCAAGGAGGCTCCAAAAAGCAGGTGTACAGTTCAAGTCTGAAAAGAAGAAAGGGATTGTTGTTGAATTCAAGAAGGGGCTATTGTGGCTTCCTGGCTTTCATGTTAGTGTTAGAATATGTAAAGTAGGGGTATTTCTGTCTTTTCACCCATCAAGGGTATTTTGGTCATTTGACCATTGTAAACATGTGTATAAATATGTTAGCTCATTAATAAAATGTAACCCGATTTTGTCTCGTCTATCATGGTATCAGAGCCGACTCAGTTTGACTCGGTCCTAACTCGGTACGAATCGATTTGAAAAGAAGCATTTCGGGCTCAACTCGGACTAGCTGACCGAGTCAACTCGTCCGACTCGTCTTCTTCCCCATCTCCGAACTAGGGTTTCAACCTGGTTTTTTGGTTTCTCCGACGCCGATTTCTATAGATTCACCGCCTATTTGGCTCAGAAATTTGTCAAAAGCTTCATTTTTGCCTCGGATTCACAGATCGAAGCTTTGATTTTAGTTTTGGAAGATCGATTTGAGGCAGGCGTAGAGGGGTTAGTTTTCTTTGTCTTCTGTCCTTGTTCTGCCATTTTCGTTGCTGCCTGACTCCTTCCTCAGCCACAGCGACGCCGTCCTCAGCCGCAGCGACGCCATCCTGAGCCGCAGCGACGCCGTCCTCAGCCGCAGTGACGCCGTCCTCAGCCGCAGTGACGCCGTCCTCAGCCGCAGCGACGCCGTCCTTAGTCGTCGCATCGCCGTCCTCAGCCGTGTCCTCCCGCCGCAGCGTTGTGTCCTCTCGTCGTCGTCGTCCCACCGACGTTGTTGTTCCTCTGTCGTCGTCGTCCCGCCATCGTCGTCATCCCGCCGACGTCGTCTTCCCGCCGCTGTCATCGTCTAGCCGCCGTCGTCGTCCTGCCGCCGGTCGCCGTCGTTTCCCGCCGCCGTCGTCGTCCAGCCGCCGACGTCGTCCTGCCGCCGGTCGCCGTCGTCATTGTTTCGCTGCCGCAGTTCGCGCGGCTTCGTTTTTGGTATGGCAGCACTACCTCACGGGTGATAAAACCCTAGTTAGAGTATCACCCGCCAGAACCGAGTCCGAACCTCCCGAACCGGGTCCGACCCGCCTGAACCGGGTTCGATCCGCCTGAACCGGGTCCACCCGCCCGAACCGGATCCGACCCTCTTGAACCGGATTCGATCAGACCGCACCGGGGCAGACTGGATCAGCTCCAACCGAATCAGCTCACGATCATTCGAGATCAGGTTTTTGGGTATTCTTTCCTTGCAATTTGCGCCTGCTTTGCTTTGTGATTGAGGATTTGCTATTTATTCACCATGTCTTCATCAAGTGATTATATTTGGCATGTGCTAGTCAAGTTAGATAGGACTAATTATGTTCATTGGGCCTCTCTTATGCGCAATTTTTTGAAAGGATGAAATTTATGGAAGTATGTTACTGATGATTGTCAATTGACTGCTGAATCTACTTCTAAAGCCATAGAAGAATGGGATATCAATAATTCTCGGACTATTGCATGGTTGGCCAGTGCTGTTTCGTCCTCTTCCCTTAGCTTAGAGGTCGGTAAATTTGAGAAGACGAGGGATGCTTGGTTATTTTTAGAAACTCGCCATAAAGGGAACAATTTTGCTGAGCAGTATAAACTTGAGATGGATATTCGGTCTTTCAATCAGGCTCCAGGTCAATCAATCTCTCACTTTTACAGCCAGATGTCTTTATTATGGGATCAGTTAGTTCCTATGGATCCGAAATTTGTTTGCACAGCCGATACAGAAGCCTTTCATAAACATCTTGAGAGGGTACATTTGGTTAAGTTATTAATGGCACTTCGTGATGATTTTGAGTCTATTCGATCATCTATGTTCCACCGAAGTCCTTTGCCTTCTGTGGAAGGAGTTGTATCAGAATTAATAGCAGAAGAGACACGTCATCTTACGGGGGGGTCTTATGGGGTTTTCGGTCCGCGATCTTGACACTGTTCTTTCTACATCTCGATGACCTTATTCCTCTATGGATAACCGGAATCGCACCTCTCGTGACGTGACTCAGGTACGCTGAAATTACTGTAGGGAGTATGGGCATATGAAGTTCAGTTGTCCGAAACTCAAGAAGCCTCCACATCCTCACTCTACACGTCGCACTACAGCTGTATCTGCTTCTTCTGATTGTTCCCCCAGCACAGCTCTGCTTTCGACTCCTACCCTGACTGCTGTGGATATCCAGGATATGATTAGCAGAGCCATTGTGGGCCTTGGTCACGGTACTTCCTCAGCTTCTTCCTTGTCTGTCACTCAAGGTAATACTTCTTGGATAATTGATTCTAGTGCGACCAATCATATGACTTTTGATTCCTCTGTTTTTGTATCTACCTCTTCTGGTTCTTCTTCTCCCATATACACTGCTGATGGTTCTAAACTTCTTGTTGAATATACTGGTTCTGTTCGTACTCCTTCTGGTCTTTGTTTTTCAGATGTTCTCTTTGTTCCTTGCCTATCTATGAATTTGTTATCTGTTGGTCAATTGTGTGATCTTGGATTTCATGTATTATTTTCCTCTTCTGGATGTCAGGTACAGGATCCATCAACGGGGAAGGTACTTGGGACAGGCTGTAAAGTTGGACGGTTGTTTGAAATGGATGTTTTGAATCTTCCATTTGGTGCTGCTTCTTCCTTGCATAGTAGTTTGAGTGGCATAATCAATTGGGCCATGTATCTTCAACTACTCTTCGTAAATTGATTAATACAGGCCAGTTAGGGAATGTTTCCTCTGAATTATTACGTTGTGCTGGTTGTAAACTTGGAAAGCATACTGTTTTACCTTTTAATACTAGTTTTGTGCATTCTTTAGACCCTTTTGATATTATTCATTCAGATATTTAGGGGCCATCTGTGGTTCCTTCCATGGGCGGATCTTGCTACTATGTTGTGTTTGTTGATGATTACTCCCAATTTGTTTGGATTTATTTGTTATGCACTCGTTCTGCGTTTTACGAAACTTATATTTAATTCTCCACCATGATTCGCACCCAGTTTTCTAAATCTATTAAAGTTTTTCGTTCTGATTCTGGGGGATTTATATCTCATAAGTTTCAAATGTTGCTTAAGTCACATGGTTCTTTGCAACAACTTTCTTGTCCGTATACTCCGCAACAAAATGGTGTCGCTGAAAGAAAACATAGGCATGTTGTTGAAACTGCTCGCACTCTTCTTTTGTCCTCCTCTGTTCCAAAACAATTCTGGCGTGAAGCGGTTTTGACTTCTGTTTATCTTATCAATCGGTTGCCTTCGGTCGCGTTGAATGGTTCTACACCTTTTCATCGCCTCTATGGTTTGTCTCCTGATTATTCTGCCCTTCGTGTTTTTGGTTGCAGGTGTTTTTGGTTGCACGTGTTTTGTTTTACTTCCTCCGCGTGAACGTGATAAGTTTTCTGCTAAATCTGCTATGTGCGTATTTTTGGGCTACGGTATTGAGCAGAAAGGTTTTCGGTGTTATGATCCACAAAGTAACAAGTTGCATATTTCACGACATGTTACTCTTTGGGAAAACTTACCGTTCTACTCTTTATCTTCTCAGACATCACAGTCTGATCTTTCTCCTCCTGTTATCTTTGATCTTTTTCCAGATGACTTGTCCTCTGTCTCTTCTTTACCTGATTCTGTTCCAGGTTCACCAACTGACACGTCTCTGTCCCCTGCGCCTTCTCCCACTGATGCTCCTGTGCCATCTGTCGACCTGCCTTCGTCTTCTCCTTTGCCTCCTAGCTTGACGGTGGATTCCTCCCTTGCGGATCCTACGAGTCAACCTCGGTATCCGTCTCATTCTCGTCAGCGTCCGGTACATTTAAATGACTATCATTGTTATTTGTCCGCTCTTATTTCTATTCATGAACCTTCTTCCTATCAAGAGGCTTCTTCTGACCCTCTTTGGCAGCAAGCTATGAGTGAGGAACTACAGGCTTTGGCCAAGGCTCGTACTTGGGATCTTGTTGATCTTCCTCCTGGTAAGGCTACTTTTGGTTGTAAGTGGGTTTATAAAGTTAAAACCCAAGCAGATGGCTCTGTTGATCGTTATAAAGCTCGCCTCGTGGCGAAGGGTTATACACAGGAGTATGGTATTGATTATGAAGAGACCTTTGCTCCGGTTGCTCGGCTGACATCTGTTCGTCTCTTAATTGCCATTGCTTCTGTTCGCCATTGGGATTTGTTTCAGATGGATGTGAAAAACGCTTTTTTGAATGGTGATTTGTCTGAAGACGTTTATATGTTGCCCCCACCAGGATTTCCACATCACTCTGGGCAAGTTTGTAAACTTCGTCGTGCGCTGTATGGTTTGAAACAGGCGCCCCGAGCTTGGTTTTCGACTTTCTGTTCGAAAATAGTGCAGTACGGTTATCGCCAAAGTTCTCATGATTCTGTACTGTTCATTCGTCAGACTTCTCAGGGTATAGTCTTACTCTTGTTATAGGTTGATGATATGGTTATTATAGGCGATGATCTGCAGGGCATCTCAGCCCTTAAGAACCATCTCTGCTCTTGTTTTGAGATCAAGGATCTGGGACGGTTACGGAATTTTCTTGGTTTAGAGATTCTTCCACTACGTGATGGTTATGGACTCTCTCAAGTGAAGTATGCTTCTGATTTACTTATTCGGGCCGGTCTTTCAGATAACAAGACATATGATACACCCCTGGAGCTTAATGTTAAGCTTAGAGGCACAGATGGCGAGCTACTCTCTGATGCTACACTCTATCGACAACTTGTACGTGGCTTGATTTATTTAACGATTACTCGCCCTGATATCAGTTATGCAGTTCATGTTGTCAGCCAGTTCATGTCTGCTCCTCGGACTGTTCATTATGCTGCCGTGTTGCGCATTCTACGCTATGTTCGGGGCAATCTGTATAGGGGTTTGTTGTTCTCGTCTGCTTCGTCACTTACTTTGTCTGCCTATTCTGATGCTGATTGGGACGGTGATGTCACTGATCATTGTTCTACTACCGGTTATTCACTTTTCTTAGGTGACTCTTTGATTTCTTGGCACAGCAAGAAACAAACTACTGTTTCTCGTTCTAGTACCGAGGCTGAATATCGGGCTCTCGCTGACACTACCTCTGAGCTCGTTTGGCTACGTTGGTTACTTCAGGATATGGGTGTTTCTTTGGATTCTGGTACTCCATTTCATTGTGACAATAAGAGTGTTCTTCAAATTGCTCACAATGATGTGTTTCATGAGAGAACCAAACATATTGAGGTTGATTGTCACTTCATTCACCATCATTGTGTTTCTGGTACTCTCACACTAGTGTATATACCCTCTGAACATCAGATTGCTGATTTATTTACGAAGACGCTTACCTCTTAGCAATTTCGATATTTATGTTCCAAACTCCAGATGTGCTCTTTTGATCCATCTTGAGTTTGTGGGGGGATGTTAGAATATGTAAAGTAGGGGCATTTCTGTCTTTTCACCCATCAAGGGTATTTTGGTCATTTGACTATTGTAAACATGTGTATAAATATGTTAGCTCATTAATAAGATGTAACCCAATTTTGTCACGTCTATCAGCAGCAATAATTCCAAAGACGTGGAAATTCTAATCCAGAGCGTAGTTCTCGAACATTCTCTCTGCACGGACGATGAAGTCGCTCTAGTCTTCAACAAGTTGGCAAGGACTTACTGTATACATATGATGAAGATATAAAAGGAAAATAGATACAAAAAGAAAATAGATATAAAAGGAAAATAGATGGAAAGCTCGATGAAGCAGATGGTGGAGGTACGTAGTACTTTAATTTGTTGAAGGTCCCTCTGCTTTCTTTTTTTTGCGCGCGGAAAGCTTATCTGATCAATGGAAGAAAATCTTTGAATAAATGAAAGACTAGCTTCTCTATCTGTGGTCGGCTCTGGAGACCATGAACGCGGCTGTATAGTTCCTCCCTTATATCTCGCAATATTGCTGGAGGAAATCGGCTCTCTGCATTCTATTGGAGTCTATCGGGTGGATTAAGTATGTGGAGAGGAGAGTAAATTATTTAGTACTCTTCCAAGTCTTTTTCATTTGATTCATTCCATTGATATTGCTTAATTCGCTAAAAAATTATTTGTTGTAAGTACGTGGCATACACAATTCTGAACGAAGTTTTTTTTTTATTTCGACCTCGACTAATTTGCTCTTTGAATATTAGATCATCATTCGTGTTGAGATGGAGCATTAATTGTGCAGAAAGTCCTTACCATCAAATTATTGTACGTTAAGCTAGTGTTTCATGAAATAACTTTCCCAAATTCAGTTGTACAACGTACGTACCAAGGGAAGGATGGACAAGCCAGGCTCGGGTGAAACGGTTTTGATAACGATTATGGACGAGGAGGAGCAGCAGCAGAAAGAGAAAGAGGAGCAGCAGACGAAAGAGGAGGAGCTGCAGAACGAGGAGACCAGGAAAACAAATCTCCACGAATTAGTTGCCGAACGGGCGGTGACAGAACTACTTTCGGATCTCGACCTTATTAAAAACTTGGAACATCCTGATGATCATTCATCGGATTGGCAGCAGGTTGGCCGTGGTGACAGTACTTCAGGCTTCTACAAAGTTCCCGAGGACGTGAAGCGGTGCCCGGGGAGCGAAGCAGCAGCGTTATACGATCCCAAACACGTCAACTTCCGAAAAATAAAGGAATTGTTTGAGAAAGACTACAAGGGCGATGTTCAGACACGAAATCAGTTATTGAGACATTACCATCTCCGTTCATACGTCAGTGGGTACCATAGGGAAGATGGCATTGAGGGTTTAATGCGGGAGTTGGGCAAGGATTTTCAATCCACGTTAGCAGTTGATGAGAATATAATAGGTGTGTCCGAGCCTTGTTTTCACGATCACTTGTTGGGCTCACCCGTACTATGGGCCAATATCTTCTTGCATGATCTGTTCGACAGATCTTATCAAGACAACTTTTCTGGGACGGATGATCCAGAATTTGCCCATTTATGGGCGTCTGAGCTATGGGCAGACTTGCTCCTCCTCAAGAACCAGATCCCACTCCTGAATATTAAACTTTTAGCGGTGATTTTATACTTTGAAGATTTTATTCCTTTGAGGCTACGAAATTGGAGAGTAGGTTATAATTACTACCATATCCTTGATTTCGTTCATGAATTGCTGCTACCAATGACAAGCCGCTCCAAATCGGGAAGCCGTCTTTTAGCGTGGTTCAGGAGCCGTACAGAAGAAGCACCACCGTCGATGATAGAATCTGTCATAGACTGGTTGTGGAACCGCACTCTAGGAGAACTGTCAAGGGTGAAATCTGTCCTAAAACGGTTGTTGAGCTCCATCCCAGAGAGGTTTTACCGCCCCAATGAAATAATACCGTGGACGATGAAACCAGTCCCTACCGCAACAAGACTTCAACAAGCAGGTATAAATTTCAAGCCGATAGATAAGGCTGGGTTTGTGGTGAAATTCAAAAGGGGAGTGTTGAAGCTCCCTCGTTTGAAAATCACAAAGTGCACCAACAAGGTCCTTATGAATCTCATCGCTTGGGAGATATGCCATCATAAAGCTACGAAATACTTCATCAACTATGCCATTTTTATGGACCATCTCATTAATACCTCCAAGGACATGGATATTTTCATCCGGAGTAATTGAGAATTCTTTGGCAACCGATGAGGAGGTAGCGGCACTCTTCAATGGTTTGAGCCAGGACCTTGTTTATACAAAAAATAAACAAGAGAATGAAAGGTACGATATTTTCCGAAAATTGTCCTTGGATATCAATAAACACTGCAAAAGTAGGCGCAACGTGTGGTTCGCAAACCTAATGCAAGATTACTTCAAGAGCCCCTGGACTATTATTTTTGTGGTTGCAGCATTGTTCCTCGTTCTATTTACTCAGACGCAAACCTTTTTCTCTGCTTATTCCTATTTTCGACCACCCAAATAAGGGTTTCTATCAGTGTTGATCATTTGCCTCTAATTATATAGGTGTGCTTTAAGTTGTGGTTGTAATTAAGAATATTTGATTATAATGTTGTGATTTATGTATCTTACTTGAGAAGCGAAGCTTTTATAGTAGTGCTTCTTTGTACTATAGTAATGGGTGATTGTGGTTCAAACAGCTCTACATGATGATCCAAACAGCCTTGCAAGATTAAAGTTTTGATCTTTATGCCAATACTGCAATATTGAATAATGTTTAGATCTTTAGTTTCTACAAACGAAAATAAACGATTTTGAAAGTGCCAGCTATATCATTATTAATTGGAAGCAAGAGGTTAATGTCACCAAATTTTACAGATTAACTTCGAAAACAATGATATATTGGAATTAATGTTCTCTCGTAACTTAACAAAGAGTTCTTCCAGCAAAAGGTCTCTGCCTCTGTCCATCTCCAACCCAGGAAAGGACTTAAAAAAAATATGAGTAAAGGAGATTCTTCAAGTACTCCTCAAAGAAAGCATATATTACTCGTAGTTCAACCTCACGTTTCTAATGTAAGTGAAATCGTCATTTGATGAGACGGGTAGTTGATGATTGATGAAAAAGGCTGACTTTGTTAAATGTTAAAAATAGGTTCATGATCTGTCTTGACAAGATAAACAAACTGATTTGCTTTACGTTTTGCATCGTTTACTTTTGGGTAGAGTTTTGGCTTTTGGAGGACTTGAAATTCAAGGTTAATTTGAAGCATCTATTAAAATAAGCATCCTTTTCAGATTGGGTTTGTTAATGAGCTTTGGCCGGTTGGTATCTTCTGGGAAGAACATATCTGTGAAAGTAAATGGAAATAGGATTTGAACAGGCATATTTTAATGCCAGCTGCCTCTGTATCATCAGTCTCATGTGAAGAAGTACTTACATACACTTACTAGTTTTCTTTTGTTGATCTTTTCAGGGAAGAAATTTATTGGCAGGAGCTCAAGACTTAAATGACAAAAATATGGAATGAATAATATATACTTATTTCTATTCTAGAATTTTAACATTTGAGAAATGTACAGAGTAAGGTCATCAAGAACTGGTATGACTTCCCTTGGTTTAGATTTACATGCTCTAATGGAAAGATCTCTCCTCTTGCCACTAGCGCGAGAGGAAAACAAGCCTAAAAAATGAAATTTACAATTAGATAAGCATAGAGGAGGAGCATGTGACACTTTTGGTCCAAAGGACTGTACATTTAGGCATGAGACCGCACATGATAAAAATGAACACGTATGGCACACTCGGTAAAAGGAACGAAAATCCAAAAAATGACAATGTTGAACCTCTCGACAGGCTTTAATGTACGCCTAAACAAGAAGGAAAAATACAATCTATAGTTAAAATAGAATTCATAGAAAACAAACAAAAAAAACTACCAATATCATAATAAGTATCAATAATTAACGATATTCAAATTTAATAGAAACAGGACTCCAGAGGCATCAAATGCTCACCATGTTAAGAAAAGAGACAACGCATGCAAATTAATGCAAACTATTGGACATACAAATAGAAAGACACTCCTACCACATTGAGTAAACCCTAAAACGAAGGTCTTATTTTCTGCAAGTCACCGAATAAAAAAGCAAGCAGAAAATATTGAAGTGCACAACAATATGATGCACCCGCATTTTGTATGCACAATTAGGTTCTTGTCCATTGCTAAAATCAAGGGAGGAATTTATAAAACACAACAAAATAAAAAGTCGTTCAAGTCTTCGACAATTTGGGCAAGGATTTAGCGTATACATATGATGAAGAATATGAAATTCCTCTCAGAATTGTTCAGAGAGCTGAATTACTACCGCGAGAGCAAGTTTAACATCTGGAGAGCAAACCTAATGAATGAATACTTCAAGAGCCTCTGGTCAATAATTTCAGTGTTGGCAGCGTTGTTCATCATTCTACTTACTGCAAAGCAGACTTTCTTTGCTGTGTTTTCCAACTTTCGGCCTCCATAAACTTAGTAATTAATTAGTGAAATTTTTGTTGTTTTAAATTACTTATATATGTCATGTCGTGTGTTTAAAGTTTGAATTTTTCTCTATTAGTTGTACTTGTTATTGAAATGTTTTATTTCTATTAAATGTAATTGCTTTTGGATTTCTATGTTCTTATTAATTGTAATTCATTAAATGGTAATTTTAATTAACAGTTTATGAAGTGGTCTATACTATTTGTGTTTTTCTGTTCATTGTAATTGATTATTAAAAGTTTATGATGTGAGTTTCCAACTCAGATTTCGGTCATATAGTCCAGTTTTGATAGAAATTAAAGCTGAAGAAAGAAGAAGGATTAATTATGATAAATGGAATTGATTAGAGGTACCCAAAAACAATTTGGAAAAGAGGACTCGTCGAAGGAAACCAGCTCGCGAAAAGGAAATCTGGCGTTCCGCCTCCTGAAATTTTTCTGTTTTACTCTTCTCGGCGTCGCACGTACTCCTCTGGCTGAAGACCATCTTCGACGACGCTCTTGGGTTAGAAAACCCAGTTCTTTCATAGCCTATCGGGGCGATTTCCGGCGGCGTGCTTTGCGTTCCGGCTTCCCACACGACGTCGAACCCCTCCGACTTCCTTGCCGTCAACGGAAGGCTCTTCCCCTTCGCCGCAGGTAATTAATTTGGACGAGGGGGATTGTATTTAGTTTTTGCTTTCGGTTCTCAAAACTGTGGACGAGGTTCTTTGTACTTCCTCACCTCTGGCTTCCACCAAATGTTTTATAAGAGTCTCCGAAATATATAGTACAGAAAGTCTGAAACTTTTCTTTGTTCTTAACTTCGTTTTGGAGGTTTGAAATATCAATCTAGGATCTGCCAGCCAACTGGGGGGAAGGGAGAACCTTTCAGATTCGGAAAAGTAAAGTGTCTATTTAAAGTGTTTGATTTCCATCTTAATTCAGAGAAACTTAATGTTAATGTTTTCTGAGTGCAATATTAATTGAGAGGTACTGAGTGAGCTCTCATATTGAGGATAGCTCCCATATTGGCTCCATGCACGCGAGAGGTAACCTTCTTTGTTATGGTCTCACATTTGAAAACAATGTTATGGATTGATTTTTAATTCGATGGTGGATGTGTTTATTTCAATGTATGAGCTATCGATGGTGATGTGTTGAATGGTATTGATGGTGTTAAATTATGTGTTGAATGATATTCGATGGTGTTTCATTCTCTAATTTGCTACCTATCTCTAAATATCTGTTCCGCTCTTTATTTTTGCCTCTGAATTTTGTCTCTCTTCTTTTTCACTCTAAGTTCTCACTCAAGTTTAAACCCTCAATGTTCTCTCTTGTTTTTTCACTCTCTCGAAATCTGTTTCACTTTCGATGTGTTAATTAACAGCACTTGGTTAATACGTGTATGGTTATCCCGATTTCTGTATTTGATAGGAATTCAAATGTAGAAATCCCTCTAAAATTTTCTCACTCTCTCATTATCTCTCTCTCTCCCGTTATCCCTCTCTCTCTCATTATCTCTCTCTCTCTCTTCCTCTCTCTCTCTGATTTCCCTATCGTTAAATCTTACTCTCTCTCTCTCTCTATGTTGGAGCTTTCTCTCTGATTTCACTCTAGTTAAATATTTATCTCCCTCGATTTACTCTCAAATTCTATTTCAGACTTTAATTCTCTCTCTCCTCTCTCTCTCTCTCTCTCTCTCTCTCTCTCTCTCTCTCTCTCTCTCTCTCTCTCTCTCTCTCTCTCTCTCTCTCTCTCTCTCTCTCTCTCTCTCTCTCTCTCTCTAGTCTCGGTTTTGTCTCAAGTTTGGTTTCACTCTTTAATTCTCTCCCTCCCACTATCTCTCTTATCTTTCTCTACCTCTGACTTCATCTCTGTCTCTCTTGGATTTCTCTCTTTCTCTCTTTCTCTCTCACTTGTTCTCTCTAACTATCTCTCTGACTTTCTATCAAAATCCGTTTCTTATATGTACTTCTCTCTCTCTGAATTCCGCTCCCTCTCTCTCTCTCGGTTTTTTTAGTCTTTCTCACTCTCTGATTTCTCCATTGTTAAATATTTCACTCTCTCGGTTTACTCTCAAATTCTGTTTCAAACTTTGGATCTCTCTCTCTCTCTCTCCCTCTATCTCTCTAATCTTTCTCTTTCTCCCTCCCTCTCTCTCTGTATCTCTCTCTCTCTCTCTCGCTGACTCTCTGATTACTCTCTAGTTAAATCTCTCTCTCTCTCTCTCTCTCCTTTTCTCTCTCTTGCTGACTCTCTGATTACTCTCTAGTTAAATCTCTCTCTCTCTCTCTCTCTCTCTCTCTCTCTCTCTCTCGCTCACCCATTATCTCTCTCTCTCTCCCATTATCTCTCTCTCTTCTTCTCTCTGATTTCCCTGTCGTTAAATCTCTCTCTCTCTCTCTCTCTATGTTGGAGCTTTCACTCTGATTTCACTCTAGTTAAATATTTATCTCCCTCGAACTACTCTCAAATTCTATTTATGACTTTAATTCTCTCTCTCTCCCTCTATCTCTCTTATCTTCTCTCTCTCTCTCTCTCTCTCTCTCTCTCTCTCTCTAGTCTCGGTTTTGTCTCAAGTTTGGTTTCACTCTTTAATTCTCTCCCTCCCTCTATCTCTCTTATCATTCTCTACCTCTGACTTCATCTCTATCTCTCTCGGATTTCTCTGTTGCTCTCTTTCTCTCTCACTTGGTCTCTCTAACTATCTCTCTGATTTTCTATCAAAATCTGTTTCTTATATGTACTTCACTCTCTCTGAATTCCTCTCCCTCTCTCTCTCTCTCGTTTTAGTCTTTCTCACTCTCTGATTTCTCCACTGTAAAATATTTCTCTCTCGGTTTACTCTCAAATTCTGTTTCAAACTTTAGATCTCTCTCTCCCTCTATCTCTCTAATCTTTCTCCCTTTCTCCCTCCCTCTCTCTCTCTCTCTCTCTCTCTCTCTCTCTCTCTCTCTTCTTTTCTCTCTTTCTCTGACTCTCTGATTTCTCTCTAGTTAAATCTCTCTCTCTCTCTCTCTCTCTCTGAATTCTCTCTAGGTAAACATTTATCTCCCTAGGTTTATTCCCAAATTCTACTTCAGATTTTTTAGGTGATTATTTTTTGGTGTTGGAAAAAATCTCTTTCTCTCTCTCTCTCTCTCTCTCTCACTCTTTCTCTCTGATTTCTCTCTGATTTCTCTCTGATTTGACTCTGATTTCTCTCTGATTTCTCTCTGATTTCTCTCTAGGTAACTATTTATCTCCCTAGCTTTACTCCCAAATTCTGTCTCTCTCAAGTTTCTCTATGGGTCTCTCTCTATTTCTCTCCTCGTCTATTTCTCTTGTTCTTTTCCACGCCCAGGAAGTCCAACCGATTGGAAGTGTGGAAGTAAGAGGAGGAGAATTGGACATAGTGAGATTCATAGGGACAATGGTTTAGATAAAGTCTAGGTTGTGAGTTATTTGTTGACTCCTAAAAGTACTAAACACTCATTTCTTTGTTGTGTGTAGTCTGTCTTCAACAATTGTCGCGTAGATGGACTATTTTACAGACAAGAAATGGATGTATGAGTACAAGTCCAAGCCAACTCAGTGTAATCTAAAATTTGTGGGAAGAGTCTGTTTTTTATATATTATGCAAAACAACAATTGGGGGTGCAGGGAAACGGTTTTATGCGCTGTCCATGTTGGGAATGTGAGAACATCAAGTTTCTTGAATGCGAGACCATCAGGTCCCACATTGTCCTGAATGGATTTGTCCCAATGTATGAAATTTGGAGACATCACGGCGAACTGCCTGAACATCGTGAAATCGACGTTTCTGTGGAAACTGGTCACGGCGAAGAGATGGCAACAATGTTGTGCGATGCTTTCATACGAAATGTGGAGGATGCCAATATGGAGCACGAAGCAGAGGATCCAGAATTCCACAAATTTGAACACCTACCGAATGAGGCCAGAAAACCACTATACGGAGGATGTCATAAACACTACAAACTGTCGTTTAAGGTACATTTATTCCAACTGATCTTCTTTCACTTTTGAAGGACACTGTTCCATCCGATAATTTGTTTCCATGCAGTTGGTATGGGTCCAAGAAAATGATGAGTGACTTGGGATTGAATTATGAAAAAATTCATGCATGTCCAAACGACTGCTTGCTATTCAGAAATGAATATAAAGATTTAGATGCGTCACTAGTAGAAATCTTATTTTTAATGGGGGTTTTCGAGCAAAACCGTTGGCGGAAAAGTTTTTTACCGGCGGTTTTGGGAGAAAACCCCCAGTATTAGGAAATAAAAAGGCAAACCCCCGTTAATTAGTTTTACTGGCGGTTTTATTGATCAACCGCCGGTAAATGTAGCTTAAACTGGGGGTTTTGTAAATGAGGAATTTACCGGTGGTTTCCTTCTAAACCGCCAGCACACGTTTTAAAAAAGGATTTGTACTGGCGGTTTTCCAAACAACCGCCAGCATAAGTATTAATGACGATGTTTATTGGCGGTTTTCCCAAAAACCACCAACAAAGGTACAATAATATTGTTTTCCTGGCGGTTTTTCTTAAATCCGCCAGCAAACATTCTTTGATTTAATTTTTGCGGGCGGTTTTTCAAGAAATCCGCCAGAGAATATAATATTTGCCAAAATTTTTCCTTTAAACTGGCTGAGAGTATTGAATTAGCCGGCGGTTTGTGTGAAAACCGCCATTAAAGAGTTTTTTTACTGGCCGTTTATTTGTGATTGGCTAGTAAAGTCTTGCTTCTAGAGGTTTACTGGTGGTTAGTTGTCAAACAGCCACTAAAACGTTTTTTTATTTACGGCGGGTTTTGGTAGACAGCCGTGGAAATGCCATTTGCAAAACCGAAATTAGCTTGCTTTTGGTTCTCACGCGTCTTTTCTCCCACGGGAAGTCCCAAATCGCGTGCGCGCCTTCTTTGTCTCCGTCATTCATGAATAGGCGTCCCAAATCGTAGCAAACGTCGTCTTCGTCGCTGTGTCGCGCGTCGCTGTGACTGCCGTCGTCGCAATCATCGCCGTCATTCGCTGATTAATGGGGAAAATCCTTCGTCTAGCTGTGTGATTTCGTCGTCACCGTCATCGCCGCCTCCGCCGCCGCTGTTGTTGATAGGGCTTGCTGGACAGAAAATATTTCGCTCTCGGCCCAGCTCCTGCGCGTATTTCACTCACGTTGGAAGTTCCTAGTCATCTGTATCGTCTCTGTCAATGCCGGTATGTAAATTATTTCGCTCCCACCTCCAGCGTGTATTTCACCCACATATTGCTTGAGAACCACACAGTAGTATATACCATAAAGAACGGATTCTCTGAGGTAGCCTCTCATGTCTTCGATTCTGCAGTGTATCCATAGTGTGATCTAGGCCTTTAACCTCCTTTAATCTACCATTGCCGTCAATTGGAATTTCCATCTTTTGATCGTTAGTTAATCGATGCTGATTGAACTTGCCTCTATTCTCTGAGCGATTTATTCAGTAGCTCTGGTTGCCTCGTGTGCGATTCTGTGTGAGTTCATGAATTTTATCTCAAAATATTGATATTCTTCCCTCTACTCCATACACTGAAGTCTTTCTGAAAAGTACTGCAGGTCTTGTTCTTGTCAAAAAATTTCCTAAACCAGACAACACTCTCGTAGAAAACTCTATTCTGACATTTCCTCTATCTTGGAGAAAGATGTGTCCTGTATTATTATTATGTTTCAATTTGTTTATGTAACAACATCCTGTAAAGTGATGAAGACCATATTAATATATGACTAGGGACTGACCTTAATTAAAACCAAATTAGATACGTGAAACTGCTATTGTGCATTATTCTAGCTTGCTTATATAATTTTGAAACTTTGTATTTCATTACCTTCCCATCTTGCATCACGGACACATTCTACTCTAGAGAACAATATAAGACTCAAGAAATAGAAACAAATTCAGAAAGCAAGATAGCTCAGAGTTTCAGAAAATTTTCACTCCTTTTATTTCTTTTCTTCTTCTTCATTCCAAATGACCAACTTCTGATAATACTGAAACCTCTTGTCTTTCACCTACTAATGCTCAGAATTTCTCGTGAATTTCTGGTGAAGATTATGCCATTACTTTGATCTTGTGTTCATCTCTAGTAGTTTGGGGGTTTCGTGTTAATCTGTGAGCTTACTTTTTATGCTACTCGTTTGATCAATTGATGTGATGCCCCTCTAGTGGTTATTTTAAAACAATAGAAAAAGAAGAGGAGAACAACTGCAGTGCAAAAATATCTTAAAGGGCATTAGCTTATTTATTTTTATCATTTTCTCGTTGTTTCAATAAAACCTTTTTACATCAGTCAGTTCTGATTGGTGTGCCCTTTAAATTTTTGGTTAACAATAACCGGCAACAAATGAGACAGAGGGAGAGAGCCAAGGAGGAAGCTGATCGACAGAGGCAGAGAGCCAAGGAGGAAGCGGAGCGGCAACAAATGAAACAGTCTATTACGATGTTGCAACAACTTGTGATGGGAAAGTCGGGAATGTTTCCTACATCGAGCATCAATAGCTCAGGTATGCTACTAAAATGTTTTATTTGAAATCTGAAAATTTATGCATAATTTCCCGTATTTACTATTGATTTTTCACTCTTCTATAGATGAGACACGTGATGTAGACAGGGATACCCCCCAAGTCATACCTGAAGTTTGATGTAGATAGTGCATTGAGGATGGTGGCTGAAGCAACATCAGTTACTTGGTTTGTGTTTTTAATGCTCTCCACATCAGTTATGCTTGATAAATCCTCAAAAAAAAGGATACTGTTAATTACTTAAGCTTACATTATATATATGTGAATTTGTGTAGCCTCTGACATGGCTTGGCCGGGGATATGCCTCCTCTTTGCATACTGTTTGAAATTAGTAGGTGGTTTTGAATGATGTTTTTTTGTTTTTTGAAGAACTGTGGGTGGGGTGTCATGGAGTTATTTTTGGGGTCCTCTGTAAGTTGTATTCCTGCCTTTCCAGGTAATTGTCAACTGAAGTTACTATGGATCCCCTGTAGATGTTTGGTCTTGTGGAGTTATTCTCTTTGAGCCACCTCATATGACTTTGTCAATTTTTTGTCTTGTAGATGATTGAAAAAATGCACAAGCCGTTTTCGTTCTGTCTGGGGAAACCGTTGTCTGCCTTTGATTCTTTGAATTGCACACCACTAGGTTATGTGTGTTTTATCTATTTTCATAATTTTAAAGGATTTGGCAATATTTTCATGCTTTTCTATATGCTTCTACAATGAAATAGTATGTCATTGGCATAAGAATGAAATATAATGCGTGCCACTTATTTGACAGTTGTAAGCTATTTTATCTTATAGTAAAAGTATTGTTGGAATGTGTTGGAATTACCATAATTTAATTTGATATTAATGTTAGCATACTGAATATTTCAGCTCTTGGCTTAGTAATAACTATTACAATGAAATCCTCTCTTGCTGGAATGTGTTGTTTCATGTGTTATCATTCTTTCATATTTGTTTATTCATAATTATCATCAACTGTTGTATGAAGGGCTGGTGTCATTATTTATCATCAATTGATTGGAGATGATTCTTTGCCAGGTAAAAATTGCAACACAAGTAGATTATCCGTAAGGTGGACAACAATGAGTGAACTGGATCCAAAGTGGTTTTTTTTATCCTTTTTTTTCCACTTTTGTAAAATCGGCATTTTGGCCCACATTGTACTTTTTAAATTATATTTTAGATATTGCGCAATTGTTGAGATCTATTGTAATTATTGATTTTAGATTCTGTTTTAATTGGATGTATTATTATTGGTTTATATGTTGTTATGAGAAGACAGGAAAATTGAAGAAATTTTTTTTTAAAAAAAAAAACTAATTGCCGGCGGTTCATAAAACCGCCAATAAAACAAAAAATTACATGGCTGACGGTTTTAAAACAGCCATTAAAAACGACGAAAATATAATGGCAGTTTCGGAAAACACCCATTAAATTTTGAAAATTTCCCGCCAATAAAAAAATTGACCTTTTTAATAGGGGTTTTGAAAACCGTCATCAAAGTTTGATGATTATTTAATGGGGGTTTGGGTAACCGCATTAAAAAACTGGTGCACTTTGAATGGTGGTTTGAAAGGCCGCCAACAATACTATTAGTTTTTAAACAGCGGTTATAAAAACCGCCGTAAAAGATATGTAACGGTGATTTTAATCGGTTTTGATTAAAACCGCCGGTGAAAGTCTTTGTTTTGCTGGCGGTTTTGGTTTCCACCGTTTATTTTGTCTTGCAAGCGACAGTTTTAGTCAATTTAAGATTGTGTCTGGGTGAAGCCGCAGCACTTGGCCAGTTATTATTACCATTTAAAACCTGCCCCCTTGGTTGGCAATGAAGCAGAGCTATTTTTTGAAGACCTTTCTTATTGACTGTCCGAAGTCGCCAGGAAATGATATAGATGTTTGTTTGCAGCCCTTGATAGATGAGCTGAAGGTTTTATGGGAATCTAGTGTGAAGACTTATGATGCACAGACCAAGAGATTTTTCAAATGCTTGCAGCAGTCCTCTGGACAATATTAGATTTTCCTGCGTATGCCATGTTGTCTGGGTGGAGTACGAAAGGTTACAAGGCATCCCGTACTTGTCACGTAAACACTATTTCGTTATATCTGCCGCATAGTAGAAAATGTGTTTACATGCGTCATCGGAGGTTTCAACCAGAGAATCACCCATGGATGGCCGATAAAAACTCGTTTGATGGGACTGAGGAATGTGATGGTACACCCACATGCCTGTCAGGAAATGACATCATGAATTTATGGGAAGGACTTCAAAATATTGTGTTTGGAAAAGGACAACGGGCAGAAACCCGATATTTGCTTGAAGGGTGGAAGAAGAAGTGCATTTTTTTTGAGCTCCCATACTGGAGTACTCTGCTCATCCGCCATAATTTCGACGTAATGCATATCGAGAAAAATGTATATGAAAGTATACTTTTGATATTTGTCTTAAGGCGTATCAGCTCTATTGTTTTTTGTTGTTCAATACTCCAGAGACTCAGCCGTACCTGTTGTAAGTATAATCAACTGTTTTTTTTAGATATATCTCATTCATAAATTGAATTTCCTCTTAATCATTGTATTTGGGTTCTTTGAAGGGAACATAAAGACCACATAAATCTTATCTTCTCTTTTTCTCTCTCTAATTCAGTTATTTTTTGCAGGATAATTATGCCACCGAAGGGGGACATTGTGTGACTTAGGCACAAACGCACCCGGGCGGTGACATCAGCATCGGGGTTGTCTCCAGCTGCCCCTTCGACATCGGCCAGGGCTCCAGCAGCCCCCTCTCCATTGGGGTTGACTCCTGCAGCCCCTTCGACATCGGCCTCGGCTCCTGCAGTCGACCCTCCCTCAGAGCTTCCGTCTTCATCAGCGCTGCCATTTTTAGGTACTAACATGTTCATTAACTTTATTTCCTAATACGTTTTTATAATTTTACTTTATTTAATTTCTGTTTCATTAATTTAATTTTAAAAGAATCGAGGCACAAGTTTAGGGAGTTGTTCCCCTCATACCAATCCCCTGAGAGTACTGATGATTCATGTACAATTACATGCATACTACTAATTAAAATGACATTTTAATGTTGACTAAGTGTGCATTTGATGTAGGGCCGGTCCTAATGGAGGACATGGAGACCCAGCTTCCAGATTGGACTGTTGATGGGATTGAGGATTCGCAACCTCAGCTACCATGCTTCAAGCATAAGGTGAGGGCGACGTCATTCATGCCCGAGAAAGAGTCAAAGATCATAATCAAGGATGGACAGATGGTGTCATCTGCACAGCATGACCTGTCTTTTCTCCTTGGAACACAAATTCGGGGTCAATTACATTTCCCGATATATCTGCAGTGGCGTGAGCTTGGCCCGTATGCATTTAAAGATTCGTTCACAGAAATCAATGTAAGACTAACTACCTATATGTTTTTTGTAATAGTCGTAAGTACTAACAGAAATTTTTTTTTTGAGGTAAGATACAAGTTTGTTAATGAGGAGGATCTGCCCGTGACTACAGCCATTGCGATGAAAGCTCTACAGCCGGTTGTGCAGAAAATTATACAAGACAATCGTACTTTCTATTGGAAGCAATACAACGATGGAAAGACCCCAGAGCAGCTAGTACACTGTCCCATTCCAGGTATTGCTCCTGAAAACTAGACACTGCTAGTGAAATATTGAGATGGGGTGAAGAACAAAGCGAACCGAGAGTGTCTGAAGACGACTCACACGCTTGGGTGTAAGTCTCTTGCTCGTTTTTTGGAAGAAGAGGTATGTATTGAGTTGACTTTTTGTCTGCTTTCTTAATACTTCAATTTATACATTGCACAATACTAATTTTAGGAAATTAAATTTTATGCAGTGACAAGCAAAAGGTCCAAATTTTGTGTTTCTGAGATCTTTCCTGAAGGCGCACAAGAGGAAAGATGGGACATATCCTGATGAGGAGACAACAGTATTATGTGTAAGTTATCAGGTTCCTGACTTTTTCTCCTAATACCAAGTGCATGATTTAATTAGGTTTTGTTTGTTATGCAGGAGGAGTTTGTCCGGACTGCAACTGAGCGATAGGTCCACAACTCGGTGAACCCCGCGGATTTGACACCTATTATAGAAAAGGTGTTTGGGGGGCCATCACGGAGGTTACGAGAGAGGACTTGGGACTGGTGTGCCGCCGCGTAGGGATGGTTACGAGAGCACCAAAGTACTTAGCTCTAGAGGAACAACTGCAACAGGAAAGGCAAAACAAAGAATCAATGAAGAACCAGCTATTGATGGTGCAATCTCAGTTGCAAGAACTGAACCAGGGGTGAGTCTCTCTCCAATCACCTGCAGGTTAATTAGTATTATTTAAATACATAATTAATTACAAATTTTATATATTTCATTACACTTATCATGAACTTATGTTCATTTGCAGGGCCTTCTAACCCACAAGGTAGCAATCAGTCACACAACTGATAGCACGCACTGTACATTTCTCTTTGTTTGAACATGACAGTTGACATCTATTATGTAATTATTTGTTATGTATAATATTTTGTAATGTAAATATTTTATAATGTAAATATTTTGTAATGTAAACATTTTGAAGTGCAAAACAAAATTAATTATGACAATGTAAATATTTTTTTTATGTAATGGGCTGTTCTTAATTATGACAGCTAACAAGTAAAAAATACAAAACAAAATTAAAAACAATTAAATTAAATAAACCTCCGCCGGCGGTTAAAACCGTCGCCGTAACAAACCGTTAAAACAGTCTTTTCCAGTGACGGTTTAAAACATCGTCGGCCGAAACTTTCCGCCGGCGGATTAAGCTTTCGTAGAAATTTTTCCGCCGACATAACATTTTCGTCGGCAGAGTCTGCTGACGAAGAGTGTTCGACGGCAGAGAAGACTACGGCGACGACATGCGATTCGTCGGCGGAAAAGATGTTTCCGCCGACGAATATTCGTATTGTCGGCGGAAGGAGTCTTCGCCGACGAAACTATTTTAATGACCGCCGGCAGAACAGATTTTTCCATCGGCGGTTGTTTTAGTCGGCATAATGCTTCCACCAGCGCCCTGAGCATCGATGACGTGTCACCGTCCGCCAGACATTCCGCCTACAGTTTTGGACTTGTCCACCGACTAAAACAACCGCTGTTGGAGTACTCTTTTTTAATAGTGTGACCATTAATAAGATGTATTAGTACTGATTGAACTGCAACAACGGTTGAATTAATGCAGCGGGTACATGTCGCCAGGCATGAATAGACATACCAAGAGGAGGGCAGTGATCAATACGAAGCAGATGAGAATACCCAGTGGGTGATTTTTTCTATCAGGAAGGAGACTTTGGTGAACCAAATGAAGAAGCTAGATGGAGGAATTGGCTGGGTTCAATTGATCCATGTTTCTTTGTAAAATAGTTGTTTTTGCAGTGGTATAAAATCCTTGAAGTAATATTAGACCAGCTTCTCCAAGGTGAGAAAACTAATGTCATCTTGAGTACTCCAACTATTTGTAACATCTTAAAGAATGAATAATGGAATTTAGTTATCAACCAAGAGCAAGTTTACCCATAAATCAGATGCCCACTCGTGACAACATTCTGGGTCCTCAAGAGAGAACAAATCCCGGTAATACTTGTGGAATTGATTAGTGATGAACTGTTCATGGAACGGGCAAAACGTCAGATTTTGGTTGAACCGGTACAATTGGGTCCATCCGGTGGTTGAGCACTGCAATCTTTTTCTTTTGTTTCTTTAGAATTATGCTAAAATCGCACTAACGGCGAGTTTAAAAAATAAATAAAATAATAGAAAGAACAATCAAGAGACCCAGATCTACAAGACCGAGAACTCTTAAAACTCTTGCAAAATCAAGCATTCCCATAGTTACGCTTGACTGAGGCAAGACAAAATAAAATATTTTACAAATGATAAATATATTAAGTAAAACCAGTGTTTTAAAAAACGAACCGATGATCTAACTGGTGTAGCATCCGATTCCGGTTCATCAAAAAAAATTCATAACATGACTCCTATTACCTATAAGCCTGTTACCTATATTCACAAAAAACATTTTAAAAATGCAGCAACCTTTAAATATTCTAAAATAATAAAATAATATAATATTTAAACTTAAAAAACATATGTAATTAAATTCTAGAAATAAAATATCTTTCCAAAATACAAAATTATTCTATAAAAAAATATTTTCTTGAGAATCCTACTACATCTTTTTCCAAATCCTCACCTATATTAACAATCTTATTGTCCTTCTTTATATCCATAATAGCTGCAAATATAAAAATAATTAATTTAGTTTCATTGTTAGAGTTTTATTTTAAATGGTTTGGGTCAACAGTAACTAGACCGGATCAATCGGCTCTAGCGGTTCGGCGGGTCATCCGGTTTTCAACCTTTGAGGTTTGAAAGCAAACCGAACTGCAAGAAGCACCGGTTGAGTTGAACCCGGTTGAACCAGTAGAGTCGGTCCAGTTTTAAAAACATTGAGCAAAATGGGAGACTTATAAGGAAAACAGCCAGATAAACTCCTTTTCTTTTTTTAATGCACGTATCAACTTGAATTACTTAATCCTTCACAATTTGTCAATTTTAGTTTTAATTGTTGTCGATGACTTCATAATGGGTCTTTCTTTATGTGCAACAACTTTGTCAATTAAATATATGCCATACTTTGTAAATTTTCCCTTATGCCAGTCTGGTCCCTAATTCTATCTCCGTTGACTTGGCAACAACCTTCTTTCTAATTTATTGAGTCCATTGATCAAGAAACTGCTCGATAAATTAGGTGGACACGTGTAAGGTATAAAAAAAATGATCCCATGCACCTAACCTCAATACAACATTCTACTGGTTCCAAGTGGCACCATGCATACCTCTCTCTCTCTCTCTCTCTCTCTCTCTCTCTCTCTCTCTCTCTCTCTCTCTCTCTCTCTCTCTATGCTCTCTCTCTCTCTCTCTCTGCTCTCTCTCTCTCTCATATGCTCTCTCTCTCTCTCATATGCTCTCTCTCTCTCATATGCTCTCTCTCTCTCTCAAATGCTCTCTCTCTCTCATATGCTCTCTCTCTCTCATATGCTCTCTCTCTCTCTCTCATATGCTCTCTCTCTCTCATATGCCCTCTCTCTCTCATATACTCTCTCTCATATACTCTCTCTCTCATATACTCTCTCTCTCTCTCTCTCATATGCTCTCTCTCTCTCTCATATGCTCTCTCTCTCTCTCATATGCCCTCTCTCTCTCTCTCTCTCATATGCCCTCTCTCTCTCTCTCTCTCTCATATACTCTCTCTCATATACTCTCTCTCTCATATACTCTCTCTCTCATATTCTCTCTCTCATATGCTCTCTCTCTCTCTGTCTCTCATATGCTCTCTCTCTCTCTCTCTCTCATATGCTCTCTCTCTCTCTCATATGCTCTCTCTCTCTCATATTCTCTCTCTCTCTCTCTCTCTCTCTCTCTCTCTCTCTCTCTCATATGCTCTCTCTCTCTCTATCTCTCTCTCTCGACTGGTTCAGTTGTATGAAATTTGTGTTTGTTGAAGTTAACAATACGATACCGTCTCTCTAGATTTGATGCCATCAAGAGAATAGATCTCTGCAATCTGGGAATAAGCCGTCCAATTTAAGCTGTAATTAAGAAATTAAGACTGGATACATCTTGGACGACCCAGTGAGACGATCTTGGACGACCCAGTGAAACGACCCAATGAGACGTAGCACTTTCTCTTATTTAATTCTTTATTCTGTTGCAAAGACAGGATTTCATTGTATATTTATTTCGTCCAAGATTGCTTCGGCTGGGAGCTCTTGACAGGACATCGATCGATGCCAGAAAACTAGAAATGGCGTCTTAATTTTCACCTCCATGTGGATACATGCTGGGTTCATTGACCTTATTTTGAGTATCCGTAATATTATAACATCGGCTCACCCATTAAGTTTCCTCCCTTTCTTGCAATATTATAACCTCTGCAATCTCTTGGAGTCTATCGGGTTGATTGAGTGGGAGGAGAGGAGAGTTAATCATTTAGTGTACTAAGTCTTCTTAATTTTATTCATGGAGAGTTAATTATTTAGTGTACTAAGTCTTCTTAATTTTATTCATGGAGAGTTAATTATTTAGTGTACTAAGTCTTCTTAATTTTATTCATGGAGAGTTAATTATTTAGTAAACCAAGTCTTCTTAATTTTATATTTCTTCACTGGAAAAAATATGTTGTACGTGCATGTCTTACTCAATTCTAAGCACGAGATGGAGCAGAAGTCGCCGCCTGATCAGGCAAGCGGGAAATTTAAATATGGGTGATTGTTAATTTGACTTATTTAATTAGGAGTACTTTATGATGTGGTTGTAATTAATTAAGAGTACTTAATGTTGTGATTTAATTTGTATCTTAGTACTTGTCCTTCATAGTAGTTCTTCTTTATAGTAAAGCAATGGGAGATGATGATTAAAACAGTTGTGCATGATCCAAACAACCTTGCAAGTGTAAAGTCTGGATCTTATGTCCATACTGCAATGAATAAAGTAATTTGCATCTTTAATTAGTTTCTACAAACGAAAACAAAACGATCGGTGGAAAAGTACCAACTAAGTCATTATTAATTTGACACAACATGTGTCACTAAATTTTACAAACGGAATCTTGCAGAATGATCTCTTGCATTATTATTATAAAACGACCGAGTTTACTCTCCATGATATATAGTAGAGTGCTGGATGGGGATTGCCGATAGAAAAAGAAACAGTTATCGCCGACCCTTTATGACCTGAATAGTTTCCGTGATGCTCGATTTTCTCTTTTACTGCATACCCGCTTGGATTTTTATGAAGATTCTTCACTGCTTCATCGCAAGGGCCCGGAGGATTGTCTATCTGGAGATGCGCGCGGCTGTATAGTTCCTCCCTTTATATTTCTCGCAAAATTATTGTAAGATCGGCTTTGGAGATGCTCGGTTCTATGCAATCTCTTGGAGTACTCTATTGGGTCGATTAAGCGGGCGAAGGAGAAGAGAAATAATTATTTAGTACTCTACCAAGTCTTCTTAATTTGATTCATTCCATTTATATAGATTGCTTCACCGGAAAATATTCGTTGTACGTGCATGACTTACTCAAATTTGAAGCAAGTTTTTTTTATTCTGACCTCAGCTAATTTTCTCTTTTTGAATATTAGATCATCGTTCGTGTCGAGATGGAGCAATATGTGTGGAGAAAATCGATCTCTCTCCAGTGATCCTTACCATCAAGTAATTATCCCAAATTCAGTACTACGTAAGTACCAAGGGATCATTAATTATTAAGAGAAGGATAGGGGAGGATCCAAGATCAAGTGGAATAGTCGCAGTACCGCTTATATGGATGGAAAAACAGAGGATTCAGTACGATGCAGTACTACAGTTGTGAAAGCTGTAGAGAATCCTGCTTCCACGGCCAAGATCGAAGAGAATATTAAAGAGTACTGTATCTGGATTGAACCCTTCCTTATTCAAACGCTTGAACAATCTCCAAAACCTGACGCTGGAGTTTCCGCTTTCTTCAGAGTCCCAGCACACATGCGTGAACGCGGAAGAGATGAGCTTCTCTATGATCCTAAGCACATCAAGTTCTCACAAATAAGGTCTATGTTGCTCAATCCTAGGTATCATGATGACAAGGAACGAAAGCTACTGAGCCATTACTATCGTCATCTTCAATCAATCCTCAAAGTGAATGGGAAGCGTTTGACGGATTGCATGGAGATGATGAATAAGCTGAATCGAGAAGAAATACTAAAATGCTGTTACCCAGAGCTGGATAACCAGCAGGAAAGCGTATCCTCCATAGATTACCCTTACTTGCTAGCTTTACTGCTCAGCGGTTGCTTCATCATTGACCTAATTCGTCGGTGGAGTATAGATCAGTTGTCCTCTGCATGTGACCAAGAATGTGGTGGAATATGGGCTTCTGAGTTGTGGGTGGACTTGCTTATAGTGGAGAATCAGGTTCCATTCTTCATCCTGCAAAGTATACAAAAGACTATGCCGCCGTTCTTTGTTATTCCCGGTAAGCACCGTGTTAAGTGGGGCACCCTAGAGGAGCTTGTCTTTACTTTCTACAAAGATTTTCTTCCACTAAAAAAACCAAAGGAAGTAAATCAACCCACGAAACAATTTCACCATCTGCTACATTTCGTTCACAAAAGTCTGCTTCCTGACAGAAAAGAAAAACAGTTCAAACTCTTTCGGCGTGCCTTTTCGAGTATCTTTGCCTTCTTAAATACAGAGCACCGTATTTATACCAGTGACACCTGTGCGGATTGGTTTTTTCGTTGTTTTTCGCACTCTTTTGACAAAATAGCAACGGAAAGATGGAAGGAATATATATCAGGGAGGTTTCAACTCCAGCAAGCTAACAACTGCTGTCCCAACAACAAGGAGGCTCCAAGAAGCAGGTGTACAGTTCAAGTCTGTGAAGAAGAAAGGATTTGTTGTTGAATTCAAGAAGGGGGTATTGTGGCTTCCTCGCTTGCATATTAGGAGCAACACCTATAAGTGCCTCATGAATCTTATAGCCTGGGAACACTGTTATCCTAAAGCAGGGAAGTACTTCACCAACTTCCTCATTTTTATGGGTTACTTGATCAATGATTCCAAAGACGTGGAAGTTCTTTTACAGAGCGGAGTTCTCGAACATTCCCTCTGCACAGACCATGAAGTCGTTCGAGTCTTCGACAATTTGGTCAAGGACTTAATGTACATATGATGAAGAATATGATTTCCTCACAGAATTGTTCAGAGAGCTGAATTTCTACCGCGAGAACAAGTTGAACACCTGGAGAGCAAACCTAATGAACGAATACTTCAAGAGCCCCTGGTCAATAATTTCAGTGCTGGCAGCATTGTTCGTCATTCTACTTACTGCAACGCAGACTTTCTTTGTTGTGTTCTCTTACTATCGGCCTCCAAATTAAACAAAGTAATTCGTGAAATTTTTGTTATTTTAAATTAGTTATATATGTCATGTGTGTTTAAATTTTGTGTTTTTGTATATTAGTTTTAATTGTTATTAAAGTTTTATTTCTATTAAATGTAATTGCTTTTGTATTTGTATGTTCTTTTTAATTGTAATTCATTAAATGGAAATATAATTAACAGTTTATGAAATGGTCTATATTATTTGTGCTTTTCTGTTCATTTTAATGGATTATTAAAAGTTTATGATGTGCGTTTCCAACTCAGATTTTGGTCATATAGTCCAGTTTTGAAAGAAATTAATACTGAAGAAAAAAGAGAGATTAATTGTGATAAATGGAATTGATTAGAGGTACCCGAAAACAAAATGGAAAAGAGGACTCAGCTGAAGCTAGCTAGCTGTAGATCGGGATGAATAGTTTATCATGTATGTCACTGCTAGGAAAGACCTTCACCTTCTTGGGGAGCTTCAGAACCTCCTTATTAACGTAAGAACATCGTTTTGTTCTAATTAATTGGGTTTTGATATGCTACCTTAAATTGATAAAAAATAAATAAAAATTATCAAAATCTTCCATAGTCAACTGAACTCAACAAGTGAGTCTCAACAAAATCTTCTTCCTCCACAGGCATGAAACATATACCTGCTTATCGATGTCCATAAGATAATAATAAAGAGAATATATAATAGAAGCTCATTGATCTTTACAAAAGAGTCATATGCTTTTCTTCTAAAACTTAAGAAACGGACAGAGGAAGTGAATAATGTTATTTCATTGTTGTTTTCTTGCAAAATTTTTAGTTTTATACAACTGTTGGCAAACAACTGAACAAGCACGTCAATTATGGATGAAATCCTGCAGAATCACTTGCACTATTATTCCACAGGGACAGAGTTTGCTCTCCATGATAGATACTGGGTGGGATTTATATATACCTGCTTGGATTTATATGATGATTTACCTCTACTTCACCTGAAGAGTTATTCTGTTCATGTATACAGCTTGGTATCGCAAGGGCCCGGAGGTTGGCTGAGGAACCAGTCGAAAATGGTGGAACAAAAAGAAACAGTTATCGCCCATCCTTCCCTTAAAGATCTCTCGCTTGCGAGTACTCATTAATTAGTTGCAGTGTTTTAAAAAGGCTTTATATATGGCTTGAATATCTACTTTCATCTACTCCATTGTACATCTGTACATATATGTTAATTTTCTCTCTCAGAAATATACTTCTAATTAAGCTTTACAACAAGTCAAAAATAATTTTTCATTTTCAGGTTTTATTTGGTTTTCTTTGTGAAGGGGAAACGAGATTGCTTAATTTTCATATTGTACCACAAAGAAGAGAAAAAAAGAAAAAAAATCCAAATTTTAAATAATCTTACCCGGAGTTTCTTAAACCTATAAAATTCACAGGCACCATTTAAGGAGGTTTGTCCGTTCTAATTTCTTATCACAAATCTTTTTTTTTTTTTTGAAACTTTAAGAATCAACAAGCAATATTACATAAAGGATTTCTTGATAAAACATTTTACATAAAGGTCTTCTTTATCTTCAAGAGGATCGACATGAACCCCCAAGATTTAATTCTGATTTCGGAATGTCTCCGATATTTGTCACGGACGAGGCCCTAGGCAAGACTAGCAGAATCGCCAGCACTTTGTAAGTGCAGTACCATGATTAATGCTGATGACCATTAATAAGATGTATTAGTACTGATTGAACGGCAACAATGGTTGAATTAATGCAGCGGGTACATGTCGCCATGAACGTATATACACTTGCCAAACAGATGAAGATACATAGCAAAGTGGTTGTGATATATGCATACCAAGAGGGGGGCAGTGATCCATACGAAGCGGATGAGAATACCTAGTGGGCGATTTTTTCTATTAGGAAGGAGACATTGGTGAACCAATTGAAGAAGCTAGATGGAGGAATTGATCCAAGTTTCTCTGTAAAATGGCTGTTTTTGCAGTGGTATAAAATCCTTGAAGTAATAATAGACCAGATTCTCCAAGGTGAGAAAACTAATGTCATCTTGAGTACTCCCATTGTTTGTAACATCTTGAAGAATGAATAATAGAATTTGGTTATCAACCAAGAGCAAGTCTACCCAGTAACACTTGTGAAATAGATCTTCAGTGATGAACCAGTCATCGAACCGGTAAAACGTTTGATTTAGGCTGAACTGGTTCAATCCGGTCCCGCCAGAGGTTGAACACAGCACAAGATTAACAGTGAGTTCAAAAAAGAAATAAAATAATAGAAAGAACAATCAAGAGTCCCCGATATCTACAAAACCGAGAACCCTTAAAGCTCTTGCAAAATCAAACATTACCATAGACGTTAGGCATCATGACAGAGGCAAGACAAAATAAAATATTTTAAAAAGAATAAATATATCAAGCAAAACATAGAAGTATAAGAAAAACAGCAAGATAAACTTAATTGGAACGTACGAGGGGCTCCATTAAGGATCATATTCATAATATATTCAATGTATTGTTAACTAAAACCTTAAAAGGAGCCATCCAGGGACCTGCTAATATTGCTCTCAAAACAGCTGAAAAGTATGTGACTGCTTTGTCAAGATAGTATCTACATGATTATGACAGTTAGACGCACAGGAGTCGAGAGCAATTAGAATAACCATGTTAGATTCAAATTTTCCAGTTCAGCATAACTTGATAAGCAATATCTCTTGAATTCCGAACTAGCATGAACTGCAGCCTCATAAAAATCGAAAAAAACAAAAAAGAAATCACTTCCTAATGATCTTTCATGAAGCTATAACGACAAAGCTATACAAAAAAATCATGGCCCTTGGGTACAAGAAGCATAACACGAGTATACACCAACAGCGCATGCAGAACCCAAAGTAGTGTTTTGGGTAAAAACTAAAAGAAAATAAATTTTCGAAACATAAACTAAAATCTTGCATTTTAGAGAATAGATTCAAACCATAATCAAGAAATCTTACCACTTTCTTTGTGGAAGCTTTGCAAATCCGTATTCTGGTTCGATACTCCACCCTGTTTCAAAAAGTTGAGGATAACAGAAACGGAGAAGCTGGGGAAGATGAGTGAAGCCCTTCTCTGATTTGAAGGTTTAAATTGAAGTATACCCAAGTTCTAAATTGAAGTATACCCAAGTTCTAAATTGAGCCTCTGACAAACGACAATCCTAACTTAATGGAGAAAAAATCACGTTTTTCTCGTGCCGGCCGGGGAACATTAACTGACCAAAAAAGACAAACTGAATAAGATAATAATAAAAAAGACTAACAGAAGCTTATGATCGACAAAAGAGTCAAAAAGACTTTAAATATGGCTTGAATATCTAGCTACGTACTTTCAACTACTCCCTTTTACATGTGTACATATATGTTAATGCATGTCCTCTCTCATATATACAATAAAGGCCACAGCTACCAGTACTGGCCTAGATATTAAATTTGTATGCAGTCCAGCAAATGATGGCCTAGATATTACCAGCAAATCAACAAGACAAATGCTGCAAATAAAGTACCAGCTAGTTCATTGTTAATTTGAAGCAATAAAAACTGTCAAATAATTACAGCAAGTAAATTGACAGGATTCCACTAAGCCGAAATATTATTGAATGTAATGGTGTCTAATGCATTATATATGTATTTCACACATTGGAACTACCCGTGTATTATTTTATACATAGTTAAAATTAATAGTAAAATAATTTAAATTAGAGTATTAGAGCTTCAGATAGAAATTAAAATTTCACATACTTTTAAGCTAAAAGGAAAAAAAACTTTATCATAATCTCAGTACATTAATTGGGACATAACATCTTATATTACTAAAATATCGATAATGGGCTTCTGAGCTATATATGGGTGATTTGCTCCTTGACAACCAAATCTCCCTCTTCATCCTGGAAATTTTCTACGATATGTTTTATTACTCATGAATTAGGCGCAACGTTTTAAAAAGGTTTTATATATGGCTTGAATGTCTACTTTCAACTACTCCCCTGTACATGTGTCCATATATGTTAATGTTCTCTCTCAGAAATACTTTTATTTAAGGTTTACAACAAGTCCAAAATAATTTTTCAGTTTCAGGTTTTATTTGGTTTTCTTTATGAAGGGGAAACGAGATTGTTTAATTTTCAGTTTGTGGCTTTCTGTGTGCACTTTGTGAAACGCGGGAGCTTCAGCACTCCCCTTTAGAAAAAAAAAATGCCTTCCCTCTCACTCACTCATAAAATCACAACTGCTTTAAATATGGCTTGCATATCTAGCTACTTTCAACTACTTCCCTGTACATGTGCACATATATGACTTCTACTTTTTACTACACCTCCGTACACGTGCACATATATGACTTCTACTTTTTACTACACCTCCGTACATGTGCACATATATGACTTCTACTTTTTACTACACCTCCGTACATGTGTACATATATGGCTTGAATATCTACCTACTTTCAACAACATATGTGGACATATATGTTATTAATGTTCTCTCTCAGATATACAATAAAGGCGACAGGTAGCACTACTGGCCGGAAAGCTCAGACTCTTTTTTTCTGCTTACCTGCTTGGATTCAGTTATCTCCCATCCTTCCCTTAATGATCTCTTGCTGGCTAGTACTCGTGAATTAAGCACAATGTTTTAAAAAGGCTCTATATGTGGCTTGAATATCTGGCAATGTACTTTCAACTACTCCCCTGTACATGCGTACAACTATGTTAATGTTCTCTCTCAGAAATACTTTTAATAAAGCTTTACAACAAGCCCAAAATAATTTAATGATCCCTTGCTAGTTAGTACTCATGAATTAGGCGCAATACTGCTTTAAAAAGGCTTTATATATGGCTTGAATATCTAGCTACTTCAGCTACTCCCCTGTACAAGTGTACATATATGTAAATGTTCTCTATCAATAATTTTTCAGATTTTATTTGGTTTTCTTTGCCAATGGGAAATGAGATTGCTTAATTTCCATATTGTGCGAGAAAGAAGAGATCAAAACCAGAAATAACAGTCCAAATTTAAAATAATCAAACCTGGAGTTTTTCAATCCAATACAATTCACAGGCTCCATTTTAACAAGTTTGGTCATTCTAATTTTTCAAATCTCATAATTTTTTAAACATTTAGAATCAGAGAGCAAAATAACATGAAGGCCACAGCAATGCAGTAAGCAAAAGAAAAATGAAGTTGCCATATTAATTAACAACTTTATCCCTTCTTTCTTTAACTCTTCACTACTCGAAGATGACAACGTGGGTGTGTCCGGATCAGAGACTGGCAGTCTTTTCCAAGCGTGGAGCTTTCTGTAAAATCTCAGCTGGTTCTCATGAGTTTACATGTCTGCAGCAAAACCCCTTCTCTGCAGTCTCTCTTTCAATATCCAATTAATTAATTAGATAACGGAATCTCGTGTTTCACATATAGGGGGGCCTCTGCGGTGCCCCCAATTTATTCTACATCTATTTATTATTTCAAATATGATAATGAGCGTCTTTGAAGTTTTATATTAACAATTTCTTTCATGTGTCACGTCAAAGAAGACTACGCGTTGACGCTTTTCTCTTGGAGAACATTAATGGAGAAAAAATCACGTTTTTCTCAAGCAGGAAACAGGGGAACATTAATTGACAAAAAAGACAAACTGAATAAGATAATAATAAAAAGAACAACAGAAAGCTTTATGATCGACAACGAGTCAAAAGGACTTTAAATATGGCTTGAATATCTAGCTACTTTCAACTACTTCCATTTACATGTAAAATAGGTAGAAAGCTCGATGAAGTAGATGCATGGTAGGGGTAGTATATACTTTAATTTGTTCGGTTTCCACCAAATGTGAACAATCATACTAAGAAATTTGACTAAGAAAAATTCCCAGGTAGTTGAGGAGACACGAATAGTTTTTTGGTTAAAACCCAACTTCCTTAGACTCGTAAGTCCATTTGACAAAATTTTTCCTAAATAATTTAATGGATAATATATCACCTAACAATTATTATCTGACAATTGAATCGAACAAAGAATACTAAAAAGTATAACAAATATAGTTACGTGGTTCGATAATTTACCTACATCCACGGGAAATGACAAATATCTCCAATATCTACTGATGTAAGAATTACAACTACTGACTATAATCACAAATAGGAGAAAATTCTCAACCCAAAATACCCATAAATAGGAGATATACAAATGCTCCAAATAATGGAACTTACAAGATCCCAAACCCAACTCGAGAACCAAATTAGAGAAAGAAAATTTCTCTCACAAATGTTCTCTCTTCAACTGGAATGGAATATCAAATAAGGATCCGAATGCCACTATTTATAGGAAAAAATTCGGATATTTTTTCAATAATAATAATATTTTAAAAATATAATAATATTATTATATTAATAAAATAATATTAAAGGGGGGGCGCAGAAATCAATAATTTCGGCGTCCACCTTATTTCATGGGGCCGCCTCTTCTTTCGGCCACCGTCTCCCCTGATCAATTTTATATTAATGAGTGGAGTCTCTTTATAATAAAGAATGGGGGGACAAAATAATGCCACCCCCACTCACAAATCTCCACCTTGGATAATTTTTTTCACCCATTTAAAAATAATGAGTGCCAACCAATACGCCATTCGACACTTTCAAATCTGAAAGATATTGATCAAGTCCAAACAGTAATTGAACTTGATCTCTGTTATCACCTTGGTCAAAGAATCTGCAGGATTGCCATCTGTCTTGATTTTGTGGACTTGAACTCCACCTTCTTTGACGATCTCCCGCACAAAATTATACCGCACATCGATATGTTTGGTCCGGGCATGGTATACTTGGTTTTTTGCTAAGTAAATAGCACTCTGACTATCACAGAACACTGTAAGATGTTTCTGACCAACTCCCAAGTCTTTAAGTAACCCCTGTAACCAAATAGCTTCATTTACAGCCTCTGTAATGGCCATATATTCTGCCTCTGTCGTAGACAAGGCAATTGTGGACTGTAAGGTAGACTTTCAACTAACTGGTGCTCTAGCAAGAGTAAATACATAACCAGTAGTTGATCTACACTTAACCAAATTACCACCATAATCTGAGTCGCAGTATCCAACTATTTGATGACCAATACTATCATCTTTCTTAAACATCAAACCCACATTTAAGGTTTTAAGAATATACCTTAGAATCCATTTCACATCTTGCCAATGATCCTTACCTGGATCTTTCATATATCTGCTCACAACTCCAACTGATTGTGAAATGTCTGGTCTCGTACACACCATAGCATACATCAAGCTACCCACTGCATTTCGAAAAAGAACCTTCGACATAAACTTTCGTTCCTTATCTGTCTTCGGACACTGTGAATCACTTAGTTTGAAATGAGGTGCCAATGGGGTACTTATAAGTTTAGTTTTCTCATCTATGTCAAAGCACTGTAGTACCTTCTTCAAATACTGATTTTGTGTCAAACAAAGTGTACTCTTCATTCGATCTCTCATGATCTCAATGCCGAGAATTTTATTTGCTTCACCTATGTCTTTCATTTCAAACTCTTTGCTCAATTGAGCCTTCATTCTATTGATCTTCTCTTGATCCTTTGATGCTATCAATATACCATCACATATAGGAGGAGATATATGAAAAGATCCATCTTGTAGCTTGTTGAAATACACACAATGATCAAAACTGTTTCTAGTGTATTTCTACTTAATCGTGAATTGATCAAACCGCTTATACCACTGCCTTAGTAATTGTTTTAGGCCGTATAACGATTTGTTCAATTTACAAACCCAATTTTCTTTTCCATGCACGATGAAACCTTTAGGCTGGGTCATATAGATTTCTTCTTCTAAATGACGATGTAAGAATGCTATCTTCACATCCATTTGAACTAGCTCCAAATCAAATTGTGCTACCAAAGCCAAAAGAATTTTAATGGATGAATGTTTCACAACTGGAAAAAATGACTCATTATAATCAATTCCTTTCTTCTAAGCATAGCCTTTAGCTACTAGCCTTGCTTTATAGTGGACATCATTCTTTTGTGGAAATCCATCTTTTTTAGCATAAACCCATTTGCAACCGATTGCCTTCTTTCCTTTTGGAAGCCATGTTAGCTTCCAAGTGTGATTCTTCTCAAGGGACTGTATTTCCTCCATAGCAGTCTTCCACTTTTCTTTATCTACTCTACTGGTAGCTTCTAGAAAGGTTTGAGGTATGCCTTCAACTATGATAGGAAATGCATAACTCACCATATCATCAAAACGAGCAAATTTTCTAATCTCCCTTCTTTGCCTATTGATGGCAATTGGTAAATTATCCTGATGAGGAGGTTCCTGAGTTAAAACCTCTTCTACTCCAACACCTTCTTCTGTTATTGGAGTATCACTTTCCTGCTGCTGGTTTTCTACCACCTTGGTTGAAGTTGTTTCAAACTCCACCTGTTGTAGAGTCACCTCCACCTGCTGTGAATTTCTTTTTGAATCATTAGTTACCCTTTTGAACATTGAAGATTCATCAAAAGTAACATCCCTGCTACAAATACTATTCTTTGAAGATAGACACCATAGTCGGTATCCCTTCACACCCGAAATGAATCCCATAAACAAGGCTTTCTTAGCCCTTGGATCTAATTTAGATTCTTTGACGTGATAATAAGCAGCGGAACCAAAAACACGTAAAGTATCATAATCATTTGCAGGGTTGCCAAACCATAGCTCTAAAGGTGTTTTGCTATTGAGAGCAGCTGATGATAGACGATTAATGAGATGACCTGCATACGTGACAGCCTCTGCCCATAACTGTTTGTCTAACCAGCATTGGACAACATACATCGAACTTTCTCCAACAAAGGTCTGGTTCATCCGTTCTGCCACTCCATTCTGTTGTGGTGTATTTCTGACTGAAAAATGTCGAGTGATACCATCCTTTTTGCAAATATCGAAAAATGGATCACTTCGATATTCGCCTCCATTATCTGATCGAAGCACCTCAATCTTGCTCTCGGATTTGGGCTCCATCATTTTCTTCCACTCGAGAAATTTTTCCAGCACTTCATCTTTGGATTTTATAATATACACCCAAACTCTTCTGGAAAAATCATCAACAAAAGTAACAAAACAATGCTTACCTCCCAAGGAAGCAGTCTTGGTTGGTTTCCATACATCTGTGTGAGTGTAATCCATAATTCTTTTTGTATTGTGGATTGCGGTACTACATTTACTTTTGTTTGTTTTCCCAAAACACACTACTCGCAAAAGTCCAATTTACAGACTTTTGCTCCTTTCAATAATCCTTGTTTTGACAATGTTTGCAAGGATTTTTCTGCAGCATGTCCAAGCCTCATATGCCATAGCCTCATATAGGTTATTTCTCTTAACTCCTTTTATTACAACAAGTGCTCCTGAAATGACTTTAAGAATCCCATCTTACATATTTATGATAAACCCTTTTGATTATAAAACTCCCACCGATATGAGATTCTTAGTAATCTTCGGTATATACCGAACTTCTGTCAACACTCTTGTTGATCCATCATGATTCTTCAAATTGTTTGAACCGATCTCTTCTATCTTGTATGTTTGATTGTATGCTAGGTAGACAACTCTGCCATCAATTTCTTCAAAGTAGAAGAACCACTCTTTTTTGGAACACATGTGGAATGAACTTCCAGAATCAAGTAACCATTCATCTGTGTGAGTCATTCCTGAAAAACAAGCCAGAGAATAATCTAACTCATTTTTTTCTGTTACACACACTCCTAATACGGCTTTTCCCTTTTGTTGTAACTTCGGGTAATTTTTCTTCCAATGCCCTTTTTTACGACAGATGGCACATTAATCTTTAGCAGGTCTACCCTTAGAACGAGATCTGCCTCAACTTTTGGGTATACTATTTTTATTACGACCCCTTACAATGTAGGCTTCTCCTGCAGATGAGCTACTGTGTTCCTTTTGGTCTTTTCTTCGGATCTCATTGTCATACAAAGCAGCACATACTTCATCTAATGAAATTTTCTCTTTTCCGTGAAGTATTGTTGTAACTAGATGATCATATTCACCAGGAAGGGAAGATAATAAGCAAGATCGCTTTATCTTCATCATTGATAGCTTCTTCAAGATTTATCAATTCAGCTACCAGCTTTTTGAAATTCGAAATATGAGTATACATTGTTGTACCTGACTGATACTAAAAGCGGAATAATTTCTTCTTCTAGTACAATTGATTCTGGCAATTTTTCTTCAAAAACTGTTTATCTAACTCCTTCCACTGTTTACTACCAGTTGTCTCCTTCATATAAGGGAATTTCATTTCCCTTGTGAGACATGATCGGATTACTACGCATGCATTGCAATTAATCCGACCCATTCATCATTATCTAAATACGAGGGTTTAGCCTCATCCAAAACAATATCAAACTCTTGTTTATAAAGAGCATCCATCATCTCACATTGCCACATACTAAAGTTATTCGATCCATCAAATTTTTCCATGTCAATCTTAGCCTTTGTCAACACCGTCTGAGAAAACCTTAAAGTCGAAGCAACGATTGTTGATATAATATAATATTTTCAATAATAATAATAATAATTTAATAATATAATAATACTATTATATTAATAAAATAATATTAAAGTTGTTGGTGGTGGGTGGGGGTGCCGTAATCTACAATTTCGGCGCCCGCCTTATTTCATGGGGCCGCTCTCATTTCGGCCACCGTCTCCCCTCATCAATTTTATATTGATGAGTGGGGTCTCTTTATAATAAAGAATGGGGGATAAAATTATGCCACCCCGAAAGTTTATATATGTTCAATGGAAGAAAGTCTTTGAATATATCAAAGACTATCTTCTCTATCTGTGGCGTACTTTTGCTAGGGTCGATCGTGATAAGGGATTATATAAGTTCCTCCCTTTCTCTCAATATCGGCTTTGGATATGCTCGATCAGCTCTCTGCAATCTCTTGGAGTATTAAGTGGGCGCAAGAGGAGAAATAATTATTTAGTACTCTACAAAGTCTTCTTAATTCACTGAAAATTTTTTGTTGTACGCAATATTTTAAAAACCTGACCGACCCGACAGGTTCGACTGGGTTCAATCGGAACTGGTGCTTCTAGCGGTTCGGTTTACTCTCAAACCGGCAAAAGGTTGAAAACTGGATGACCTGTCCGGTTTTACTGGTTCGACTGGTGAACTGGTGAACCGCCGAAACTTGTGGAACCGGTCTAGTTACTGTTGACCCAAACTAGTTAAAATAAAACTCTAACCATGAAACCAAATTGATTCTTTTTATATTTGCAGCTATTATGGATGAAAAAAAGGATAAAAAGACTGTTAAAATAGGTGAAGATGTGGAAAAAGATTTAGTTGGATTCTCAAGAAAGTAAATTGTTTTAGAATAATTTTGTATTTTGGAAGGGTGTTTTATTTCTATAATTTAATTATGTTTAATTTTAAAGTTAAAAAACTATTTTTTGTGATTTTAAATTTTTAATTGTTTTTTTAAACTTATTTTTTGAATATAGGTAATAGGCTTATAGGTAATATGAGTTATGTTATGAATTTTTTTAATGACTTACAACTCAGACCTGGTTCAACTTCTGGAATCGGATGTCCAACCAGTTCGATCACCGGTTTAGTTTTTAAAACATTGGTTGTACGTGCATAACTTACTCAAATCTGAAGCAAGTTTTTTTTATTCTGACCTCAACTAATTTTCTCTTTGAATAGATCATTCGTGTTGAGATGGAGCACGTCATGTGCAGAAAATCGATCTCTCCAGTGATCCTTACCATCAAGTAATTATCCCAAATTCAGTACTACGTAAGTACCAAGGGATCATTATTAAGAGAAGGATGGAGATGGATCCAAGATCAAAGTGGAATAGTCGTAGTACAGTTGTGGAAGTTGTGGATGAAAAAACAAAGGATTCATTACCAAGCAGTACTACAGTTGTGGAAGTTGTTGTGAATCTTGCAGCCACGGGAGAGATCGAATATACTTTCGAAGACTACTGCATCAGGATTGAAGACTTCCTTCAAACGCTTGAACAATCTCAAAATGCTGATGCTGGAGTTTCAGCCTTGTTCAGAGTCCCACCACACATGCTTGACCGTGATAGAGGTGAGCTTCTCTATGATCCTAAGCACATCAACTTCTCACAAATAATGTCTATGTTGGTCAACCCTAGGCCTGATGACAAGGAACGAAAGCTACTGAGCCATTACTATCGTCATCTCCAATCATTCCTCAAAGGGAACAAGAAGAGTTTGAAGGATTGCATGGAGATGATGAATAAGCTGAATCGAGAAGAAATACTAAAAAACTATTACCCAGAACTCGATAACCAGCAGAAAAGCGTATCCTCCATAGATTACCCTTACTTGCTAGCTTTACTGCTCAGCGGTTGCTTCATCATTGACCTAATTCGTGGGTGGAGTATAGATGAGTTGTCCCCTGCATGTAACCAAAAATTGTGGTGGAATATGGGCTTCTGAGTTGTGGGTAGACTTGCTTCTAGTGGAGAATCAGGTTCCATTCTTCATCTTGCAAAGTATACAAGAGACTATGCCGTTCTTTCATATTGCCGATTTTAAGCCCACTTCGTTATGTTATACGGGTTCCAGACTTGGAAGCCTTCATCAACCGACAAGGAGTGTCAATTCATTCTATTTGTAATTTGCAAGTACTAAGTTGCATCGATCAGTCGTTCAGTACGTACCCAGTGCCCAGTACGAAACATGCACAGAATTAATTAAATAGTTAAGCGATATATCTAGTCCCTTTTAAGTCGTTCCCCCTACAGGAGCTTTTATTTACTTACTATAGCTACCGCGATTTTCTTCCACTGAAAGGACCAAAGAAAGTAAATCAACCCACGGAACAATTTCACCATCTGCTACATTTCGTTCACCAAAGTCTGCTTCCTGACATAATAGCACCGGAAAGTAGGAAGGAATATGTAGCGGCGTCGTTGTGAACTCCAGCAGTGGTAACAACTGATTTCCCAACGGCAAGGAGGCTCAAAGAAGCAGGTGTACGGTTCAAGTTTGTAGAGAAGAAAGGGTTTGTTGTTGAATTCCAGAGGGGGGAATTGTGTCTTCCTCCCTTGCATCTTAGGAGCAACACCTATAAGAGCTTCATGAATCTTATAGCCTGGGAACAATGTTATCCTGAAGCAGAGAAGTATTTCACCAACTTCGTCATTTTTATGAATTACTTGATCAATGATTCCAAAGACGTGGAAGTTCTTATCAAGAGCAGAGTTCTTGAACATTCCCTTTCAACAGACAGAAAAAGTTGTTGAACTCTTCAACAATTTGGGCAAGGACTTGGTGTATACATATGATGCAAGATATGATTTCCTCACAGAATTGTCCAGAGAGCTGAGTAACTACTGCGAGAACAAGATTAACATCTGGAGAGCAAACCTAATCAATGAATACTTCAACGACCCTGGACAATAATTTTAAGGATGGAAGTGTTGATCATCGTTATACTTACTGCAACTCAGACTTTCTATGCTTCCGCCTCCAAAACAAAGTAATTCATGAAATTTTTGTTCTTTTAAATTACTTATATATGTCAAGTGTGTTTAAAGTTTGTGTTTTGCTCTATTAGTTGTACTTGTTATTTAAAGGTTTTATTTCTATTAAATGTAATTGTTTTTGGATTTGTATGTTCTTATTAAGTGTAATTCATTAAATGGTAATTTTAATTAACAGTTTATAAAGTGGTCTATACTAGTTGTGTATTTCTGTTCATATAGTCCAGTTTTGAAAGAAATTAATACTGAAGAAAAAAGAGGCATTAATTATGATAAATGGAATGATTAAGATGAACAGAGTACTCGGCCGAAGCTAGCTGTAGATCAGGATATATGAACTGTTTATCATGTATGTCACATCTAGGACAGATCTAAACCTTTTCCAGCTCAGGAACTCAGGAACCGTGTTCATATCGTCTTGTTCTAATTGGGTTTCGAGAAGCCGGCCTTTAAATTAATACAAAAAATAAAAATTATTAAAATCTGCCATAGTCAACGAAACTCAACAAGGGAGTCTAGACAAACCCTTCTTAACGTCTCTGACAAATTCATATCGATCTCTCATTGCTGTGGGGATAACTTGCATAAAAAGTTTTAGATCTGTCCACTGTGCTTACAGACTGTAACACACTTTCCTTTAAATGCATAGTGGTACTTATGAGCAACACATGGGATTGGGCCAAGCAGTCCCTAAGCTATATACGAATACAATTTCTTCTTTACAGAACAATTCCAATGGTTTTTAATAGAGTTATCAACCCTGTAAATCCAGAAATTACAGAATTATATACTAAAAATGAATAATTAAAAAACAAAAGCTGAATTGATTGAATACCTTCCAGGCAAAAACGTTGCTATCTCAGCCCATTTATTTCCATATACTTGATGGGCACGAATAAGAGCAACTTCCTCTGCCTCGGTCCATGCATCTTTCTTTATAGCTGGGTTCAAATGATTATGCCACCTATAAATTAAACTTTAGTTATCATATGATCAAGACAATTAATAGTTCACAACCAAAGAAGTCCAGAAACTATGATGAGTTACAAATAATTTGAAGAAGCACATTCTGACTTTCATATGTTAAAACATAACTAGGAAACAAGGATATGTACATTTCTTTAAAGTCATTTGAAGGTGACTGAGAGAGAGAGAGAGAGAGAGAGAGAGAGAGAGAGAGAGAGAGAGAGAGAGAGAGAGAGAGAGAGAGAGAGAGAGAGAGAGAGAGAGAGAGAGAGAGAGAGAGAGAGAGAGAGAGAGAGAGAGAGAGAGAGAGAGAGAACAGAAGAAAAAATTTATATAGTTCTTTTAAAATCGGCTAGGCAAGGACTTCACTATAATATTAGACCATTTTTTGAGCCATGCTTTGCAAACTATATCCATTATTTGATCATCTTCCTGAACATTAGGAAATAATATGCCCCCCGAGTATTATTCATCTGCCGGTTGCCCCAGTGCTGGTTGTAAACTCCGTCCATTGGAACTTCAGCGAGAAAGAAAAAGGATTAGGGGTGAAGCTTAGTTCAATTGAGGTAGTACGACGACCTAAAGATCTTTCTTTTAAAAATAAAAATGTGTGTATGTCATAGTTAGTAGCATATATATATATGAATTATGAAATGTGCTTACTAGCTTAACATTTCTGTTTAGTTACGCAATTATATATATTACAAATTGAGGAATTATGCGAACTCAATTGTTTTGGAGTTAGTTAAGATTTGTCTTGCTTGGACCATGCGCAAAATCTAATAAGAAAGGGTTAGGATTTGTCTTTCTTGGATTCTTGGATTCTGTCTTTGTTTTTTTTTATAAAATTCTATTTTCTAGAGGATAAACCCTAGACATCAATGGTTTAGATTAATAAGTACGTGGGATAAGTGTGTGGGCTAAGTGCATCTAACATTATTCTATGTTTTAATGACTATTTTGTGCTTACCCTCCATCCACTTACCATCACTACTATGCTGATGCCGAGAGCTTTGACATATATATATATATATATATATATATATATATATACATGTCCAATAAATATTCATCACTTCTGTGAGTTCACTCTGCAACAATCATCTCCCATTAATGGGTTTGATCTAATTTATATGCCATGTTACACTGGACCACGTCAAATGACAAATTTCACTGAATTTTTAACTTGAGAAGATACGTTTTTGTCAATCTAGAAAATTAGTTTTACCGGGGCATGACATCGGCAAATTAAAGCAAATTTGCTAGCTGCGCCGATTTTTGTGGTCACCAATGATCACTTATCACATCATCCTGGCTTGATACACATCTTGGATTAGATTTGGAGGTGGCGTCATTGCATAAATTAACAAGTCATTATCTACATAAATCACCAATCAATTTATAAGTCCTATGGTGCTTAACTAGTACACGTTAAAAAATAATGAAAAACTAATCTCAGCTAGCTAGCATTTTAGGATGGCTTAAGAGGTTTACCTTCGTCATTTGCGATAATAGTGCAAATGTAACAGTTACGTAAAGCATCATTTCCTACAAAAGCAATAGGATAGAGTAGTTACCCTTCATTGGTGCAAATGTAACAGAGTGATGTTCGAGATACAATAAGTGGCTAATTATCCAGTGATATTCACATTAGTCACTTGGATGATGTGTCATTTCTATTTGGAAATGATTAAATATCTTCTTCAGATTTTAGAGAGAGTTCCTAAGAATATATTTGGGAATATTAGTTTTCTAAACTTTTCTCCTTAATGTTTCTACTGATTTTGGTTTCTACTTCCCATGCCTATATTAAGAAATGTGTCTTTTATAGGCAGCATGTTACTAAATTACTACATAATTTTTCAAATTATTAATTATATATTTGAATGTAGTGTTTTGGATAATTTAATAGTAAATAATTTATTATGTCATAGTGACTTATTACGTCTTCCATCGCAAGTTATGAATACACTTTCGATTGAAGCATCTCTGAAGAAATGCCGAGAAGCCTCTGATCCTGATTCCAAGTCTTCCTTAAAATAGGAGCTTGAAAGGATTTCATTTGCCATCGAAGACCTCGGGAAGCTTGTGGCGGAAACTTCTAACTTTCTGCCCTCGAAAAAATTCTCATTTCGAAACAAGCAGCAAAAGAAGGAGATTGCCCAAAATAGAGATGCGGATGTACCTCCTATTTAGTTTCAAAACGAGGAGAATGTTGTGCTGGAGAAGGATTTCAGGACCACTGAAGGTAGGGATTTCACTCTTTCAGATATTAATGCCTGTGAAATTCACTTAAGGGGACACCTGAGAGCTCTGTATGTGCATAGGCTAAAGAATTGCCGGGTTTCCCCGGGCCACTATTTGGTTTTGTCCTCATTCAAGAAGTTGAAGATTGTCTGTTCATGCTTGTGTCTCATCAAATTCGTATACACAATGCAAGGAATACAAATTTCTATTGAAGATACTTGTGGAGTGAGATTTGCACCTTACAATCTGATATAGAATGGATTGGAAAAGGATTTGAAAGACTCAGGCACAGGTAGAAAAAGTAGTTTTCCCGATGATTAAAAACCGTCGGCCAAACACCAAAAACCGTCGTTTAAAACAGTCACGACAAGACACGACCGTCGGGTAATTACCGGGTCAGGACAGCCAACTCCCGAAATTTGCACGACGGGTTTTTCGATTTTCCGCAATCGGGACGACGGGTTGGTAAGGACCGTCGTGCTTAGGCTTCAGACCCGGCGGTTTTAAGGCTAGACCGTCGAGTCAGGCCATTTTTCTACTAGTGAGGCTTGGAAGAGGAGACTGGAAGTTGGGCAAATGTGGATGATTTTAAAGGATTACAAGCTGTTCAATCCCCAAACTGGTCTGTTTTGCCAGAGGAAGAGCGAGTATGTACCGTAGACTTGCACCGAAAAATAAGCTTATGTGGCGATTGCAGTCATTCCTACTACTGGCTAAGGATGAAAAATGTAATTATTAACTCATGGTCTTATAGATCATATGTCATAATTAGGATAGTACCACTGAATATAAGATTACGAATATTTCAATTTTTTTCTTGCAAAAGTCAAATTTTATTAAGATGTCAAAAATATTATAAAAATATAAAAAATCGTCATACAAAAATAAATAATTATATTTCATAATTTAATAATTGTACAATGATAAAAATTTTAATAAACAAATAACACATTATATATATATATATATATATATATATATATATATATATATATATATCTCTGTGTGTGTGTGTGTTTGTGTGTACAATCAACATACAAAAGTCAAATTTTATAAAAATGTCGATAACTTATTAATTATGTAAGAAATCAAACTCAAAATTTTATATATTCAATTATATTTAACATAAATTTTTTATCTTTCATATGTATAACCTTATATTATTTGCTATAAGGTTTATTATCACTTATGATAAAAATAGTAGAGTTAAAAGTTTGGATAAAATTTAAAAACAATTCAACATTTTTTGTAATTATTAACTCATAATTAGGATAGTACCTCTTAATGTAAGATTAACAAATATTTCATTTTTTCTTGCAAATGTCAAATTTTATAAAGAAGCAAAAATTTTATATAAATATAAAAAATCACCATACAAAGATAAATAATTATATTTCATAATTAAATAATTGTACAAAGATAAACATAATAACAAAGAAATAACACACTATATATTTGTGTGGTTGTGTGTATTAATAAATAAATGATAAAAATCAATATAGAAAGTCAAATTTTATAACAATGTCATTATCTTATTAATTATGTACGAAATCAAACTCAAAAGTTTATATATTCAATTAGATTGGACATAAATTTTTAATTTTTCATATGTATAACCTTATATTATTTCCAATAAGTTTTTTCTATCAATTATAATAAAAATAATTAGAGTTGAAAATATGGGAATAATTTTAAAATGTTTCAACATTTTTTGTAATTATTAACTCATGGTCATATAGATCATTTATTATAATTATTATAGTACCTCTTAATATAAGATTAACTAATATTTCATTTGTTTCTTGCAAATGTCAAATTTTATAAAGATGTCAATTTTTTTTTATAAATATAAGCAATCGTCGTACAAAAGTAAATAATTATTTTTCATAATTAAATAATTGTACAAAGATAAACATAATAATAAACAAACAACACATGTATAATGTATTTATTAATTATCATTATATATATATGTATTAGTAAATAAATGACAACAATCAACATACAAAAGTCAAATTTTATTAAAATGTCAATAACTTATTAATTATGTAAGAAATCAAACTCATAAGTTTATTTATTCAATTTGTTTTAACATAAAGTTTTAATTTTTCATATGTTTTACCTTTTTTATTTCCAATAATTTTTTATCACTTATAATAAAAATTTTTATATCTACTATTTTATTGTATTTCGTTTGATACAATTTTAGAATTAATTTTCCTTAATTGTTTCGGGGTTTTTTGAAATTTTTGATAATTTTTTTTAATTTATCCGTTTATTACCCATTTTTACCCGATTACCCATTTTTCCGAAGGTTAATGAACGGAAACGGAATAGCCGGAAATAAACAGTATACGGACGGTAAGCGGGTAAAGGTCCCTAAACGGTAAACGGTAAACGAAAAACCCTTACCCGTTCCGTTTATTACCTGTTTTCATTTCCACTCAAATCAAACAATGTAAGTCCAGTAACAAGTTTGTTTTTTCTTATTCTTCGTCTGCTTTGGTGTTTGGCAGATTAGGAAAACAAGCTTCTCTTGTCATCTTTTGAGGGCCGGATTGAACTATGAACTTTGCGGTACCCAAGAATAGCAGTTATTCTTTTATTGTTGCAAAACTGAACTCTTAAGCAATTTTTTTTGAATTTTCAGGGAAAGTTCCCGACTCCTTTCACCCACCCCTTTATGTTCTATATTAACTTGATGATAAATTCTTAAGAGCACAGAGTTTTGATGGGAAATGCTGGCTTTCCTCGACGCTCAGTTGACATTTCACTAGGTTCAACAGACCTAGGGTTTTGTGTCCTGTGATGGCCAATGGGGCCTGCCAAAGAGGTCAATTATTTGATTGTATTCGGCCGGGAATGAACCAAGAAACTACTTTTGTTTTAAGTTTGATATATAATATTGCCAATATATCATTCGAGGTTAAATGAAAAGTGCATTGTAGGCAAGAATCCTAAGGTTTTGCTTCTAAAAAGTAGCTCAAAGATTGTTGTTTGTTTTGTTTTCAGATTTTAACTACAGTTTCATTTTGAGCGCTTGCCACAAAACCCTCAATTCAATTATAAACTAATTTATTGTGCTTCTTTTCTAGTTACATAATGGCAAGATCCATTCACTTTCTGCAGAGTTCGTTAGTTTTATTAAAGATGAAAGACAAGATAAGCAGTGGCATGGGTCTTTATTTTGCTTACTATTATGATATGCATTTCACTTACGACACGCGTCAGAGCTTGGAAACATTCGATCTGATTCTATATTTTGATGCATGCATACCTTGCAGATTTAAGCTCAAGAATGGGAACTCAGATACGAAAGGAATTGGTAGAACTTAGAGGCATATTTTTCATGAAAAGCAAGTGCAAGCCAAGTTAAATGATATGTTTTCTTGTTCTAAACTACAAGCAGTTTCAGACCGTAGACGGTTATTTGCATGCTGAGATTTCAGAGATTCTTGCGTCACTCCATATGTAAGAGCACTTAATTTTACCAAAACAAATAAAGATAATCAATTATTTCAAATCTTTGCTCATAGAGGCCGATAGGATTAGCGGGCAATTGAAAACAAGAAAATCAATCCATAAAAATTACTTTTGACAATCAGTTCAGTACAATGAAAAAATGCTAGAAGGGAAGAATTTGATTATTTAAAGAAGCCCCAAAAATAAAAACTGTGTAATAAAATTCTCGAAATAACTAAGCAGATTAAGTTATGAATAATGCTATGTCCACAGTGGGCTGTACACATCTCATCCACAACGATAAGAATAGAAATTGGCTTCACATTTGCTAGGCCGAGTTGATGCAATAAATCATTACTATATTTGGATTGCGAAAGATGAAAACCAACCTTAAGTGAGAATCACCTCAATGTCAAGAAGAAACTGATGGTTGCCCAAGTCATTGACTGAAAATTCTGTCTGGAATCTGCGGATAAGAACTTTAATTGCAGGCCTGAGTTGGCACTGATACCAAGTTATGATTTGAGAAACTGCATTAAAACAGTCTGATTTCTTATTAACACTTAACTTACTTATACATACATCTGATTAAAAATTACAAAAGATAAAAATACGCTTGAAGTGAAAACACAGGTACAAAAATGAGTTTACCCGATGGTGAAACACCGTCGGCTAAACAACCAATACCGTCGGCTTAGACTTTCCCGACGCGACAACACCGTCGGGTCAATACCGGGTCGGCCAAACGTTTACACGACGGTAGTTAACCGTCGGTCAAAAACAAAACATCACGACGGCTAACGACAGTCGGCGATAATAAAATGCGAACACGGCGGTCGAAATTACATTTTCTGAAACCCAATTAACGACGGGTTTTCTACGTCGCCTAACAAAGTCTTGGCCGACGGAATAAACCCGTCGGAGAACAATGAAATAGAGCCCGACGGGTTTATTCCATCGACACAAACGATCGAAAAAGAATCAGGCCGACGGCTGTGTACCGTCGGGATAAATAAAGATTCTTTGCCCGACGGGCAGGTCACCGTCGGGTATGGTTAATTATATTTGTGTGCATAGTTGAGCAGACGGTTTCGTACCGTCGGGTACTAATGAATACGATGCCCGACGGTCATATACCGTCGGATTTGAATAAGGATTTCTACGTAGGCCCAATGGTGTGTTGGCGTCGGCTTCACCGATCTTCCTTCAGGCCGACGGCGGCTGGTCGCCGTCGGCTAATTCCTAAGAAAAGTGTGCCGACGGTCGTACACCGTCGGATTCGATTTCTTCGATCGACATTGCGCCGACGGTGTATTTGCGTCGGCTTCAATGACCGTGCTCTCAGCCGACGGAGATATCCCGTCGGCTAAATTCTTTTCGGAGGAAAAGTATGCCGACGGTGTATTTGCGTCGGTTTCTATAGCTTTCTTCGGGCCGACGGTGATACACCGTCGCCTCATTCCTTTGGAAACGTTGCCGACGGTGTTGTACCGTCGGGAACTTTTGTTTGCATTGCCCGACGATAGGGAACTGTTTTTCTTTGGTCTTCAAGCCGACGGTGTACAGGCGTCGGGTTAATTGTTCTTTCTCAGGGCCGACGGACATACACCGTCGGGTTAGGTCTTTTTTTTCTTTTGTGCCGTCGGTTATTAGACCGTCGGCTGTTGTTTTTTTTTTATTTTTTTATTTTTTTCTTGAGATTGATATTTTACACAATCAACCTGATATAAGAACCTCGTCCTCATTTACATATCTGAAAGTCTCAAAGAATCAAACAAGGGACAATCTATTATGTAATTTACATTAATAAAAGACAATGTAGAAACCACACAAAGTACCACTCAAACAACATATAGAACAGTCCTTCAATTACATAAAGCAAAAAACATCATTCAGATCCACATCAGTCTTCCAATGTTTGAAAGTTGAGTTTTCCATCTTCTTCCTTTCTCCACTACTATTTAAGTCAAACGCAGAGTATCCAACCTTGCTGCCATTTAATGTCATGAAGTAGAAGTGAAGAACCTGATGGAATCAGAAAAAAACTTAAAAAAAAAAGGACCAATTGCTCAACAAGATAAATACGCAAGAAACTCACAGACCCTCAGAAAACCACAAAAAACTATTTCTATAAAATAGAGAACATGAATTTAATATAGAGAGCAGTTAGAAGGAGGGAAAGGCAAAGGAATATAAGGAAAGAAAAAAAAATGGTGCTCATAATAAATGAATACCAAATTAGGGTGTGCAGGCACAAGAGCTCTATTTCACGGCCTCCCTCAATCCTAAACATATGCCTGACCAACTAGGCAAGGCTGTCTCCCAGCAAATCATAGCAGTCATGAGTGTCATACAATTGCAAGTAAAGACTCATCCATTTGCAAATAAATGCCTATAATGATATTATACAGTGAAGCCTAAAATGTAGATACTACAAACCATATCCTTTCTCCCCACTACGGAACCACAATAGCTTTGCATATTTACGATTTTGAAACTGATAAAATAAATTTGAGATTATATTAGAATGCATTAGTCAGCAAAATGACAGAGCATGTAGTAAGTGCACCAACATATTTAAGAAAAACATGAAGGACAATTTTGTTAAATAAAATATACTGAGCAGATCATTAACCTGTTGATTTGAACATATCATTTGAGCAGATCATTAACCCATGTCTTTCTGCAGAAAATGATTGCAAACTTAGCAATCCTTTTAGCTTCTCTATAACGAGAAACAAAAAGAAAATTGGTACCTTGAAAAATTAATTTTAAAGTTAAATACACACCAGCTGTTCCACTAACAAGTCATGTTTTTGCTAGCACGACGGCGTTGACCAGATGAACCACCTAAAATATCATCATCGTGTAAATTAGTAAGCGGAGTCATAAATTTAATTGAAGCCAAGTTTAATTTGTGACGGAACTCAATCCTGTACCTGACTCTTGAGATTTCTGCCATTCCTTTATAGTCATCATTTGCTGCTTCATTACTTCCATCTCCTCTTTCATTTTAACTTTGTCTTCCTTTTCACTCTGCAAAATTTCTCTCAAGGTCTCCTTATCCCGCTTTTCTGCTTCCAACTCTGCTTTGAGCGTGGCAATCTCAATGGTGTTCATAGCAGTCGACGCAGACGCACCTCTCCGTGTGGGTGCACCAGGCCCAAACCCCCGTTCGTAGCCACCGCGGTGTCCCCCAAACACCTTGTCCAACACAGGTATCACTTCTGCTGGATCCTTCGACCGGTGTACTTCTTGTTCAATTGCAACCGTCTCAACCTGGGTTTGCAAAAAAACATATCTTAGTATACGAAATAGCCAATACAATTACGAGGTAGGACTCTATGTCTTCTGCATATGAATTTAATTATTTCTATCACTTACGCATATTCCTGCTGTTTTTTCATTTGGATAGGTTCCGTCTTTCCTCTTATGGGCTAGGAGGTAAGACTCCACGTAGCTGAATTCATCCTTCTTTTTGGCTTGCTGAATTGATAAAAAACTTCAGTCATAACACAAGTAAAATTCATTTAGATATGCACATACAAAAAATAGGATGTGAAAAATTACCGCATTACCTCCTCCTCATAAAAACGACTTAGGGACTTTGCCCCAAGAGTGTGCGTCGATCTCATTCGTGTCCTATTCATCTTGTTCCGCTTGGACATCTCCACCATCGCATCATCATTCCAATAAGCAACAAGTTGATCCCATGCTTCTTGACTGATAGTGGAAATCGGATTTTCTCGCAGTTCCTCTTCAGATTTTCCATCGTAGTGCGCCTTCTTTAAAGACGCCCGGTTATCTCTGATTATTTTTTGCAGCACCGCCTTTATGGCTGTCATAGCGACACGCCGAGTCACCTCCTCCCCATTTTCACTGACGAATTTGTACTTTTCCTGCGAAGCACAAATCTCGAATGAGTTTCGTAAAAGCATAAATAGTTATGAGGTAAAACAAATAATTGCTTACATTGATATGTGCGAACCACGTAGAATATTCCCTATCGTCGTAGTCGCGCCACTGTAGGTGGAGGGGGAAATACGTTTCAGCCCGTGCATAAGTTCCCATCAACTTGGACAAATAGCTCTCTGATATTTTGTAGTCATCTGCCCATTCTTAATGGGCACCGTCCACACACCTTCTGCAGGCATACACAAAGATGCCCTAGTTGGGCCCCTACCCCTCCTGCTGAAGGGTTCCTCGGGTAGTTCAGATTCCAAAACTACCTCCCTGTCATCTTCTGCAGCCTGGTCCTCAAAATCTTCATCCGGATTTTGAGTCTCATCATCTTCCCCATCGCATGTCACTCGTTCCATGCCTTCATCTTCTATAGGTGGTTGGGTTTCTGAACCCAATGCAGTGGCATTACCAGATGTCCCTAGTAGATCAGAATACCACAAAATGTTATAGCATAAATATTAGTATTGACCTCAATATGAAGTAGACTAAAGGAGACGATTAAATTTTACCTGAACCGTCGGTCGAAGGGGAAGTGTACTCTGGAAATAGAACTCGAATATCTACTAAGCTGGATAATTAGTAGTTGGATCAATACATAAACAGTAGAATAAATAAAAATTCAACTTATTCAGAATAAGAGTGAAAATCCTACATGGCGGTTCGGTCGAGTCCGGTGGAGGTCCACGTCGCAAACGCACGTATTGACTCGTAGGTGGAGTCTGCATTGGCTGTTTGCCCTTCATTTTGTCTCTCCTGCAACATACATTTAAAACAGCTGTCAAATTTATTACAATACACCAATCAAAAAGTACAGTTACACCATTGAAACAACGTACATATAACCTGACATACATTACGTTACATCCAAATCAGCCACGTCAACCCTTACACCTGCACCAAGTTCTGTACGCACCCACAAATCCTCATATTCCGTATTGGACACATCCATTTGTCCCACCCCTGGATCTTGTGCCAGCAACAAAGTTTCATTGTATTCTGCACCTGAAAGCACACCGCTAATCGGGATATCGACGTAAGTCGCCTTAGTTTCAATGACAGATGACACTCCAATTTGGGTCAATAGGGTCTTCACAATAAAATACTTGTTGTGCTTGCGATGGAAAAATGTAGGGTTCATCTTCGTAACTTCGCCTTGTCGTATTAATTAATGGGAAATCATATTCATCGACCTTACGACCAATACCCTCCTTCGTGTCATAACAGAGACACTTAAACAAGCAGATGGGTGCCCATGTTCCCATGTACACCTCTATAATGTCTTGTAGTACCCCATAAAAAATATCTTCCCCTTCTCCTACTGTTGCAATACCACTGTTTTGAGTAGTCCGTGACAAATCAACAGACTCTACCTCAAATTTGTATCCATTATGAAAGAACCCATTGTATGATTTAGCCTCACGATCGGGGCAACGCGCAAGGGACATTAATACCTCCCTATCTTCCTCCTGATCAGCTGAAAGAGTTGTCACCTACATTTCACATTTGAAGCCCAAACTGTCAACTATGATGTAAAAGGCGGTGAAAACCGATAGAGTAAATGCACAAAGAGTAACTTACATTTGTTTGAAACCACTGCACAAATTGATTGTGCTGCTCAGTCTGTATTCTGTATTCAGTCCAACGAGGATGCAACTGTCTCAGGTAATCTCTGTGTTTCCTAAACACAATTGTAACTAAGTTATCTTAACACTTTTTTATCAATAGAAATATACGACGCAGGGAAAATGGATGGTTTAATACGTACATTATGGACTGCTGAGTTTGTGGACTGTTAAACAGTACAAATCGATGGACCCGATACTCCTTAGTAGTAAGGAAATAAGAGTGAGCCGACCCCAAAGGACCTTCAACGTATCGTACTGGTCTCGTCAACTTTGTCTCAATTCCCTCAACGTACCGATAACAAAAATTAGTTGCTTCCTCCATTAAATACCCTTCAGCAATAGATCCCTCGGGCCGGTTCTTATTACGTACGTAATTCTTCAACGTCAACAAATATCTCTCGATTGGGTACATCCACCTAAACTGCACCGGACCTGCTAATCTTGTCTCAGTGGGTAAATGTAGCGTAAGGTGGATCATAACATCGAAAAATGCCGGTGGAAAAATTCTTGCAAGCTTACACAAGATGAACGGGATGGTTGCTTCGAACTTTTCAATTTTGTTCAGATCTAGCACCTTAGAACATAATTCTCTGAAGAATGAACAATACTTATTTATGACTTTGCAGACAGGCCTAGTAATTGATTTCCTCAACGCCAACGGGAGGAGTTGTTGCATAAGAACGTGATAGTCATGGCTATTCAACCCCATGATTTTCCTTTGTTGGACTTTAACTTGGGTGGAAATGTTTGAGGAGAACCCAGAAGGGAGTTTCAAATGCCTCAGAACACTGAGGAACCTAGTCTTCTCTTCCCTAGTCATATTGTATGAGGCATGAGGAATGATGACTTTCCCAGCTAACTTACGTGAAGGCTTTGGGTGTAGTGGTTTACGTATATTTAACCGCTGCAGATCTAACCTTGACTTTATGTTGTCCTTTGACTTCCCATCTTTCTGCAAAATGGTGCTCAAGATACTTTCACAGACATTCTTCTCGACATGCATGACATCTAAATTGTGACGGATCAATAAAGTGCTCCAGTATGGGAGTTGAAAAAAAATGCTCTTCTTCTTCCACCCTTCTGGTAATGATGACCTTTACCTTTTCTCTTACCGAATGCAACATTCTCGTGACCTTCCCATATATTTACGATATCAATGCCCGAAATGCTTGGAGGAGAGGTTTCACGTTCCTCTGTCCCATCGAAAGATTTTTTATCTCCTCGCCATGGGTGATTTTCTGGTAAGAACCTTCGGTGTCTCATATACACACATTTACGGCTATGGGGCAGATAAATTGAACTTGTGTTCACACTACATGAAGGACAAGCTTTGTACCCCTTAGTACTCCAACCAGATAACATCCCATATGCAGGGAAGTCTGATATAGTCCACATCACCGCTGCGCACATCTGAAAAGTAGACCCGGTATGCGCATCATAAGTCGTCACACCCGATTCCCACAACACCATCAACTCATCGATCAAGGGCTGCAAGTACACGTCAATGTCATTACCAGGCGATTTGGGTCCATCAATTAGAAGACTCATAATGAAGTAGCTCTGTTTCATTGCCAACCAAGGAGGCAGGTTGTATACAGTGACGATTACCGGCCATGTACTACGGCTAGACCCAATCCCAATTTTAAATGGACTGAAACCGTCGGTCGCAAGACCAAGACGAATGTTTCGTGGATCAGAACTAAAAGTCGAGTGTGTGGCGTTGAAGTGCTTCCATGCAACAGAATCTCTGGGGTGAATCATCTTCCCTTCTTCAGTTGCAGGAGTAGTTCCATGCCACGACATCATTTCCGCAGTTTTCCTTGACATAAAGATCCTCTGCAGCCTAGGTACAAAAGGAAAATGTCGTAGGACTTTTGCTGGCTTGCAATTTTTCTTATCTCCCAGTTTCTTTTTTTCTGACCTTCTTGACGACCCACAACTTGGGCAACTATCCAGATCCTTGTATTCATTCCTGAATAAGACACAATCATTTGGGCATGAATGAATTTTTACATAATCCATCCCCAAGTCAGCCATCAATTTCTTTGACTCGTACCAGTTTTCTGGGAGAGTATTATCTGCAGGAAGAGCATCCTTGATGAGGGCTATCACATCAGAGAACGACTTGTTTGTCCATTTGTTCAAACACTTCAACTGAAATAAGTGGACCATAAGGACAATGTAGAATATTTCGACACCCAAGATATAGTAGTTTCTTCGCCTTATCTAGTAATTCTTCTAATCTACGCAATCCTAGGATATCACCTATAGGATTAGCACTGTGTCGCTCCAACTTCTTGCATAAATGCATCATCTAACATCATTCTCATATCTTCGCCATGTCTCGTCTCCACCTAGACATATTCTCGTTCAGTTCCTGGTCGTTCCCCATGGTAGTACCACGTGTTGTATAGCGGGGCAAAACCTTCAGATATTATATGGAACTTGATGGTCTCGCACACGAGATAATGTCTATTCTCACATTTGGCGCATGGACACCGCATTGGACTGTTTTCTTCAAACCCAAGTTGCTGTTTAGCATACTGGATGAAGTAATCGATTCCACCCACGAAGTTCGGGTGGCATCGAGCAGGCTTGGTTCTGTACTCGTACATCCATTTCTTATCACTAAAGTAGTCCATCTTGATTGGAATTGTCAAAGAGGGACTACAAAAGACATGAAATGAACGATGAGTATTTCATACACAGCCGATGGCAATTGATGATAAGCATCATTAAGCTCATGTATATAATGTGAATACCAGCAACTTGATTTATGGGAGCTGAACTAATTTAAATAAAACAAATATTAATGTCAGTGCATCTGTACATATAGTTGAACTTAATTATATAAATAAATCAAGTTTTTTTATTTATGTCTTAAAGATGTACTTCAATATCAATGAAGATCACCTTGGATCACAACATATATTTCTCTATTTATTTCTCTATTTATTTCTCTTTTATATGTACCTAATAAAAAATATATCCTCTATATATGTAATAAAGATCACCTTGGATCACAAGACACAACATACATTAGTCAAAAAAGGCTTAGGTTTCTGTTTGATGATATAATATAGCTTTAGCAACAAAAACTATGAGTAGTCTTCCGAATTAAATTATAGGATCAGTCCACATAAGTAAACAAAATCAACATAGAATTCACAGTCTCTCTCAGTAGGGGTTTTACAATTTTATTCTTTGTTTTGACCTATAGTAACTGTAGTATATATGAATGAACACAGGAGATATAAATGCTTTAAAATTTAACAAATGGTTAAATGCATGCATTGTAGTACACAAAATTGATCGGCTATATGATAGTGAACCAACTCATAACATATACTTTTCCAAAACAATTTCAAGTATAAGAAGTAATGCAGCTATAAATTCAAGTATAATATTGATTCAAATACAAACTTGTAAACTCCAGAACGCGAAAAAAAGTTGCATGAAAGAATATGAGGAGTTGAAGATACCTTAAGGAGATTTATATAGCAGTTGGAAGCTCTCTGATGACACCTAGATCAATGTGTGCAAGACCTGTTAAAATTTGAGATTGCTTTTCAATAGTGGTACGTACAACGAGAGTTCTTACTCAAAAAAAATTCATTTAGTAATGTTATATAATTCGGTTTGAATCCGTGCAACATATAAACAGGCCTAATTTATAGCATTACATGGAAAATTAAGTGTTTTGGCGACCAACAATAATTATTAACAAAATATATAGAAACTTTTACTTGCTGTTTATTAATAAATTATATATTCATGTGTTAGATTTTATTGTTTTTTTTAAGTAATTGCCATCATACCTACTTAGATTTAGGTAATTCACTACATAAAGTGATTCTTATGGTCCGCCCAGGTACAATGATGTAAATTATCTCAAGATACAATGTTATACTAAAAATTGATTTAACAGTAAATTAAACATTGGTCTCGTACATGCAAGATAGTTTTGATTCAAAGAGAGGGATTGACGGTTTAGGACAAAAGATAAGAGATTGCTTAATTCAGCAGCTTGAGAAAAAAAAAACCAAATAAACCGTCCCCATCATTTACAGCCGGGGACGGTGAAGAACGAAAAACAGAGATGAAAATGTCGAAATCGAAGAACGAAAAACAGAGAGGAAAATGTCAAAATCGAAGAACGAAACTCGCCAAAACCTAGCTAAGAAGAAATTTTTTTACCTCACAAGAACGTTACTGGATCGGGAGGGGCTGTTCCACAAGCGATTTGCACCGTTTTCCGGCCGAATTTGGGGTTTGCCATCGGCCCGTTTTCCATCGGAATCGGGGATTTTGCTGTCGCAACGAATCAGGGGGTCGCCTTCGCAACGAATCAGGGGGTCGCCGTCGCACAGTTTTCCGTCGGAATCAGTCCTTCGCCGTCGGAATCACGATCTTGCCGTCAAAATCAGCGGTTCGCCGTCGTAAGGGGGCGTCGGTCATCGTAATCGGGCGTCGGCCGTCGTAAGCGGGCGTCGGCCGTCGTAAGCGGGCGTCGGCCGTCGTAATCAGGCGTCGGCCGTCGTAATCGGGAGTCGGCCGTCGTAAGCCACCGTCGGTCGTCGTAATCGGGCGTCGGCCGTCGAACACCGCAGTCGGCGAAGACGAAGCGAAGACGAAGCTAAGATTAGGTAAGTTTTTGAGGTGACGAAAAACTTAGGAACAGTGAAATATGAAAGAAACCAAACACAACGAATTAAAGTAAAAAATTTTAACTACAGAACTTTTCCCTACGGGATAAAACCGTCGTAAATAAAAAAAAAGTTCCACGACGGACAGACCGTCGAGTGAAACATTTAACTCGACGGTCTGAGAAACCTGTCGAGTAAAGTGATTCCGACGACGGGTTCCCTATTTGATGCGACCCGGACCAACTGGGTCAGACCGGACCGACGTCTATATCCTCATACCCGACGGTTTTAAATCAAGACCGTCGGCTATGCCCATGTTTCTACTAGTGAAAATTACAAAAACACCCAAAATTACATAATCTAACACCGGTCACGATGACCGAAACATGCACAAGCGCAGGCCACAATCTTTAAGCACGGTCCTCACGGATTAAGATTGTTTTTTTCCCATCTAACCAGGTTATTATCGACGGGGATCTCCCAGCTCTCAGTCCTCGTGATTCAGGAACAAACTCTCAGGCATTGTGGCCTGCTGTAACCATTGATGGCATCGTGCGGGGTACTGCTTCGAAGACATCAGAATTACCAGTTCAGACATGTATTCAGGGAAGCGAATGGAGTAGCTGATAGACTGACTGGTGAAAGAGGCTTCTTTGAAAGCGAGAGATGTGGACAGTAAGAAACATCTATGGGGAAAATGGAATCACGTATTTTTTTAAACAATCTTTTGTTGACGATTGCATTAGGAATAGGATTAGCCCGCTAATACACTTAATGGATGACTGTAAACTATAAACCAGCTTGCAGACATCTTATTTTCATTTAATGCAAACGAAGTTTATTCATCAGAATTGACGGTTAACAAGGCTTTGTAGTATAAATAATTAACGCCCATCTCCACCCACTTAACTAATCAACCTGATAGACGCCTGGAGATCGCAGTACATGATGCTGAAGATATACAAGAAAGGGAGGAATTAAACAGCCAGATGACGTACGTTATAATAATATTGCAAAGAGCCACGCATCCCCGGCTGGCCGATCATTTCCTGGCTCTACTGAGCATCTGACTTGTGGGTGGGTTTTATTTGCTAGTTAATTAGCCCTTCCTCGACAACCAAACTCCCTTTTTCATCCTTGAAATTTTCCATTAGATCGATAGGGATTATCCCGTTGATACAATTGGTGGATGATTGTGAACGTATAAATTAACCAGCTTGATATATATTAATGACGCTCTCTCTCAGGAATACTTTTAAGCTTTACAGCAAGTCCAAAATAATTTCCCATTTTCAGGTTTTATTTGGTTCTCTTTGTACGTGAATGGGAAATGAGATTGCCTAATTTCCATATTGTACGAGAAAGAAGAGAAACCAAGAAAAAAAAAGTCCTCTGAATTTAAAGTAATCAAACCCTGAATTTCTCAATCCTATAAAATTCACAGGCGCTATATTAACAATAACTTTGTTCCTCCTTTCTTATCTCAATATAAATTTTTTTGAAACTCTTTAGGATCAGCAAGCAATTCTACGTACATAAAACCAAGAGCAGTGACCGGGCGACAAAGTAAAAGGATAAAGAGAAAAGGAAAAAAAAAAGAAAAAGAAAAAGAGAAAAGGAAAAAAGAAGGAAAAGAGGATGCCATATTAACAACCTTGTCCAAGATGAGATAAAATAGATCAGAAGCCCAGAATATCAGGCAGCTGGAAATCGGCTACGGGGATGCGCGGCTTTCTGCAATCTCTTGGAGTACTCTATTGGGTAGATTAAGTGGGTGGAGAGGAGAGTCAATTATTTAGTACTCTACCAAGTCTTCTTAATTTGATTCATTCTATTGATATTGCTTAATTCATTGAAAAATGTTTGTTCTGACCTCAGATAATTTTCTCTTTGAATAGATCCATTCATGTCGAGATGGAGCATGTCATGTGCAGAGAAGCGATCTCTCTCCAGTGATCCTTACCATCAAGTAATTATCCCAAATTCTGTAGTACTACGTACCAATTAGGGATCATTATTAAGGGAAGGATGGAGGAGAATCCAAGATCAAGTATTGGAATAGTCGCGGTAACGATTATGGATGAAATAACAGAGGATTCAGTACCAAGCAGTACTACAGCTGTGGAAGTTGTAGAGAATCCTGCTGCCACTGCCAAGATCGAAGAGAATATTAAAGACTACTGTAACTGGATTGAACCCTTCCTTATTCAATCGCTTGAACAATCTCCAAAGGCTGATGCTGAAGTTTCTGCTTTCTTCAGAGTCCCACCACACATGCGTGAACGCGGAATAGGTGAGCTTCTCTATGATCCTAAGCACATCAACTTCTCCCAAATAAGGTCTATGTTACTCAATCCTAGGCATCCTGATGACAAGGAACGAAAGCTACTGAGCCATTACTATGATCATCTCCAATCAATCCTCGAAGCGAACAATAAGAAGAAATACTAAATCAAGAAGAAAAGCTAAAAAATTGTTACCAGAACAAGATAACCAGCAGAAAAGCGTATCCTCCATAGATTACCCTTACTTGTTAGCTTTACTGCTCAGCGGTTGCTTCATCATTGACCTAACTTTTCGGTGGAGTATGAATGACTTGTCCCCTGCATATGACCAAGAATGTGGTGGAATATGGGCTTCTGAGTTGTGGGTGGACTTGCTTCAAGTGGAGAACCAGATTCCATTCTTCATCCTGCAAAGTATACAAAAGACAATGCTGCCGTTCGTTCTTATTGCCGATTATTACCGTATTGAGTCGGCCGCCCTAGAGGAGGTTGTCTTATATTTCTTCAAAGATTTCTTCCACTCAAAAAACCAAAGAAAGTAAATCAGCCCACAGAACAATTTCACCATCGGCTACATTTCGTTCACAAAAGTTTGCTTCCTGACAGAAAAGCAAAACAGCCCAAGCCCTTTTGGTGTACCAATTTTGCGCGCGTCTTTGACTTTATCATTGTCTTCTTACGCTTCATAGATAAGTGCATCGGAAAGTTGTGGTATTGAAGGGAAGATTCGAACACCTGTGGGAATTTGTTTTTTTGTTGGGTTAGGAACTATTTTCACAAAATAGTACCAAAAAGATGGATGGAATATTTTGAAGGGTTGTTTCGAATCCCAATAGTGCTAACAACTGCTGTCCCAACGGCAAGGAGGCTCCAAGAAGCAGGTGTACGGTTCAAGTCTGTAAAGAAGAAAGGGTTTGTTGTTGAATTCAAGAGGGGGGTATTGTGGCTTCCTCGCTTGCATGTTAGGAGCAACACCTATAAGTGCTTCATGAATCTTATAGCTTGGGAACACTGCTATCCTAACACAGGGAACTACTTCACCAACTTCGTCATTTTTATAGATTACTTGATCAATGATTCCAAAGACGTGGAAGTTCTTATACAGGGCGGAGTTCTCGAACATTCCCTCTCCACAGACAATGAAGTCGTTCCAGTCTTCGACAATTTGGGCAAGGATTTAGTGTATACATATGATGAAGAATGTGATTTCCTCTCAGAATTGTTCAAAGAGCTGAATTACTACCGTGAGAACAAGTTTAACATCTGGAGAGCAAACCTAGTGAATGAATACTTCAAGAGTCCCTGGTCAATAATTTCAGTGCTGGCAGCGTTGTGCATCATTCTACTTACTGCAACACAGACTTTCTTTGCTGTGTTTTCCTACTTTCGGCCTCCATAAACATAGTAATTAATTAGTGAAATTTTTGTTGTTTTAAATTACTTATATATGTCATGTCGTGTGTTTAAAGTTTGAATTTTTCTCTATTAGTTGTACTTGTTATTTAAATGTTTTATTTCTATTAAATGTAATTGCTTTTGGATTTGTATGTTCTTATTAATTGTAATTCATTAAATGGTAATTTTAATTAACAGTTTATGAAGTGGTCTATACTATTTGTGTTTTTCTATTTATTGTAATTGATTATTAAAAGTTTATGATGTGCCTTTCCAACTCCGATTTCGGTCATATAGTCCAGTTTTGATAGAAATTAAAGCAGAAGAAAGAAGAAGGATTAATTATGATAAATGGAACTGATTAGAGGTACCCGAAAACAATATGGAAAAGAGGACTCGGCCGAGGCTAGCAGTAGTTGAACAGTTTGTCATGTATGTCACTGCTAGGACAGACCTTCACCTTCTCGGGGAACTTCAGAACCTCCTTTTAACGCAAGAACATCGTTTTGAATATCTAGCTACTTTCAACTACTCCCCTGTACTTGTGTGCATATATGTAAATATTCTCTATCAATAATTTTTCAGATTTTATTTGGTTTTCTTTGCAAATGGGAAATGAGATTGTTTAATTTCCATATTGTACGAGAAAGAAGAGATCAAAACCAGAAATAACAGTCCAAATTTAAAATAATCAAACCCGGAGTTTTTCAATCCAATACAATTCACAGGCGCCATTTTGACAAGTTTGGTCATTCTAATTTTTCAAATCTCATAATTTTTTAAACATTTAGAATTAGAGAGCAATATTACATAAGATTAATGCTAGACGGATCTAGGCGGACGCACCTATCTGGCGTATATGTTAATCTAAGCCCTTAAAAATATAAAAAAAAAATTTATAAAATTCTATTTTTAAGATGATAAACCCTAGGCAATGGGTTTAATTAACATGTACATTGGATATCGGATAGGTGGTCTGCTCTATAACATAAATGCGACAGCAGTATACTGACTGACATAAGAAAAATGTGGGCGCCATATTAATTAACAACTTTATATCTTCTTTCTTTTATCTCTTCACTACTCGAAGATGACAACGTGGGTGTGTCCGGATCGGCTGTCTTTTCCGAGCGTGGAGCGTCCTTTAAAATCTCTGATTCAGATGAATTTACATGTCTGCAGCAAAATCCTTTCGCTGCGGTCACTCTCTTTCAACTTCCAACTAATTAATTAGTCTTCTTCTTTTTTTTTTTATTGGAAGATTATTTTCTATTATAGCAGGGAAATGCATGTCATGTAGTTTACTTAAGAGTGATACATTCATCCGAAAATACCAAAGGTGGGCTAATCCCGTTCTGTAAGTTGTCTTCCATATTTAAACATATTTCTCAAAAAGTACGGTATTCTTTCTTTCCATATGTGAATGTTGTGGTTACCGTTAATTGCCTGCACCACCGAGCCTTCCTTTGCCAGTCTGTCTGCTACATTGTTTGCCTCCCTGTAAGCATGCTGCAGATGGTATAATGGATGCGCCCTTAAGAGTTCCTGGCATAAAGCTACTAGTGGGGTCAAACGCCAATGGCAGGTTGCCTTGCCCGCTGAAAACTACTAACTAAGAATCCCCCTCGATTATAATCTATTTGTCAGCGAAAAAATGAGCCAATAGACATAGGGTGAGTAATAATGCACTAAGCTCGGCCTCATTATTTGTTTTTTTTTTTGGGAAGGCCCAATAGGCCGCTAGGAGACAGGACCCTTTTGAGCTTCGAATAATTGTTCCACTACCCGCTGGATGCTGGTGCAAGAAAAATGATCCGTCAAAGTTAGCCTTCAAAATTTCTGGAGGAGGGGGTAGTATGTGAAGGCTTGGGTTCTCGTGGGGGATTTCAGAAGGGATGGTTTTTTGAGTAGCAATGTCCTCGGTTATGTATGTGATGAGAAGACTAATTAATAATTAATTGAAGAAGACTAATTAATAATTAATTAGTCTTCTTCAACCATACCGCATGTCCCACCCCCTTAGATATTAGATAATGGAATCTCGTGTTTCACATATAGGGAGACGTCTGCGGTGCCTTTCAATGTCAAGTCATCATCGTCCTAACTAAACAGGTACATGAACTGAAGAATGGCAAGTGGGGAATTGACTTTTTGTAAATAATGAGTTGAACGTCAGTTTCCTCGAAACTGGGTGTCCCCTGTTTTTCATTCTCTGCAAACTAAAAGCTGAATGGACCATGAATATGGAATTTCGAACACTGGCCCGGGTCGAATTACTAACGTCGGTGGGGATTTTCCAGTTTCCCATGTCAAGATGAACGAATTCGCCGCCGTAAATGGTCGCCGTAGCCTTAACTACTCCTGCATTTCGTGTTTTGCACCACCCATTGATTGAAACGAGAAGAGGTCATGTTCTGTTTTTTATTTTGTAACAGGGGAGGCTGAGGAACGGACGCGAAATAGCGGTCTTCTTTGTCTTCACGAGGACTCCCGTCTCAAGATCATTCACCGGGACCTCAAACCCAGTAACGAATTGCTCGACCCCGACGTGAACCCCAAAATTTCTGATTTCGGAATTCATGTCTCGGATATTCGTCGCGGACGAGGCCCAAGGCAATACCAGCAGAATCGTCGGCACTTTGTAAGTGCATACCATGATTAATTCTGATAACCATTAATAAGATGTATTAGTATTGATTGAACTGCAACAACCGTTGAATTAATGCGGTGGGTACATGTCAACATGCATGAATAGACATACCAAGAGGGTGGCACTGATCCATACGCGGACCAGAATACCCAGTGGGTGATTTTTTCTATCAGGAAGGATAGTTTGGTGAACAAAATGAAGAAGGTAGATGGAGAAACAGACTGGGTTCATTTGATCCCTCACAAATTTCTCTTTAAAAAGTTTTTTTTTTTTTGCAGTGCTATAAAATCTTTGAAATAATAATAAATAAGCTTCTCCAAGGTGAGAAAACTAATGGCATCTTATTGTAACATCTTGAAGAATGAATAATGAAATTTGGTTCTCAACCAAGAGCCAGTCTACCCATAAATCAGATGCCCACTTGTGACAACATTCAGGGTCCTCCTTAAGAGAGAACTCATCCCAGTAACACTTGTGAAATAGATCAGCGATGAACTGGTCATCGAACTAGCAAAACATCTGATTTTGCTTGAACTGGTTCAATCGGGTCCAACCGGTGGCGGTGGTTGAACACTGCAATCTTTTTCCATTCCTTCTTTAGAAGTATGCTAAAATTGTGTTAACAGTGAGTTCAAAATCTAGTAACAGTACATCCACCAGAATTAAAAAAAAAAAGAAATAAAATAATAAAAAGAACAATCCAGAGACCCCGATATCTACAAAACCGAGAATCCTTGAAGCTCATGGAAAATCAAACATTACCATATTTAGGCATGACTGAGGCTAGACAAAATAAAATATTTTAAAAATAATAAATATATCAAGCAAAACAGAGAAGTATAAGAAAAACAGCAAGATAAACTGAATTGGGACGTACGAGTAGTTCCATTAAGGCTCATGTTCATAATAAATTCAATGTTTGTTAACTAAAACCTAAAAAGGAGCCATCCAGGGACCCTGGTAATATTGCTCTCAAAACAGAAAAGTATTTGACTGCTTTGGCAAGTATTTTCTTTAATTGACAAAAAAGCAAACTGTATAAGATAATAATAAAAAGAATATTCGAAGCTTTATGATCGACAAAAGAGTCATGTGATTTTTTCTTCGTTTCAAACTTAAGAAACAGACAGATCGAGGAAGTGATTAATGTTATTTCATTGCTGTGAGAACAGATAATCTCTTGCATTATTGCAAAACGACAGTGTGTTTTAAAAAGGCTTTATATATGGCTTGAATATCTAGCTATTTTCAACTACTCCCCTGTACATGTGTACATATATGTTAATGTTCTCTCTCAGATATACAATAAAGGCGACAGTTAGCAGTTGTAACCGGAACAATATAAAAGGAAAAAAGAAAGAAAACAGATGAGATGAAGTAGATGGTGATGGTAGTACTTTAATTTGTTGGGGGTGCCTCTGTTTTCTTTCTTGGGGAAAGCTTATTATCTGTTCAATGGAAGAAAATCTTTGAATAAATCAAAGACTAGCTTCTCTATCTATGGCGTACTTTTAATTGGAGTCGTGATAAGGGATGATGCACTGCAGACCATGAGCGCGGCTGTATAGTTCGTCCCTTATTTCTCGCAATATTGTAAGATCGGCTTTTGGAAATGCTCGATCGGCTCTCACATTATCTTGGAGTCTATCGGGCTGATAATTAAGTGGATGGAGACGAGAAATAATTATTTAGTACTCTACCAAGTTTTGATAATTTATTCATTCCATTGATATATATTGCTTCACTGGAAACTATTTGTTATACGTGAATGACTTACTCAATTCTGAAGCCTGTTTTCTTTATTCTGACCACAGCTAATTTTTCTCTTTGAATAGATCATTCGTGTCGAGATGGAGCAATATTAATTGTACGTACGTACCAAGGGATATATCATTATTAAGGGAAGGATGGAGGAGGATCCAAGATCAAGTGGATTAGTCACAGTACCGATTAATATGGATGGAAAAACAGAGGATTCAGTACCAAGCAGTACTACAGTTGTGGAAGATGTAGAGAATTTTGCAGCCACGGCCAAGACCGAAGAATTTTGAAGCTAGTCTTTCATTGTATAAATGAAAGACTAGCTTCTCTATCTGTGGCGTACTTTTGCAGGAGGAAATCGGCTCTGGAGACCATGAGCGCGGCTGTATAGTTCCTCCCTTATATCTCGCAATATTGCTGGAGGAAATCGGCTCTCTGCATTCTCTTGGAGTACTCTATTGGATAGATTAAGTGGGTGGAGAGGAGAGTAAATTATTTAGTACTCTTCCAAGTCTTTTTAATTTGATTCATTCCATTGATATTGCTTAATTCGGTAAAAAAATATTTGTTGTACGTACGTAGCTTACTCAATTCTGAACCAAGTTTTTTTTTTTTCTGACCTCGTCTAATTTTCTGTTTGAATATTAGATCGTCATTCGTGTCGAGATGGAGCATGTGTACGCAGAAAGTCTCTCTCCAGTCCTTAATTACTATCAAATTATAAGAAGATGGTATGTTTAGGGTGTTAGCAAGTGTTTCGTGAAATAATTTTCCCAAATTCAGTTGTACAACGTACGTACCAAGGGAAGGATGGACGAGCCAGGCTCGGGTGAAACAGTCTTGATAACGATTATGGACGAGGAGGAGGAGGAGCAGCAGCAGGAAGAGGAGGAGCAGCAGACGAAAGAGGAGCAGCAGAACGAGGAGACCAGGAAAAAACGTCTCCACGAATTAGTTGCGGTGACAGAACTACTTTCGGATCTCGACCTTATTAAAAACTTGAAACCTCCCGATGAACATTCATCGTATTGGCAGCAGGTTGGCTTCTACAAAGTTCCCGAGGACATGAGGCGGCGAGCGGGGAGCGAAGCAGCTGTGTTATACGATCCCAAACACGTCAACTTCCGGAAAATAAAGGAATTGTTTGAGGAAGACTACCAGGGAGATGTTCAGGCACAAAATCAATTATTGAGGCATTACCATTACCATCTCCGTTCATTCGCCAAGCGAGACGGTGGAGGTGTCATTCAGGGTTTAATTCGGAAAATGGTCGACAATTTTAGATTCCCGGCAGCACTTGATGAGAATATAATAGGTGTCTCCGAGCCTTGTTCTCATGATCACTTGTTGGGCTCACCCGTACTATGGGCCAATATCTTCTTGAATGATCTATTCTACAGAACTTTTATGGACGAATTGTCTCCGACGGATGATCCAGGATGTGCCCATTTGTGGGCGTCTGAGCTATGGGCAGACTTGCTCCTCCTCGAGAACCAAATCCCACTCCTGAATAACAATGATAGATTTTTAGAAGTGATTTTTTACTTTCAAGATTTTATTCCTTTGAGACATAATTGGAGAAAAAATTATAATTACTACCATATCCTTGATCTCATTCACGACTTGCTGCTACCAATGACAAGCCGCTCCAAACCCAGAAGCCATCCTCTAGCATGGTTTTGCCGCCCTAATGAATCACCGTCGAGGATGAAACCTGTCCCTACTGCAAGAAGACTGCAACAAGCAGGTATAAAGTTCAAACCGGTAGATAATGAAGGGTTTAGAGTGGAATTCAAAAGAGGAGTGTTGAAGCTCCCTCGTTTGAAAATCACAAAGTGTACCAAGAAAGTCCTATTGAATCTCATCGCTTGGGAGTTATGCCATAAGGAAGCTCAGAAATACTTCATCAACTATGCCATTTTTATGGACCATCTCATCAATACCTCCAAGGACGTGGATATCCTCATCCAGAGCGAAGTAATTGAGAATTATTTGGCAACCGATGAGGAGGTAGTGATACTCTTCAATGGTTTGAGCAAAGAACTTGTTTATACAATAAATGAACCAGAGAATATTTTCCCACAGTTGACTTTAGATATCAACAGACACTTCAAAAGTATCCGATACTTAATGCGAGATTACTTCAACAGTCGTTGGTCTATCATTTCTTTGATTGCCATTTTGCTTACTCTAGTGCAAACCTTTTATTCTTTTTATTCCTACCACCGACCACCCAAATAAGGGATTGTATCAATGTTGATCATTTTTCTTTAATTAAGTGTGCTTTAATTAGTTGTGGTTGTAATTAGAAGTACTTGTAGATCATGTTGTATCTTTGTATCTAACTTAAGAATTTAAGCTTTAATAGTAACGTTCTTCTTTGTAGTGCAGTAATGGATGATGGTGGTTCAAACTGCCCTACATGAGTATCCAAACAACCTTGCAGGTGCAACGTACTATTTCATACTTTTATGCAATATAAATTTGTATGTAGTCCAGCAAATGATGGCCTATACATTACCAGCAAATGAACCAATGCTGCAAATATTGGTACTGTTTGGATATATCTTTAATTTCAGCCATTGAGAACTAATGATGGGGAAAGTAAAGTACCAGTTCATTGTTAATTTAAAGCAATAAAAACTGTCAAATAATTACAGCAAGTAAATTGACCACGATGATTATATTGTACATAACTGACAAAATGAGGTGTTAGAGTGACGACGTTACTTCACCGGTTAACTTCTTTTAAAGAAAAAAGTTAAAAAATTGAAACAAAGAAAAGGTTATTTTGTCTCTTCTCCGGGCTGAGGCGGTTACCTTTAAAATTAGGAGTTTTCAATCAATCTTTGTTGTTATGTGCGTGGATGAAATATGTGGGGCTTATATATATATATATATATATAGATAGATTAGAGTAGAATATTGCTGCTGTGTATTCCAAATAACGGTGACTGAAATCATGTACGCCACAGAATATTAGTACTTCGGATAGAACTTAAAATTTGACATAATTTTGAGCTATACCCTAGTATTATACATAGTTAAAATTAGTAGTACAACAATTTAAATTAGAATGTTAGAACTTTAGATAGAAATTAAAATTTGACATAATTTTAAGCTAGAAGAAATTTAAAAAGCTTTATCATATTTACAGTACATTAATAGTGACATAACATCTTATATTACTAAAATCTCAATAATGGGCTTCTGAGCTATGGGTCTATTTGCTCCTCCTTGACAATCAAATCCCTTTCTTCATCCTGGAAATTTTCTACGGTATGTTTTATTATCGGATAAAGTACACAGAAGAGTTAGTCTTTGGTTTTTTCAAAGATATTTCTTCCATTAATTGTACTCGACCATGTGCTTCACTTAGTCTCTGCTTCCGGTCTCCAACTTTTCCAATACCCCATGCTGGATGATTGTAAACTCAAAAACCAGCTTGCAGACATCTTATTTTCATTAAATGCCATCGAATTAAGCTTGTTTACATAAAAAAAGGACAAAAAAGGGCAGATTACTTAGCTGGATTAGGTAGCAGCAGCTCCCATCATATTTCGAATGAATACATAGCAAGACTAGCATCAGTACTTTCCGTTATCAATTATTTCTTTCCTTTGTCATGTCAAAGAAGACTACGTACCTTGACAGCATTCTGGCCTCTTGGGGAATTACATTAATAGAGAAAAGGAGTAATAGACAGATGGAGGAAGTGAATAATGTTATTTCATTGCTGTGATTCTCATTTGAGAAATCTTGCAGAATCTCTTGCATTATTGCAAAACGACAGTGATCTGCTCTCCATGATGGATACTGGGTGGGGGTTGCCAAAAGAAAAGGTGAAAGGGAATTTAGAAACCTAGCGGAATCACTTCCTGAACCACATACTAGAAAAAAGGGGGGTTGACAGCTTCATGATCTGAATAGTTTTTTTAAGTGGTGCACAATTCTCCCTTTTTCTGCATACCTGCTTGGATTTATATGATGTTTTACCACTACACCTGAAGAGTTATTCTGTTCATACAGCATCTTGGTCATTCCAAGAACCGATCCTTCCCTTAATGATCCCTTGCTAGTTAGTACTCATGAATTGGACGCAATACAGTTTTAAAAAGACTTTACTTTGGGCCGAGTTGCTTGTAAAAGTAAAACCCGAGTCACATTGGGCCGAGTTGCAAGTAAGACTTTACTTTGGGCCGAGTTGCTAGTAAGACTTTACATTGGGCCGAGTTGGTTGTAAGACTGTTTTGGGCTGAGTTGCTTTTAAGCCTGGGTATATTCCTATCATTCTGAAAACTATTTTTAGCACATAGTTTATATTCATCTTCATTTTGTATAAATTAATTTACATTTTGACTTTATTACTAGTTTTATCAATGTGGAGTATATTTATGTATTTTTATTTGTTATAAGGCATAACCAAGTGAAAAATATTTTTCTGAGCATTCATTTATGTCAGAAAATAAAAATAAAGTTATATAATATCAATTACCATCTGATTTTTTGCTAAAGAATATTCGAATATTTGGAAAATATGTTTGATAGAAAATCATTAACTAAATTCAATCATACAACTCTTGTCTACAAGTTTTATTATTATTATTTATCCTGGTCGATTGTCAGACTAGACCGCCTTTAACTGCCTGATAGTTTTACAGTTTTACAGTTTTACAGTTTTACTCTTATTATCAGACATATTTTGGTCAAACCTTGTTTGCTGTTAAATTATTAATACAACTCCCTGTTTCTTTTTATAATGAAACATAAAAGGCTTCTTGGCCTAAGCTTTTCAGAGGCTTAAAAGCTTTAATTCTATGGACAAAAGAGCTGCTCTTTAGGGTATTAGAACTTCAGATAGAAATTACAATTTGATATAATTTTAAGCTAGATCGAAGGAAAAAAACTTTATCATAATCTCAGTACATTAATTGAGACATAACATCTTATATTACTAAACTATCAATAATGGGCTTTTGAGCTATATAAGGGTCGATTTACTCCTCCTTCACATCCAAATCGCCCTCTTCATCCTGGGAATTTTCTACGATATGTTTTATTACTCATGAATTATGCGCAATGTTTTAAAAAGGCTTTATATATATATAGCTTGAATATCTACTTTCAACTACTCCCCTGTACATGTGTACATATATGTTAATGTTCTCTCTCAGAAATTCTTGTAATTAAGCTCTACAACAAGTCCAAAATAATTTTTCAGTTTCAGGTTTTATTTGGTTTTCTTTATGAAGGGGAAACGAGATTGCTTAATTTTCAGTTTGTGGCTTTCTGTGTGCACTTTATGATACGCAAACGCGGGACCTTCAGCACTCCCCTTTAGAAAAAAAAAAAAAAAATGCCTTCCCTCTCACTCACTCATAAAATCACAACTGCTTTAAATATGGCTTGAATATCTAGCTACTTTCAACTACTTCCCTGTACATGTGCACATATATGACTTCTACTTTTTACTACACCTCCGTACATGTGTACATATATGGCTTAAATATCTACCTACTTTCAACTACATGTGGATATATATGTTATTAATGTTCTCTCTCAGATATGCAATAAAGGCGACAGGTAGCAGTACTGGCCGGAAAGCTCAGACTCTTTTTTTCTGCATATATACCTGCTTGGATTCAGTTATCTCCCATCCTTCCCTTAATGATCTCTTGCTTGCTAGTACTCATGAATTAAGCACAATGTTTTGAAAAGGCTCTATATATGGCTTGAATATCTGGCAACGTACTTTCAACTACTCCCCTGTACATGCGTACAACTATGTTCATGTTCTCTCTTAGAAACGAGGAGAATGTTGTGCTGGAGAAGAATTTCAGGACTATGGAAGGTGGGGATTTCACTCTTTCAGATCTTAATGCCTATGAAATTCGCTTAAGAGGACACCTGAGAGCTCTGTATGTGCACAGGCTAAAGAATTGTTGGGTTTTCGCGGGGTCAGTATTTGGTTCTTTCCTCACTGAAGAAGTTGAAGATTTTCTGTTCATGCTTGCGTCTCATCAAATTCGTATACATCATGCAAGGAATACAAACTTCTATCTAAGAGTAAGATGTAGGCCTATAATTGAAGATACTTGTGGAGTGAGATTTGCACCTTACAATCTGATCTATAGCTGATTGGAAAAGGATTTGAAGGACTCGGGCTTGGAAGAGGAGACTGGAAGTTGGGCGAATGTGGATGATTTTAAATGGTTACGAGCAGTTCAATCTCCAAACTGGTCTGTTGTGGCAGAGGAAGAGCGAGTATGTACCGTAGACTTGCACTGAAAAATGAAAGCTTATGTGGTGTTTGCAGTCTTTCCTACTCCAGGCCGAATCAGACAATGTAAACCTCCACTTTGTTCTTATTCTTCATTAGTTTTGGTGTTTGGCAGATTAGGAAAACAAGCTTCTCTTGTCATCTTCTGAGTGATTGAACTATGAACTTTGCGGTACCCAAGAATGACAGTCATTCTTTTATTGTAGCAAAACTGAACTCTTTAGCATTTTTTTTTTTTTTTTTGAGTTTTCAGGGAAAGTTGGTAAGCTTCACGACTCTTTTTACCCCTTTATGTTCTATGTTAACTTGATGATAAATTCTTAAGAGCACAGAGTTTTGATGGGTAATGCTGGCTTTCCTCGTTGCTCAGTTGACATTAAACTAGGTTCAACCTTCCAAGAGGATTGGGAGTAACCTCCATCATTTGAATTCAACAGATAGACCTAGGTTTTGTATCCAGTGAATGCCAATGGGGCCTGCCAAAGAGGTCAATTATTTTATTATATTCGTTAGGGCGGGGAATGAACCATGAAACTACCCTTGTTTTAAGTTTGATGTATAATATTGGCACCTCAGTGTGCGCATAGCATTACTCTTTAAGTTATTTGCCTAACCAAAGCAGAGTGAATTTCCTGCAAATATAAATCTGACTCCAACATATGAACCCAGGGACCAGAACTAAGGGAACAAGGCAACTACAGTACGGAGAGAAGACTAATAAAAAGAGTACTGGATATAGTCCCAAGCTCAACCCATCTACACTTCGTTAGTAACTTAACGGGGATTGATGACATGTCCGATGAAGAGAACCACCCGTGTCTTCTCTTCTCTAATTACAAACAGAAATGGGTGGTCAGCTACAAAAATTTCAAGATGCAGCGCCAACCTGGGTAAGAGTTAGTTATTTTTTTCTTATTTAATTTTGGATTTAATTATTGTAATTCATGTCTTTTCATTTTCTTAAAGTTATATTATTGTTGCAAATTTTTTCGAATTTCTAATTAATTTTTGTTTAAAGCGGAACTTAATTCGCCTTTCGTGAATGATTTATGTTTCTCGGTGTTAACATATTCATTATATGAACTAATTAATACGTCATTGGTTTAAAATGCGTGTGGATATATGCCTTTGTATAGAATACACTCTTCAGAGTCGTCTCTTCCAAAATTAAACAGAGTATAGGCTACACATGATCAATCAAAATGCATATATTTATTTACAACAACTCATACACAAACAGAAGAAACTCTGGAAATTCATCTTATATTTTATTTTGGAGGTCGAAAATAGGAATAGACAGAGAAAAAAGTTTGTGTCATGGTAAGTACAACGATTAATAAAGCTGCAATGACAGAAATGATTGTCCAAGGACTCTTGAAGTAATCACTCATTAGGTGTGCCCGCCATACGTTAAACCTGCTCTGGCAGTACCTATTCAGTTCTTTGGACAATTGGAGCAAGAAATCATAGTCTTTTCTATTTTCTTCATTCTTTGTGTAAAAAAGATTTTTACCCAAAGTATTGAAGACCACAGCAACATCCTCATCCGTTGCTAAAGAATGTTCCAAGACCCTGTTTTGGATCAAAATCTCGACATCCTTGGAGTTGTTGACTAAGTAATCCATAAGAACTGCATAATTGATGAAATATTTCACTGCTTCATGATGATATTGCTCCCAAGCTATAAGATTTGCAAGGAACTTCATAGTGTTCTTTCTTACGTGTAAACGAGGCAGCCTCAATATACCCTTACTGAAATCTACAACGAATCCTTCCCCCTCTACCGGTCTGAATTGCACACCTGCCTGTTGGAGTCTCGATGCTGTTGGAATAGAGGCCAATAGTACTTGTGGCTTTCGAAAGTACTTGTAAAAAAACCTCTGCACCAACTTGGGGATTCGTTGGCACGTGACTTCCCAATAACACAGCAAACGATCTATATCTTGGGTTGGGGGACTTGCTTGGTCCAAACGTACCAATGCCTTGAAAATTTTCTTCAAAAGGATATAGATACATGCCGAACAGATGAAGATACATAGCAAAGGGGCTATGATACATACCAAGAGAGGGGCAGTGATCCCTACGGAGCGGATGAGAATACCAAATGAAGAAGATTTTCTATCAGGAAGGAGACTTTGGTGAACCAAATGAAGAAGATGGAGGAATTGACTGGGTTCATTTGATCCCTCACTAATTTCTCTGTAAGATGGTTGTTTTTGGAGTGGTATAAAATCCTTGAAGTAATAATAGACCAGCTCCTCCAAGGTGAGAGAACTAATGTCATCTTGAGTTCTCCAACTGTTTGTAACATCTTGAAGAATGAATAATGGAATTTGGTTCTCAACTAAGAGCAAGTCCACCCATAAATCAGATGCCCACTTGTGACAACATTCAGAGTCCTCAAGAGAGAAATCATCCCAGTAACACTTGTGAAATAGATCAGCGATGAAGCAACCACTGAGCACCAAACCCAACAATAGAGGGAAATCTGTTGGGGTTTCTTTCTCCACCGCACACCATGTTGTTAAATCTTTCTCCTTGCTATTCATCATCAGTAGGAAATACTCTAGAGTGTTCTTTTGATTCCTGACGAGGACTGATTTGAGATGATGGTAGTAATGCCTCAGTCTCTTTTTGGTATCATCACTGGGGTTGTGGTCCATCAACATTTTCCTGGTATCTCTAAAATTGGCCCAGGTAGGAGCATAAAGATCCCGATCACTCCCTTCTTGGCCCGGCCTGTGATCTCTGTGGATTCTATAGAAGCCTGAACCTCTACTAACAGCCTCTGGACGTTTTTCGAGATTAGCAGAGTAAGAATCCATGTCATCAATGTATCGCTCCTTAAAGCCTTCAATATCTTTCATCGTCCTGTTTCCAGTAGGAGTCTCTGTTGATCCCACCATTCTATGCTCTTCAACTGCTTTCTCCACCTTTCTGCTTCGTCCTGGGTCTTCCCTCTTGTTTTCTGTCTCTGCTTCTGCTTCCACAACTATTGTGATTTCTGTGTTTGCTCTTAGATCGGTCATCCTTCCCTCAGCTGTAAAGAATATTTGGTTTTCAAGAGATGTTAGGGGAGTACTGACATATAGTTCAATACTCTTTAAGAAATTCCCATAAATCGTGCATTTTAGTGTTAAATCTTTTAGGGCGAACAAGCAAAGCTTCCAGGTCCTAAGATCCTCTTTCGTCCTTTTCATTCTTTCTGGGGCATTTTGGAAGTAATAATAGACCAGCTTCTCCAAGGTGAGAAAACTAATGTCATCGTGACTCCAACTGTTTGTAACGTCTTAAAGAATGAATAATGGAATTTGGTTATCAACAAAAGAGCAAGTCTACCATAAATCAAATGCCCACTTGTGACAACATTCAGGGTCCTTAAGAGGGAACTCATTCCAGTAACACATGTGAAATAGACCAGCAATTAACCAGTCATCGAACTGGCAAAACCAGTGTTATAAAAACCGAATCGAACCGGCCGGTTCGATCGGGTTCAACCGGAACCGGGACTTTGAACGGTTCGGTTCATTCAAAAACCCGGAAATGGTAGAAAACCAGTTGACAGGCCGGTTTTGAGCGGTTCAACTGCTGAACCGGAAATCAGACCGGACCAGTTGAACTGTTTTACATACCTTTTGAGTATTTTAATAGTTTTTTGTATTTTTAATCTTATTTTTTGTATATATAAATCTTATTATATATTTTTTAATTAAAAAAAACTCATTAAAGCTGAACCACCAGTTGAACCCGGTTGGTCCGGTTGAACCAAAATCGGAGGCTCCACCGGTTCGATCACCGGTTCGGTTTTTAAAACATTGGGCAAAACGTCAGATTTTGGTTGAACGGGTTCAATCGGGTCCAACCGGTGGTTAAATACTGCAATCTTTTTCCTTTCCTTTCTTCAGAGTTACGCTAAAATTGCTTTAACAGTGAGTCCAAAAAAGAAATAAAATAATAGAAAGAACCCCGATATCTACCAAAACGAGAACCCTTAAAGCTATTGCAAAATCAAACAGTACCATAGTTGAGCATGACAGACGCAAGACAAAATAAAATATTTTAAAAATAATAAATATATCAAGCAAAACAGAGAAGTATAAGAAAAACAGCAAGATAAACTTGGGGCGTATGAGGGGCTCCATTAAGGATCATATTAATAATAAATTCATGGCATTGTTAACTAAAACCTAATAAAGAGCCATCCAGGGACCCTGGTAATATTGCTCTCAAAACAGAAAAGTATTTGACTGCTTTGGCAAGATCGTATTTACATGATTATGACAGTTAGACGCATTGGTGTCGAGAGCAATTAGAATAACCAGGTTAGACACGAATTTTCCAGTTCAGCTTAACTTTAAGCATCTCTTGAATTCCGAACTAGCATGAACTGCAGCCTCACAAAAATCGAAAAAAAAAAAAAAAGAAATCACTTCCTAATGATCTTTCATGAAGCTATAACGACAAAGCTATACAAAAATATCCTGGCCCTTGGGTACAAGAAGCATAACACGTGTATACACCAACATCGCATGCAGAACCCAAAGTAGTGTTTTGGGTAAAAACTAAAAGAAAATAAATTTTCGAAACATAAACTAAAATCTCGCATTTTAGAGAATAGATTCAAACCATAATCCAAACAAAATCAAGAAATCTTACCACTTTCTTTGTGGAAGCTTTGCAAATCCGTATTCTGGTTCGACACTCCACCCTGTTTCAAAAAGTTGAGGATTACTGAAACGGAGAAGCTGGGGAAGATGAGTGAAGCCGTTCTCTGATTTGAAGGTTTAAATTGAAGTATACCCAAGTTCTAAATTGAGCCTCTGACAAACGACAATCCTAACTTAATGGAGAAAAAATCACGTTTTTCTCGTGCCGGCCGGGGAACATTAACTGACCAAAAAAGACAAACTGAATAAGATAATAATAAAAAGAATAACAGAAGCTTTATGATCGACAAAAGAGTCAAAAAGACTTTATATATGGCTTGAATATATATCTACCTACTTTCAACAACTTCCCTGTACATGTGTACATATATGTTAATGCATGTCTCTCTCAGATATACTGGCCTAGATATTAAATTTGTATGCAGTCCAGCAAATGATGGCCTACAAATTACCAGCAAATCAACAAGACAAATGCTGCAAATAAAGTACCAGCTAGTTCATTGTTAATTTGAAGCAATAAAAACTGTCAAATAATTACAGCAAGTAAATTGACAGGATTCCACTAAGCCGAAATATTATTGAATGTAATGGTGTCTAATGCATTATATATGTATTTCACACATTGGAACTACCCGTGTATTATTTTATACATAGTTAAAATTAATAGTACAATAATTTAAATTAGAGTATTAGAACTTCAGATAGAAATTAAAATTTCACATACTTTTAAGCTAAAAGGAAAAAAAACTTTATCATAATCTCAGTACATTAATTGGGACATAACATCTTATATTACTAAAATATCAATAATGGGCTTCTGAGCTATATATGGGTGATTTGCTCCTTGACAACCAAATCTCCCTCTTCATCCTGGAAATTTTCTACGATATGTTATATTACTCATGAATTAGGCGCAACGTTTTAAAAAGGTTTTATATATGGCTTGAATGTCTACTTTCAACTACTCCCCTGTACATGTGTACATATATGTTAATGTTTTCTCTCAGAAATACTTTTAATTAAGCTTTACAACAAGTCCAAAATAATTTGTGAGTTTCAGGTTTCATTTGGTTTTCTTTATGAAGGGGAAACGAGGTTGCTTAATTTTCAGTTTGTGGCTTTCAGCTGTGTGCACTTTGTGATATGAAAACGCGGGAGCTTCAGCACTCCCCTTTAGAAAAAAAAAAAAAAAATGCCTTCCCTCTCACTCACTCATAAAATCACAACTGCTTTAAATATGGCTTGAATATCTAGCTACTTTCAACTACTTCCCTGTACATGTGGACATATATGACTTCTACTTTTTACTACACCTCCGTACATGTGTACATATATGGCTTGAATATCTACCTACTTTCAACAACATGTGGACATATATGTTATTAATGTTCTCTCTCAGATATGCAATAAAGGCGACAGGTAGCAGTACTGGCCGGAAAGCTCAGACTCTTTTTTTCTACATACCTGCTTGGATTCAGTTATCTCCCATCCTTCCCTTAATGATCTCTTGCTTGCTAGTACTCATGAATTAAGCACAATGTTTTAAAAAGGCTCTATATATGGCTTGAATATCTGGCAACGTACTTTCAACTACTCCCCTGTACATGCGTACAACTATGTTAATGTTCTCTCTCAGAAATACTTTTAATAAATCTTTACAACAACCCCAAAATAATTTAATGATCCTTTGCTAGTTAGTACTCATGAATTAGGCGCAGTACTGCTTTAAAAAGACTTTATATATGGCTTGAATATCTAGCTACTTCAGCTACTCCCCTGTACAAGTGTACATATATGTAAATGTTCTCTATCAATAATTTTTTCAGATTTTAGTTGGTTTTCTTTGCGAATGGGAAATGAGATTGCTTAATTTTCATATTGTACGAGAAAGAAGAGATCAAAACCAGAAATAACAGTCCAAATTTAAAATAATTTAACCCCTAGTTTTTAAATCCAATAAAATTCTCTGGCTCCATATTAATTAACAACTTTGTCCCTTCAATCTTATCTCAATCTCAAATATTCACAACCTTTCCAATCAGCAAACAATATTACATAAAGAAAAACTTCGAAGATGACAAGGTGGGTGTGTCCGGATCACTCTGGCAGCCTTTTCTGTAAAATCTCAGCTGGTTCAGATGAGTTTACATGTCTGCAGCAAAACCTCTTCACTGCTGTCTCTCTCTTTCAATATCCAACTAATTAATTAGTCTTCTTTCACATGGGGGGACCTCTGCGGTGCCCCCCAGTTTATTCTACATCTATTTATTATTTCAATTTCTTTCATTTGTCATGTCAAAGGAGACTACGCGTTGACGCTTTTCTCCTGGAGAACATTAATGGAGAAAAAATCACGTTTTTCTCAAGCAGGGGAACATTAATTGACAAAAAATACAAACTGAATAAGATAATAATAAAAAGAATAACAGAAGCTTTATGATCGACAAACGAGTCAAAAAGACTTTAAATATGACTTGAATATCTAACCTACTTTCAACAACTTCCCTGTCCATGTGTACATAAATGTTCTCTCTCAGATATACAATAAAGGCGACAGGTAGCAGCACTGGCCGGAAAAAGATATAAAAGGAAAATAGATAGAAAGCTCGATGAAGTACCCGGGACGAAAGCTTACATCTGTTCAATGGAAGAAAGTCTTTGAATAAATCAAAGACTAACTAGCTTCTCTATCGTGATAAGGGATGATATATATGTTTCTCCCTTTCTCTCAATATTGCAAGATCGGCTTTGGAGATGCTCATCGGCTCTCTGCAATCTCCTGGAGTGGCGCAGGAGAATGAGAAATAATTATTTAGTAATCTACAAAGTCTTCATAATTATATCATTCCATTTATATATATTGCTTCACTGGAAATATTTGTTGTACGTCATGCTTTTCACCTTTTGCTGCTTTTTCCACCTTTCCAGTAGGAGTCTCTGTTGATCCCACCATTCCATGCTTTTCAATAGCTTTTTCCACCTTTCTACTTCGTCCTGGGTCTTCCCCCTTCTTCTGTCTCTGCTTCACCTTCCACATCTATTGTGATTTCGGTGTTTGCTCCTAGATCGGCCATCCTTCACTCTGCTATAAAGAATATTTGGTTTTCAAGAGATGTTAGGGGAGTACTGACTTATAGTCCAAGACTCATTCTTTCTGGGGAATTTTGAAAGTAATAATAGACCAGCTTCTCCAATGCAAGAAAACTAATGTCATCTTGAGTACTCCAACTATTTGTAACATCTTGAAGAATGAATTTGGTTATCAACCAAGAGCAGGTATACCCATAAATCAAATGCCCACTTCTGACAACATTCATGGTCGTCCGTAAGAGGGAACTCATCCCAACAACACTTGTGAAATAGATCAGCAATGAACCGGTAATTGAACCGGCAAAACGTCAGATTTTGGTTGAACCGGTTCAATCGGGTCCAACGTGGTTGAACACTGCAATATTTTCCCTTTCCTTCTTTAGAGTTATGCTAAAATTGCATTAACAGTGAGTTCAAAAAAGAAATAAAATAATAGAAAGAAGAATCAAGAGACCCCGATCTACAAAACCGAGAACCCTTGAAGCTCTTGCAAAATCAAACATTACCATATTTAGGCATGATAGAGGCTAGACAAAATAAAATATTTTAAAAATAATAAATATATCAAGCAAAACAGAGAAGTATAAAAAAATAGCAAGATAAACTTAATAATTGAGACGTACGAGGGGCTCGATTAAGGCTCATATTGATAATAAATTCAACGTGTTGTTAACTAAAACCTAAAATGAGCCATCCAGGGACCTGCTAATATTGCTCTCAAAACAGCTGAAAAGTATTTGACTGCTTTGGCAAGATAGTATTTACATGATTATGACAGTTAGACGCATTGGAGTCGAGAGCAATTAGAATAACCAGGTTAAACACAAATTCAAGACTCTTTTTTTCTGCATACCTGCTTGGATTCCGTTATCGCCCATCCTTCCCTTAATGATCTCTTGCTTGCTAGTACTCATGAATTAGGCGCAATGTTTTCAAAAGGCTCTATATATGGCTTGAATATCTGGCTACTTTCAAATACTCCCCTGTAATTCTGCGCACATATATATGTTAATGTTCTCACTCAGAAATACTTTTAATTAAGCTTTAGCACAAGTCCAAAATAGTTTTACATTTTCAGGTTTTATTTGCTTTTCTTTGTGAAGGGAAAACGAGATTGCTTAATTTTCATATTGTACCACAAAGAAGATAAAACCAGAAAAAAAATCCAAATTTTAAATAATCTTACCTCGAGTTTCTCATACCTATAAAATTCACAGGCGCCATTTTAACAAGTTTTTCCGTTGTAATTTCTAATTTCAATTCTAATTTTTTTTTTTGAACTTTTAGAATCAGCAAGAAATATTACATAAAAGATTTTTTCGATAAAAAGTTTTACATAAAGGCGACTGCAATGGTCGACAAAAGAAAAATAAAAAAAGGATAAGGAAAAAGAAGGATACAATGGCGCCATATTAATTAATAACTTTGTCCCTTGTTTCTTATATTCTCAATCTCAAATTAATATCCGCAACTTTTCGAATCAGTAAACAATATCAGATAAAGATATAAGAAACAAAAGAAAGATAAGAGAAAAGCTTGTCACAGATGAGATGAAGTAGATGGTGGGGGTAGTATATACTTTAATTTGTTGGGGGTTCGTCAGCTTTCTTTTTTGCGGAAAGCTAAGTATCTGTTCAATGGAAGAATATCTTTGAATAAATGAAAGACTAGCTTCTCTACCTGTGGCGTACTTTTGCTGGGGTCGTGACAAGTACGCCACAGATAGAGAAGCTTCAGCACTCCCCTTTTAAAAAAACAAAAAAAAACGTCATGTACTCACGTACAGAAAATATATCTCAGTGGCACCGTCAAAGGAATAAAAGAAAGGGTGGAATAAAACAGCCAGATGACGTACGTTATAATAATATTGCAGAGAGACACGCGTCCCCGGCTGGCCGATCATTTCCTGGCTCTACTGAGCATCTGACTTGTGGGTGGGTTTTATTTGCTAGTTAATTAGCTCCTCCTCGACAACCAAATTCCCTTTTTCATCCTTGAAATTTTCCATTAGATCGATATGGGATTAGCCCGCTGATACAATTGGTGGATGATTGTGAACGTATAAATTAACCAGCTTGATATATATTAATGACGTTCTGTCTCAGGAATACTTTTAAGCTTTACAGAAAGTCCAAAATAATTTCCCATTTTCAGGTTTTATTTGGTTTTCTTTGTACGTGAATGGGAAATGAGATTACTTAATTTCCATATTGTACGAGAAAGAAGAGAAACCAAGAAAAAAAAAGTCCTCTGAATTTAAAGTAATCAAACCCGGAGTTTCTCAATCCTATAAAATTAATTCACAGGCGCTATATTAACAATAACTTTGTCCCTCCTTTCTTATCTCAATATAAAATTTTTTGAAACTCTTTTGGATCAGCAAGCAATACTACGTACATAAAAGCAAGAGCAGTGACCGCGCGACAAAGTAAAAGGATAAAGAGAAAAAGAAAAAAAAAGAAAAAGAAAAAGAGAAAAGGAAAAAAGAAGGAAAAGAGGATGCCAAATTAACAACCTTGTCCAAGATGAGATCAAATAGATCAGAAGCCCAGTAGATCAGGCAGGAAATCGGCTACGGGGATGCGCGGCTTTCTGCATTCTCTTGGAGTACTCAATTGGGTAGATTAAGTGGGTGGAGAGGAGACTCAATTATTTAGTACTCTACCAAGTCTTCTTAATTTGATTCATTCCATTGATATTGCTTAATTCATTGAAAAATGTTTGTTCTGACCTCAGATAATTTTCTCTTTGAATAGACCCATTCGTGTCGAGATGGAGCATGTCATGTGCAGAGAAGCGATCTCTCTCCAGTGATCCTTACCATCAAGTAATTATCCCAAATTCTGTAGTACTACGTACCAGTTAGGGATCATTATTAAGGGAAGGATGGAGGAGAATCCAAGATCAAGTACTGGAATAGTCGCGGTAACGAATATGGATGAAATGTAGAGGATTCAGTACCAAGCAGTACTACAGCTGTGGAAGTTGTAGAGAATCCTGCTGCCACGGCCAAGATCGAAGAGAATATTAAAGACTACTGTAACTGGATTGAACCCTTCCTTATTCAATCGCTTGAACAATCTCCAAAGGCTGATGCTGAAGTTTCTGCTTTCTTCAGAGTCCCACCACACATGCGTGAACGCGGAATAGGTGAGCTTCTTTATGATCCTAAGCACATCAACTTCTCCCAAATAAGGTCTATGTTACTCAATCCTAGGCATCCTGATGACAAGGAACGAAAGCTACTGAGCCATTACTATGATCATCTCCAATCAATCCTCGAAGCCAACAATAAGAGTTTGTCGGATTGCATGGAGATGATGGGTGCTCTAAATCAAGAAGAAATACTAAAAACCTGTTACCCAGAACAGGATAACCAGCAGAAAAGCGTATCCTCCATAGATTACCCTTACTTGTTAGCTTTACTGCTCAGCGGTTGCTTCATCATTGACCTAACTTTTCGGTGGAGTATGAATGACTTGTCCCCTGCATATGACCAAGAATGTGGTGGAATATGGGCTTCTGAGTTGTGGGTGGACTTGCTTCTAGTGGAGAACCAGATTCCATTCTTCATCCTGCAAAGTATACAAAAGACAATGCCGCCGTTCGTTCTTATTGCCGATTATTACCGTATTGAGTCGGCCGCCCTAGAGGAGGTTGTCTTATATTTCTTCAAAGATTTTCTTCCACTCAAAAAACCAAAGAAAGTAAATCAGCCCACAGAACAATTTCACCATCTGCAACATTTCGTTCACAAAAGTTTGCTTCCTGACAGAAAAGCAAAACAGCCCGAGCCCTTTTGGTGTACTAATTTTGCGCGCATCTTAGACTTTATCATTGTCTTCTTACGCTTCATAGATAAGTGCATTGGAATGTTGTGGTATCGAAGGGAAGATTCGAACACATGTGGGAATTTGTTTTTTTGTTGGGTTAGGAACTATTTTCGAATCCCAATAGTGCTAACAACTGCTGTCCCAACGGCAAGGAGGCTCCAAGTAGCAGGTGTACAGTTCAAGGCTGTAAAGAAGAAAGGGTTTGTTGTTGAATTCAAGAGGGGGGTATTGTGGCTTCCTTGCTTGCATGTTAGGAGCAACACCTATAAGTGCTTCATGAATCTTATAGCTTGGGAACATTGCTATCCTAAAGCAGGGAAGTACTTCACCAACTTCGTCATTTTTATGGATTACTTGATCAATGATTCCAAAGACGTGGAAGTTCTTATACAGAGTGGAGTTCTCGAACATTCCCTCTCCACAGACGATGAAGTCGTTCAAGTCTTCGACAATTTGGGCAAGGATTTAGTGTATACATATGATGAAGAATATGATTTCCTCTCAGAATTATTCAGAGAGCTGAATTACTACTGCGAGAACAAGTTTAACATCTGGAGAGCAAACCTAATGAATGAATACTTCAAGAGTCCCTGGTCAATAATTTCAGTGCTGGCAGCGTTGTGCATCATTCTACTTACTGCAACGCAGACTTTCTTTGCTGTGTTTTCCTACTTTCAGCCTCCATAAACATAGTAATTAATTAGTGAAATTTTTGTTGTTTTAGATTACTTATATATGTCATGTCATGTGTTTAAAGTTTGAATTTTTCTCTATTAGTTGTACTTGTTATTTAAATGTTTTATTTCTATTAAATGTAATTGCTTTTGGATTTGTATGTTCTTATTAATTGTAATTCATTAAATGGTAATTTTAATTAACAGTTTATGAAGTGGTCTATACTATTTGTGTTTTTCTGTTAATTGTAATTGATTATTAAAAGTTTATGATGTGCGTTTCCAACTCAGATTTCAGTCATATAGTCCAGTTTTGATAGAAATTAAAGCAGAAGAAAGAAGAACGATTAATTATGATATATGGAATTGATTAGAGGTACCAGAAAACAATATGGAAAAGAGGACTCGGCCGAGCACTAGTAGAAATGCGGCTTTTACTGGCGGTTCTTTATAAAGAACCGCTACATTTCGTTTCGATTTTTACCGCCGGTAAGTGATAAAACTTTAGCGCCGGTCTGGTTCTGTTCAGCGGCGGTTTTAAACTGCCGGTAAGCAAGTAAAAATTTATTCTTTGCAGCCCTACATTACCCTTGTTAAAAAATTTTTCAACCTTGCCTCTCACCCGACCTCTACGCTTCGGAAATTCTCCTCTTTCTTCTTCCTTCCCTCTCTTCACGAACGACGCACGGAAAGTAATTGTTTTTTCTCCTTTGAAGTTTTATATGCTTAGTTTTCTTCTCGGTTATGTTTCAGTAATTGTTTTTTCTCCTTTGAAGTTTTATATGTTTAGTTTTCTTCTTGGTTATGTTTCAGTAATTGTTTTTTCTCCTTTGAAGTTTTATATGCTTAGTTTTCTTCTAGGTTATGTTTCTTCTTCAGGAAAGGTGTATTGCATCTTTATGTTGGCAGCACGACGGAAAAGAAATAGAAGTTGGACTTGAAGATGGGACAATTTCACTACATGATGTTGAAGTGCGTATTGTTTATTAGTTAGTGTTAGTGGGAATAATTCCACATTACTTAGTTCTGGGAAAAATGTGCTTACTTTTGGGGAAAGACCTAATATTTGATGAGTCATTTGGGTTAAACCTGGACCCAACCTTTAACATAGAATTAGAGAAAGACAGTTTGCTCCATTGGGCTTAGTTTGTCTCCTGCTTACTTTATCCCCGGTCAGTTATCCATTTGTCATGCTCAGATGTGCGTATTTGTGGAATTGATGTCAAATGTAATCCTTTGGTGATTAGTTTGGGGAATGATCTCCTAAATTTTAGGTAAGCGGCGTAGAATGGACTAGGCCAAAATGGCAGTATTTGTTTCATGTAGTTCATGGGAAACAACTTGTCAAAAGGTACAAGGGCCTGTTAATGTCAAATGGGAATCTGGAAAGAAATAAAAGATTAGTGAAATTGACCCGATAAGAGTGATGGGAAGAATTGAAGAAAAAGGTGGGGTGAGGTTTCATGTTGCAAATCACGTTGTAGTTGAAATGTGGCAGTGGTGGTGATGATGATATATTTTTGAGTGAATGCAGAGCTCTATTTCTCTATATCTGCCTTTGTCTTTGTCTTTGTCTCTTTTGCTCCCTCTCTCTCTCGCTCTCTCTCTCTTCTTTTGTTTTTCATGTCAATTTTGAGGTCACTGTTGGAGACGTGGATTATATGTTGTAGTATCCTTAATGCCATCCATACTTGTAAGTATGCTTTTGTTTGTTATGGAAACAAATACCACATTACTTTTCTTGAGTTTTAATTGATACATATCTATTCACATTCTGTAAACATCTAGTTGATGCAATATATGGTCATTAAAGCTATAATTCTTATACTGGGTGTCTTATGTGGCTAACTTTCGAAATCTTGGGTGCCTGGGTTCATTGGTTGTTCACGCTCTTTAGGTTTTACATGTATCATATTTTGTCTAAAATCACAAAGCACATAAATGAGATTTCTATGAACAAAAACAAAAGAAAAAAGAAAGTTGTCACATGTAAACTTCAGAAATCTTATCACAAATGAAAAAAGAAAGTTGCACTCTTTCTATGCACACAATAATTTATGATTACATCATGTATATCAATGTTGGTCTCTTCACTTATGTTATTGTTGCTTAGGTATTAGGCCATTTCAGAATCATAAAGAGTAGTACGCCACTGCATTTTTAACTCCTATTGAAGTTGGTTGTTGTCGTCCTCCATCTGAGTGAGTGCTTCAATTTAGAAATTTCATTTCTTGTTTCATTATTGAAAGTTATACTTTAGAAGTAATGATCCCCTGATTTGAGAATTGATCAAATAAACACTTATAGCATGAGAGCAAAGAATTCCAGGCCACAACACTAATATTATCACAGCAAAGTATAGATGATAAATTCAGATCCTTGCACTCAACTGTTTTCTCTCTTTCTTTCCCTCTACCCACTCTTTCACTTTAACAAAGTATGAGAGAGGAAGGAGAGAGAGAAGGAGAGAGAATAGCATTAAAAAATCTGATTATCATGTGTGGAATAGGATTGAAATCATAATCCATTAACAATTTTTACAACTTGTCTTTGTGTTTTATACATGGTAAGTATGAGATAGACTAATAAATTTTGTGTATTCGTTATAGATAATTTACTAACTCATACATTTGTGATATATGGTAGGTCCATCACAATTTGTTGAACCGTTAATTGGAATAGAGGACTTGGAGACATAGGATCCAGACCTCGATGATGATGAGACACTCCCACCAGAGGAGACGGAGCCACCTGTAAAACCACCACCGACTCCTACACAGGCTAGTAGAGGTCCTGCCAGAGCGACCTCACTCATGCCCAATTTAGGGGAGAAACATGTAGTCGTGTTAAAAAATGGTCAAATGACCAATGAGGAAGCGGGAAACTTCTCACGCATGGTTGGCTCCGACTGCCGTCAAGAACAGTATTTTGTTTTGCATAAAATGTGGAGGGCCCAACGTGACTGGTTCGATCAGTGGTTCGAGGCAATGTCGGTATGTATGCAACCTAGCTAATTGAAATTATCTCTTTTCATATAGATATGTCACTCTATTAGCACTCTAGTTTGATCAGTCCTTTTTATTTGTACTGTAGCAATCGTACAAGTGGGTTGATGATGATAGAACAATAGAGCTAAGTAGCACAGAGGCAAAAAAATTCCTTAAGCCCATTCTTCAAAAATTAATTAGGGACAATCGGTGCTACTTGAGGAGAGACTGCGTTGAAGGCAGGAACCCGGAAGAGTATGCAACTACTCCCATCCCGACCATTACTCAAGATTCGTGTGATCTTTTACTGACGTATTGGGAGCAAGAACAAGTGAAGGAAATGTCCAAGAAGAACAAGATCAATCAGTCTAAGCAAAACATCGTTCACACTCTCGAGACTAGGTCATTGCCTCGGTACTATGAGCAACATGTAAGTATTCATCCTACCATTTTTGTAATTTTCATAAGTACACGAAGACAGTTTATTAATGGATTAATGTTTTTGAAAATAGAAAAAGGAACAAGGGGATTGTTTTAGTCTGTTTCATGGTTACGTTGGGGAGCACAGGAAAAAGGATGGGACGTTTCTTACTGATGGCACACGAGAAAAATGTGTAGGTTTCTAAGTTAACATAATTCTTAAGTTACTATATAAGATAGGAGATTAATATATTTCTATAATGTGTTTTGCAGGAACATTTACGCGCAGAAGCCATCGTTCGCCAGGTCTCTGAATCGAGAGGCCCTGAAGATTTGAGATCCGTATTGGATCATCTGCATGGTGGACATTACGGTGGATACGAGAGAGGTTTTGGCCATGGTTATGTACATAATCGGGTGGGTCGGCCGTGCAAGTCAGCGTCCATTCAAGAAGCTGCATCACTGAGGGAGGAAGTGACGGAGTTGAAGAACAAAGAGGCTGCCACACAGAGAGAGTTGGCGATTATGAGAGAGCAAATCACCATTTTGGCGCAATTACATCAACATCAACATCGTGGTATGTTATACCTTTGTTATTAACTAATTATGGTGGGTGATGGTCGTTATTTTTAATTAAATATTAATTGATTTTTTAATTTATTGATGCAGGCGATGAGTTGGGGACTCAGGAGGATGGAATGGTTGAGTAACAATTTCCTTTGATATTCGTTCCTTGTAATGATACATTACTCAGTGTAGTTAAGTTCAATTACATTATCGTTCTTTGAGTAACTATTAACTTTTGTGCAAAGCGTTATTTATTTTTTAGTAGATTAATTTGTGCAGATTTAGTCATCTAAATTTTAGTCATCTAAATTTTTGTATTAGTGGAATGACTGAAACAGGATGTGTAATGAATGATGATGCATCCAAACAAAGAAAAATATCATTAAAAAAATAATTTTTTAAAAAATTAACGAAATTTACCGGCTGTTATTCGACCGCCGAAAACAAATAACTGAAATCACCGTCGGTCATAAAAACCGCCGGTAATCTTTAATGGAAATCCACCGGCAGTTAAACAAAACCACCGGCTTAAATTTTAAAATTATTTACTGGCGGTTTAAAAACCGCCGATAAGGGACCTAGGAAAATATTTCCCGGTGTTTTGTTTTTCCCCGGTAATTTATATGTATTTTATACTGGCGGTAAAAAATGCCGGTAAATTACCGGCGCTTTTTTGTGCTTTATGACCGCCGGTACAACTTTACCGTCGCCCAGTTTACCGGCGATAATGTTTCCGCCGGTAAGTAGTTTACCGGCGGTTTTGGGGCCTTTACTCGCGGTTTTCAACAGCCGGTAAAGGCCGCTTTTTTCGCAGTGGAGGCTAGCAATAGTTGAATAGTTTGTCATGTATGTCACTGCTAGGACAGACCTTCACCTTCTCGAGGAGCTTCAGAACCTCCTTTTAACGCAAGAACATCGTTTTGAATATCTAGCTACTTTCAACTACTCCCCTGTACTTGTGTGCATATATGTAAATGTTCTCTATCAATAATTTTTCAGATTTTATTTGGTTTTCTTTGCAAATGGGAAATGAGATTGTTTAATTTCCATATTGTACGAGAAAGAAGAGATCAAAACCAGAAATAACAGTCCAAATTTAAAATAATCAAACCCGGAGTTTTTCAATCCAATACAATTCACAGGCGCCATTTTGACAAGTTTGGTCATTCTAATTTTTCAAATCTCATAATTTTTTAAACATTTAGAATCATAGAGCAATATTACATAAGATTAATGCTAGACGGATTTAGGCGGACACACCTATCTGGCGTATATGTTAATCTAAACCCTTAAAAATATAAATTTTTTTTTTTATAAAATTCTATTTTTAAGATGATAAACCCTAGGCAATGGGTTTAATTAACATGTACATTGGATATCGGATAGGTGGTCCGCTCTATAACATAAATGCGACAGCAGTGTAGTGACCGACATAAGAAAAATGTGGCGCCATATTAATTAACAACTTTATATCTTCTTTCTTTTATCTCTTCTCTACTCGAAGATGACAACGTGGGTGTGTCCGGATCGGCTGTCTTTTCCGAGCGTGGAGCGTCCTTTAAAATCTCTGATTCAGATGAATTTACATGTCTGCAGCAAAATCCTTTCGCTGCGGTCACTGCAGCAAAATCCTTTCGCTGCGGTCACTGCAGCAAAATCCTTTCGCTGCGGTCACTCTCTTTCAACTTCCAACTAATTAATTAGTCTTCTTCTTTTTTTTTTATTGGAAGATTATTTTCTATTATAGCAGGGAAATGCATGTCATGTAGTTTACTTAGAGTGATACATTCATCCGAAAATACCAAAGGTGGGCTAATCCCGTTCTGTAATTTGTCTTCCATAATTAAACATATTTCTCAAAAAGTACGGTATTCTTTCTTTCCATATGTGAATGTTGTGGTTACCGTTAATTGCCTGCACCACCGAGCCTTCCTTTGCCAGTCTGTCTGCTACATTGTTTGCCTCCCTGTAAGCATGCTGCAGATGGTATGATGGATGCGCCCTTAAGAGTTCCTGGCATGAAGCTACTAGTGGGGTCAAACGCCAATGGCAGGTTGCCTTGCCCGCTGAAACCACTAACTAAGAATCCCCCTCGATTATAATCTATTTGTCAGCGAAAAAATGAGCCAATAGACATAGGGTGAGTAATAATGCACTAAGCTCGGCCTCATTATTTGTTTTTTTTTTGGGAAGGCCCAATAGGCCGCTAGGAGACAGGACCCTTGTGAGTTTCGAATAATAGTTCCACTACCCGCTGGATGCTGGTGCAAGAAAAATGATCCGTCAAAGTTAGCCTTCAAAATTTCTGGAGGAGGGGGTAGTATGTGAAGGCTTGGGTTCTCGAGGGGGATTTCAGAAGGGATGGTTTTTTGAGTAGCAATGTCCTCGGTTATGTATGTGATGAGAAGACTAATTAATTATTAATTGAAGAAGACTAATTAATAATTAATTAGTCTTCTTCAACCATACTGCATGTCCCACCCCCTGTAGATATTAGATAATGGAATCTCGTGTTTCACATATAGGGGGGACGTCTGCGGTGCCTTTCAATGTCAAGTCATCGTCGTCCTAACTAAACAGGTACATGAACTGAAGAATGGCAAGTGGGGAATTTACTTTTGGTAAATAATGAGTTGAACGTCAGTTTCCTCGAAACTGGGTGTCCCCTGTTTTTCATTCTCTGCAAACTAAAAGCTGAATGGACCATGAATATGGAATTTCGAACACTGGCCCGGGTCGAATCACTAACGTCGGTGGGGATTTTCCAGTTTCCCATGTCAAGATGCACGAATTCGCCGCCGTAAATGGTCGCCGTAGCCTTTACTACTCCTACATTTCTTGTTTTGCACCACCCATTGTTTGAATAGAGAAGAGGTCAAGTTCTGTTTTTTATTTTGTAACAGGGAGGCTTAGGAACGGACGCGAAATAGCGGTCTTCTTTATCTTCACGAGGCTCAAGATCATTCACCGGGATCTCAAACCCAGTAACGACTTGCTCGACCTCGACATGAACCCCAATATTTCTGATTTCGGAATGCATGTCTCGGATATTCGTCACGGACGAGGCCCAAGGCAATACCAGCAGAATCGTCGGCACTTTGTAAGTGCAGTACCATGATTAATTCTGATGACCATATGTAGTGGTATTGATTGAACTGCAACAACGGTTGAATTAATGCAGCAGGTGTTAAAGATGGAGACAATTATAGTGGGTGGGTCCCACTAATAAGTGGGATTCCCACCCACTTAATTAAAAATGCAACCCCCCTTTATGAAATCTTAAGGGGTTTCATAAGGGGGCGGCATGGCAGGCGCGAACGCGCCGAACCGGGCGCCGCATGGCGGGCGCCGACCATGGCGGGCGCCAACCATGGTGGGCGCCGAACAAAGCAGGCGCCGACTGAAGATGGCCTCCTATAAATAGGAGCTTTCGGCCTCTTCTGTAACAACACAATCAGAGAGAATTCTTATGTGTACGAGAGCTTCAGTCTAGAAGCTAGATAGCAGGAGAAGTTGAGTTGAGTGTTTGAAGCCTCTGCGTAGGCACAAAATACAGTGTAGTATTTTGTATTCCTCTTTCTTTGAGATAGTGAAATATTTTTTGGTGTGGGTCCGTGGATGTAGGCAATTTGGCCGAACCACGTTAAATTTCGGTGTCTTATTTTTGGGCGTCAATTATTTTTCTCGGTGGCATATGATATTGCGTGGGTCCCACTGATTTTGGGCGGAATTAGTAGCGTCCCAATTCCCAACAACTGGTATCAGAGCAGGGTTCGTAATTTTTTCTTTAAATTTTTAGTATGCTCTGTGGTTGCAGCATAGGCTGATCTTCCACATCAGAAAAGTATTTTGAGAAAATTACGTTCTTTGCGTTTGAGTGGGAGCGATGGCCACAGAGGAGAAAATTTCCAAAATTGACAAATTTGATGGCAAAAATTTTGGATTTTGGAAAATGCAAATGGAGGACTACTGGTACCAGAAAGATCTGTACATGCCGCTGAAAGAAAAGCCAGAAGGCATGAAGGAGGACGAGTGGGAGCTGCTTGATCGAAAATCACTCGGCGCAATCAGATTGACATTGTCAAGGTCAGTTGCTTTCAATATAAAAAATGAGAAGACAATGGCGTCTCTCATGGCAGCTCTATCCAGCATGTATGAACAGCCGTCTGCAGCAAATAAAGTTCATTTGATCAAGAAATTGTTCAATATGAAGATGAGTGAAAGCGGGAGATTCAGACCCCACCTCAACGAGTTCAATGAGGTGACAGATTAATTATCAACGGTCGAAGTCACTTTTAGTGATGAAGTTCGAGCCTTGTTGATTCTTGGACAGTTGCCCGAGAGTTGGAATGGCACAGTCACAGCCATTAGCAGCTCGGCCGGCAAGTCCAAATTGAAGTTCGATGATGTCGTGAGCATGATCTTAATCGAAGAGATCCGGCGACGGTCGGATGGAGCTTCTACTTCAGCGCCGCTCTCAGCGTAGATAGCAGAGGCAGAAATTCATATAGAGGGCATGGTCGTGGACCCAGACAAGTCGAGCAATGGCAGACCGAAATCCAAAAACCACAGAAATCCCAACAAGTCAAAGCATGTTGAATGTTGGAATTGTGGTCAAGCCGGACACTATAAAAATCAGTGTAAGGCACCTCAAAGGGAAACAGAGAATAAGACCGAGGTCAATATAGTGACCAAAGAAGCATGCGATGCTTTAATTTGCTCTATGGAGAAGAAGGATATTTTTGGGTAATAGACTCGGAGCATCTTTCCATGCCACATAAATCGACACTATTTTGCAAACTATGTGTCGGGAAACTATGGAGAAGTATATCTCGGAGATGATCATCCTTGCAGCGTGGTGGGCATTGGAGAAGTTCAGATCAATCTCAATGGATCTGCCTGGAAATTGAAGGACGTGAGACATATTCCAGAGTTGAGGAAAAATTTGATCTCTGTCAAACAATTGTCAAGAGAAGGTTGTGACACACACTTCTCAGGTGATTATTGGAAAATCACTAAGGGTGCCATGATAATAGCACATGGCAAGGATAGTGGTACCCTATATACAACAGCAAATGCATGTGTGTCAATCGCAGTTGCAGATAGCAAAGACATGAACCTGTGGCACCAAAGACTTGGACACATGAGCCAGAAAGGGCTCAAGTACATGCATTCAAAAGGGAAACTACCGGAGCTTCAGACTACTGAAATAGACTTTTGTGAAAGTTGTATTTTCGGGAAGCAAAAACGGGTGAGTTTCAATACAAGTGGCAGAACTCCGAAGAAAGAGAAGCTTGAACTTGTTCACACAGATGTCTATGGTCCAACTACAGTTTCATCAATTGGCGGAAAGTCATACTTTGTGACTTTCATTGATGACCACTCAAGAAAAGTGTGGGTTTACTTCTTGAGACACAAATCAGAAGTCTTTGACGTGGTCAAAAAGTGGAAAGCCATGGTGGAGAATGAAACTGGCAAACGTGTAAAAAGGCTGAGATCCGACAACGGTGGAGAATATGAAGACGCAACGTTCAAGAAATTTTGTTACCTAAATGGTATCAAGTTGGAACGAACGCTGCCAGGAACACCGCAACAAAATGGAGTTGCAGAGCGCATGAACAGAACGTTGACAGAAAGAGCCAGAAGTATGAGGATACATGCAGGCCTGCCAAAGCAATTTTGGGCAGAAGCTGTCAACACGGCGGCGTACCTAATTAATCATAGACCGTCGGTACCATTGGAGTACAGGATACCGGAAGAAGTTTGGAGTGGAAAGGAAGTGATACTTTCTCATTTGAAAGTATTCGGTTGTGTCGCATATGTACACATTAGTGATAATGCCAGGAGTAAGTTAGACTCCAAATCACTAAAGTGCACTTTCATTGGATATGGTGGAGATGAGTTTGGATACCGATTTTGGGATGACCAAAACAAAAGGGTCATTAGAAGTCGGGATGTCATATTCAGTGAAAGGGTGATGTACAAGGACAGAAATGCAATGCAGTCCAACGACACAACAGATTTATGATCCAACATATGTCATTCCGGATGATAGTCCTACGTCGAAGCAAACAGATGAGAGTTTGCAGGCAGATGAGCCGGTCACAGAGGTTAATTCACCACAACCTCCTGCTTCGACCCCTATTCTAAGAAGGTCAAGCCGACCTCATGTTCCAAACAGGAAATACATGAATTACATGTTATTGACCGGCGCGGTGAACCTGAATGCTATGACGAGGCATGTCGGTGGGAGATTCTCATCAAGTGGGAGCTTGCTATGAAAGACGAGATAAAGTCTCTTATCTCAAACCAGACATGGGAACTAGCTGTGTGTTGCCCAAAGGGAAGAAAGCACTCCACAATAAATGGGTGTACAGAATAAAAAAGACGAACATGATGGTTCAAAGAGATACAAGGCGAGATTGGTAGTCAAAGGTTTCCAGCAGAAAGAAGGAATTGACTATACAGAGATTTTTTCGCCAGTTGTGAAGCTGACAACAATTCGATCAGTGTTGAGCATTGTTGCAGCAGAGGGCTTGCACTTGGAGCAGTTAGATGTAAAAACTGCCTTCCTCCATGGTGACTTAGAGGAGGAAATATATATGCAGCAACCAGAAGGTTTCTCAGTGAAAGGAAAAGAGAAACTTGTGTGCAAATTGAAGAAGAGCTTATACGGCTTAAAGCAAGCCCCAAGACAGTGGTACAAGAAGTTTGACGGATTTATGCAGAACAATGGTTACACGAGGTGTAATGCTGACCATTGCTGTTACTTCAGACGACTCGAGTCCAGCTATATAAATTTGCTACTCTATGTCGATGACATGTTAGTAGCCGGATCAGACATGGACGAGATTAAGAAGTTGAAAAAGCAATTATCGGCGAAATTCGAAATGAAGGACTTAGGTGAAGCAAAGCAAATTCTAGGGATGAGAATTTGTCGAGACAAGCAAAATAGTGTTTTGCGCTTGTCACGATCAAGTATATTAATCAAGTTCTTCAAAGGTTCAGCATGAGCACTGCAAAACCTGTCAGCACGCCATTAGCAAATCACTTCCGTTTGTCGAAGGACCAGTCTCCTAAGACCGAGGAGGAGAAACACTTCATGGCTAAAATTCCATACGCCTCAGCCATTGGAAGTTTGATGTATGCCATGGTTTGCACGAGACCAGATATTGCTCATGCAGTGGGAGTTGTGAGCAGATTTATGGCAAATCCTGGAAAGCAGCATTGGGAAGCAGTAAAGTGGATATTGAGATATCTACGGGGAAGTACTGAGAAATGCTTATGTTTTCGACGGGGCGATGTAACACTACGAGGTTTCGTAGACGCAGATTTTGCTGGTGAGGTAGATCGCAGGAGGAGTACTACCGGTTATGTCTTTACAGTTGGTGCTACTGCAGTTAGTTGGATTTCGCAAATACAGAAGATTGTTGTGTTATCAACTACAGAAGCAGAGTACGTGGCAGTAACTGAAGCTAGCAAAGAAATGATATGGTTACAAGGTTTGTTAGCAGAATTGGGTTGCGACCAGGAGAAGAATATTTTGCATAGTGATAGTCAGAGTGCAATACATCTTGCGAAGAATTCTGCATTTCATTCGAGGACGAAGCATATTGGACTCCGATATCATTTCATCAGATCACTCTTGGAGGATGGAGTGTTGAAACTTGAAAAAATTCAAGGTACGAAAAACCCAGCCGACATGATGACCAAGACAGTAACCAAAGAGAAACTGGAGTTGTGCTCAGCTTCAGTTGGTCTTCTGCAGTGAAGACATAAGAAGATGCCCACACCAGATTCCACTATACTGAAGAATGTTGTCTCCAAGTGGGAGATTGTTAAAGATGGAGACAATTATAGTGGGTGGGTCCCACTAATAAGTGGGATTCCCACCCACTTAATTAAAAATGCAACCCCCCTTTATGAAATCTTAAGGGGGTTTCATTAAGGGGGGGCATGGCGGGCGCCGCATGACAGGCGCCGAACACGCCGAACCAGGCGGGCGCCGCATTGCGGGCGCCGACCATGGCGGGCGCCAACCATGGTGGGCGCCGAACAAAGCAGGCGCCGACTGAAGATGGCCTCCTATAAATAGGAGCTTTCGGCCTCTTCTGTAACAACACAATCAGAGAGAATTCTTATGTGTACGAGAGCTTCAGTCTAGAAGCTAGATAGCAGGAGAAGTTGAGTTGAGTGTTTGAAGCTTCTGCGTAGGCACAAAATACAGTGTAGTATTTTGTACTCCTCTTTCTTTGAGATAGTGAAATATTTTTTGGTGTGGGTCCGTGGATGTAGGCAATTTGGCCGAACCACGTTAAATTTCGGTGTCTTATTTTTGGGCGTCAATTATTTTTCTCGGTGGCATATGATATTGCGTGGGTCCCACTGATCTTGGGCGGAATTAGTAGCGTCCTAATTCCCAACAGCGGGTACATGTCGCCATGCATGAATAGACATACCAAGAGGGTGGCAGTGATCCATACGCGGACGAGAATACCCAGTGGGTGATTTTTTCTATCAGGAAGGATAGTTTGGTGAACCAAATGAAGAAGGTATAAGGAGAAACAGACTGGTTCATTTGATCCCTCGCTAATTTCTCTTTAAAAAGTTTTTTTTTTTTGCAGTGCTATAAAATCTTTGAAGTAATAATAAATAAGCTTCTCCAAGGTGAGAAAACTAATGTCATCTTGAGTACTCCAACTGTTTGTAACATCTTGAAGAATGAATAATAAAATTTGGTTCTCAACCAAGAGCCAGTCTACCCATAAATCAGATGCCCACTTGCGACAACATTCAGGGTCCTCCTTAAGAGAGACCTCATCCCAGTAACACTTGTGAAATAGATCAGCTATGAACCGGTCATTGAATCGGCAAAACATCTGATTTTGCTTGAATTGGTTCAATTGGGTCCAACCGGCCGATGGTTGAACACAGCAATATTCTTTTTTCCATTCCTTCTTTAGAATTATGCTAAAATTGTGTGAACAGTGAGTTCAAAATCTAGTAACAGTACATCCTCCAGAATTAAAAAAAAAAGAAATAAAATAATAAAAGGAACAATCAAGAGACCCTGATATCTACAAAACCGAGAACCTTTAAAGCTCATGCAAAATCAAACATTACCATATTTAGGCATGACTGAGGCTAGACAAAATAAAATATTTTAAAAATAATAAATAAATCAAGCAAAACAAAGAAGTAGGGGATCCATTAAGGTTCATATTCATAATAAATTCAATGTATTGTTAACTAAAACCTAAAAAGGAGCCATCCTGGGACCCTGGTAATATTGCTCTCAAAACAGAAAAGTATTTGACTGCTTTGGCAAGATCGTATTTTCTTTAATTGACAAAAAAGCAAACTGTATAAGATAATAATAAAAAGAATAACAGAAGCTTTATCGACAAAAGAGTCATGTGATATTTTCTTGTTTTCAAACTTAAGAAATAGACAGATCGAGGAAGTGATTAATGTTATTTCATTGCTGTGAGAACAGATAATCTCTTGCATTATTGCAAAACGACAGTGTGTTTTAAAAAGGCTTTATATATGGCTTGAATATCTAGCTACTCTCAACTACTCCCCTGTACATGTGTACATATATGTTAATGTTCGCTCTCAGATATACAATAAAGGCGACAGTTAGCAGTTCTAACCAGAACAATATAAAAGGAAAAAAGAAAGAAAGCTTGTCACTGATGAGATGAAGTAGATGGTGGTGGTAGTACTTTAATTTGTTGGGGGTGCCTCTGCTTTCTTTCTTGGGGAAAGCTTATTATCTGTTCAATTGAAGAAAATCTTTGAATAAATCAAAGACTAGCTTCTCTATCTGTGGCGTACTTTTAATTGTTGGAGTCGTGATAAGGGATGATCGGCACTGCAGACCACGAGCGCGGCTGTATAGTTCGTCCCTTATTTCTCGCAATATTGTAAGATCGGCTTTTGGAAATGCTCGATCGGCTCTCACATTATCTTGGAGTCTATCGGGTTGATAATTAAGTGGATAGAGATGAGAAATAATTATTTAGTACTCTACCAAGTTTTCATAATTTGATTCATTCCATGGATATATATTGCTTCACTGGAAAATATTTGTTGTACGTGCATGACTTAATTCTGAAGCCTGGTTTTTTTATTCTGACCACAGCTAATTTTTCTCTTTGAATAGATCATTCGTGTCGAGATGGAGCAATATTAATTGTACGTACGTACCAAGGGATATATCATTATTAAGGGAAGGATGGAGGAGGATCCAAGATCAAGTGGATTAGTCTCAGTACCGATTAATATGGATGGAAAAACAGAGGATTCAGTACCAAGCAGTACTACAGTTGTGGAAGATGTAGAGAATTTTGTAGCCACGGCCAAGACCGAAGAGATTAAAGAGTACTGTATCAGGATTGAATCCTTCCTTCAAACGCTTGAACAATCTCCAAAGGCTGACGCTGAAGTTTCTGCTTTCTTCAGAGTCCCACCACACATGCGTGCACGCGGAAGAATTAAGCTTCTCTATGATCCTAAGCACATCAACTTCTCACAAATAAGGTCTATGTTGCTCAATCCTAGGCATCATGATGACAAGGAACGAAAGCTACTGAGCCATTACTATCTTCATCTCCAATCAATCCTCCAAGCAAACGACAAGAGTCTGACGGATTGCATGGAGATGATGGATAAGCTGAATCGAGAAGAAATACTAAAATGTTGTTACCCGGAACTAGATAACCAGCAGAAAAGCGTATCCTCCATAGATTACCCTTACTTGCTAGCTTTACTGCTCAGCGGTTGCTTCATCGTTGACCTAATTCGTCGATGGAGTATGGATGAGTGGTCCCCTGCATGTGACCAAGAATGTGGTGGAATATGGGCTTCTGAGTTGTGGGTGGACTTGCTTCTAGTGGAGAACCAGATTCCATTCTTCATCCTGCAAAGTATAATACAAGAGACTATGCCGCCGGCGTTCTTTCTTATTGCCGGTAAGTACCGTGTTAAGTCCGATGCCCTAGAGGAGCTTGTCTTTACTTTCTACAACGATTTTCTTCCACTGAAAAAACCAAAGAAAGAAAATCAACCCAAGGAACAATTTCACCATCTGCTACATTTCGTTCACCAATGTCTGATTCCTGACGTAAAAGACGAACGTCACAGGTGCTGTACCTTCTGGGACCCCTTGGCCGTGTTACATTTCATTTTGTTCATCTATCTACCGACATGTATCTTCATGATATGTGCATATATCAGGAAATGTTTGGGATACTTGTGGGATCGAAAAGAGCACCATATCCCGGTTTGTTTTACGGATTGTTTGGTGCACTGTGCACCCAAATTTCCGGAAAGCTGGCGGGAATATTTACTGCATTTTCGAGCTCCAGCAGTGCTAACAACTGCTGTCCCAACAGCGAGGAGGCTCCAAGATGCAGGTGTACAATTTAAGCCTGTAAAGAAAAAAGGGTTTGTTGTTGAATTCAAGAGGGGGGTATTGAGGCTTCCTCGCTTGCATGTTAGGAGCACCACCTTTAAGTGCTTCATGAATCTTATAGCCTGGGAACACTGTTATCCTAAAGCAGGGAAGTACTTCACCAACTTCGTCATTTTTATGGATTACTTGATCAATGATTCCAAAGACGTGGAAGTTCTTATACAGAGCGGAGTTCTCCAACATTCTCTCTCCACAGATTATGAAGTCGTTCGAGTCTTCAACGGGTTGGGCAAGAACTTAGTGTATACATATGATGAAAAATATGACTTCCTTACAAATTTGTCCAGAGAGCTGAATAACTACCGCAAGAACAAGTTTAACATCTGGAGAGCAAACCTAGTGAATGAATACTTCAAGAGTCCCTGGTCAATACTTTCAGTGCTAGCAGCGTTGTTCATCATTGTACTTACTGCAACACAGACTTTCTTTTCTGTGTTTTCCTACTTTCGGCCTCCAAAAACAATGTAATTCAAGAAATTTTTGTTGTTTTAAATTCTTTATATATGTCATGTGTGTTTAAAGTTTGTGTTTTGCTCTATTAGTTGCACTTTTTATTTAAATATATATTTTATTTCTATTAAATGTAATTGTTTTTGGATTTGTATGTTCTTATTAAGTGTAATTCATTAAATGGTAATTTTAATTATCAGTTTATAATGTGGTCTATACTATTTGTGTTTTTCTGTTCCTTGTAATTGATTATTAAAATTTTATGATGTGCGTTTCAAACTCAGATTTTGGTTATATAATCCAGTTTTCATAGAAATTTAAGCTGAAGAAAGAAGAGGGATTAATTATGATAAATGGAATGATTAAGATGAACAGAGTACTCGGCCGAAGCTGGCTGTAGATCAGGATATATGAACTGTTTATCATGTATGTCACATGTAGGACAGATCTAAACCTTTTCCAGCTCAGGAACTCAGGAACTGTGTTCAAATCGTCTTGTTCTAATTGGGTTTTGAGAAGCCGGCCTTTAAATTAATACAAAAAATAAAAATTATTAAAATCTGCCATAGTCAACGAAACTCAACAAGGGAGTCTCGACAAACCTTTCTTAACGCCTCTGACAAATTCATATCGATCTGTCGTTGTTGTGGGGATAACTTGCATAAAAAGGTTTAGATCTGTCCACTGTGCTTACATACTGCAACACACTTTCCTTTACAGAACACAATTCCTTCTTTACAGAACAATTCCAATGGTTTTTAATAGAGTTATCAGCCCTGTAAATCCTGAAATTACAAAATTATATACTAAAAATGAATAATTAAAAAAAAAAGCTGAATTGGCTGAAGATAAATATACGCTGCTCATTGCTGAAATACAGATATGCCATTTTATTTTTAAAGGACTGATAAGTTGCAATCACGAGCAAATAATGAAATAATTCAATAATACAGATATGCCACGCAAAAACCTTATGAATATTTTAGCTCCAAGAAGCAAACACGAAATTTTACTGACAGAGGAGCGTGATAAAATACTTTTAGTCTTTAAAGTCATTTGCAGGTGAGAGAGAGAGAGAGAGAGAGAGAGAGAGAGAGAGAGAGAGAGAGAGAGAGAGAGAGAGAGAGAGAGAGAGAGAGAGAGAGAGAGAGAGAGAGAGAGAGAGAGAGAGAGAGAGAGAGAGAGAGAGAGAGAGAGAGAGAGAGAGAGAGAGAGAGAGAGAGAGAGAGAGAGAGAGAGAGAGAGAGAGAGAGAGAGAGAGAGAGAGAGAGAGAGAGAGAGAGAGAGAGAGAGAGAGAGAGAGAGAGAGAGAGAGAGAGAGAGAGAGAGAGAGAGAGAGAGAGAGAGAGAGAGAGAGAGAGAGAGAGAGAGAGAGAGAGAGAGAGAGAGAGAGAGAGAGAGAGAGAGAGAGAGAGAGAGAGAGAGAGAGAGAGAGAGAGAGAGAGAGAGAGAGAGAGAGAGAGAGAGAGAGAGAGAGAGAGAGAGAGAGAGAGAGAGAGAGAGAGAGAGAGAGAGAGAGAGAGAGAGAGAGAAACCGAGAGAGAGAGAGAGAGAACCGAGAGAGAGAGAGAGAGAACCGAGAGAGAGAAACCCAGAGAGAGAGAGAGAGAGAGAGAGAGAGAAACCGAGAGAGAAACCGAGAGAGAGAGAGAGAGAGAGAGAGAGAGAGAGAAACCGAGAGAGAGAGAGAGAGAGAGAGAGAGAGAGAGAGAGAGAGAGAGAGAGAAACCGAGAGAGAGAAACCGAGAGAGAGAGAGAGAGAGAGAGAGAGATAAACCGAGAGAGAGAGAGAGAGAGAGAGAGAAACCGAGAGAGAGAAACCGAGAGAGAGAGAGAGAAACCGAGAGAGAGAGAGAGAGAGAGAGAGAAACCGAGAGAGAGAGAAACCGAGAGAGAGAGAGAGAGAGAGAGAGAGAGAGAGAGAGAGAGAGAGAGAGAGAGAGAGATAAACCGAGAGAGAGAGAGAGAGAGAGAGAGAGGCTTCGAAAGAACTGGGTTTTGGAACCCAAGAGGGTCGTCGAAGTTGGGTCTTCAGCCGGAGGAGTGTGTGCGATGCCGAGAAGAGGAAAATGGAAAATTTCCAGCGGAACACCGGAGTCCGTTTTCTCACGCTCGTTTCCTTCGACGTATTTCAACGAGTTTCGTCGAAGGAAAGCGAAATCAGGAGAATACATTGTTCCCATTACGCGCGTCACATGCGCTTGCATCACATGCGTCATGCGTGCTTGCGTTATGCGCGTAACGCTGCGTGGGAACTTAGGTCCAAATCCGGCCCAACAGCCGGATTTCCTTCCGCCGGCGGTTGGGTCGGATGCAACCATCTTCCACCGACGGGTCAAAAAAGACCGACGGCAGAGAAGTATTCCACCGACGGAAAGTTTTCCAACCATCGGCGGATTACACATTTCTTGCAGTGTTCAGCGAGAAAGAAAAGTGATTAGGGGTGAAGCTCAGTTCAATTGAGGAAGTACGACCGAAAGATCTTTCTTTTAAAAATAAAAAAATGTGTGTGGATGTCATAGTTAGTAGCATATATGAATTATGAAATGTGCTTACTAGCTTAACATTTATGTTTAGTTATGCAATTATATTACAAATTGAGGAATTATGTGAACTCAATTGTTTTGGAGTTAGTTAAGATTTGTCTTGCTTGGACCATTTGCAAAATGTAATAGGAAAGGGTTAGGATTTGTCTTTCTTGGATTCTTGGATTCTCTCTTCGTTTTTCACTTCCTCTATTCAATTCTCTCTTTCCCTCTTTGTTGGTTTTATTTATATAATACTTTTCCCTTATTCTTTAGGCTTATTTAAACTTTTTTACTATGCTAATTATTTTTCCGATCATATTACATTTAATAGCTGATTACCCGTTTGAAAATGGTGCTGTTGTTTTGCTATTGCCTGCATTTCAGTGTGTTGTTCTTGCTACAATAAGTGGCTTATCCAGTGATATTCTCATTAGTCACTTGGATGGTGTGTCTTTTCTATTTGGAAATGATTAAATCTCTTCTTCAGATTTTATAGAGAGTTCCTAGGAATATATTTGGGTATATTACTTTTCGAAACTTTTCTCCTTAATGTTTCTACTGATTTTCGTTTCTACTTCCCATGCCTATATTAAGAAATGTGTCTTTTATAGGCACCATGTTAGTAAATTTCAACATAATTTTTCAAATTATTAATTATATATTTGAATGTAGTGCTATTAAGAATTTTGGCATCATATATACATTTTTGAAGAATATTTATACAAATTATAATTTAATAGTAAATAATTTATTATGTCTTAGTGACTTATTACATCTTCCATCGCAAGTTATAAATACACACTCGATTGAAGCGTCTCTGAAGAAATGTCGAGAAGGCTCTGATCCTGATTCCAAGTCTTCCCTAAAATTGGAGCTTGAAAGGATTTCCGTCGCCATCAAGGACCTCCAGAGCCTTGTGGCAGATAATTCTTACTTTCTTCCCTCGTATGAAGTATGGTCCTCACTGAAATCTCTCTGTGCCTATGCTTGCGCTCAGCCATGCCATTCTGCGGAGGAGTATACAGACAGGAAATTCGGTGATGAATACCCGAAGAAGAAAAAAGAGTTTTGAAGCGACGATTAACAAACTCAATACCGCCATCTGACTGGAAATACTTAAGTTTCGTTGAGAGTAAATTTTCAGTCAAGTTTTTGAATTGAAGAAATGCAGAATAAACCTCTGATTTGGCGTGCAGAAAATACACCCAAGTAAAGCGGCTATATTGATGGATGAAAGAGACATAGTATTTAAACCCACTAAAAGATTGAATCGGACAAGGTCCCCAAACATCTGCGCAAACAGTATGTAAGAGAGAAGTAGCATGTAACACGGGAGTAGAAAAAAGGCATTGTAACAGATTTAGAAACTCAACATGCATGGCAAGAAGCCTTTTTATTAGAATTTCAGAACTAAGATGTCCTAATCTTTGATGCCAAAAAGAAAATGGAGAAACAACTGATAGTAAACACGACGGTGAGGAAGCATGGTCCACGACGTAAAGTCCATTCCAAAGCTGGCCCCTGAGTAAAACTCTGTCTGAATTGGCTTCTTGGACAACGAAGCTATTAGAAATCACCTAGGAGTCACGTGGACCAAACAAATAAAGAATGATTCTAAAGATATACACAAGACTTAAATAAATACAAATCACCTAGGAGTCTAGTTAAGGTATGACTCCTTGGATCTGATCTTCTGAATAAGGTAAGTCTCCTTGGACTGGATCTTCCGATTGATCCTTTACTTGATAGAGAAGTCGGTTTCTGACACTGATCTTAAAGAAAGCCTAGAAGTTGCCAACTCTGAGCTTCTTCTTCGAAAAAACTACTCATTTCGAAACAAGTAGCGAAAGAAGGAGATCGCCCAAATAGAGATGAGGATTTAGTTCCTACCCAGAGGCATGACTAGTTACCCCCTGCTTCCGCTAGGGTTTCGAAACGAGGAGAATGTTGTGCTGGAGAAGGATTTCAGGACTACGGAAGGTGGGGATTTCACTCTTTCGGATCTTAATGCCTGTGAAATTCGCTTAAGAGGACACTTGAGAGATCTGTATGTGCATAGGCTAAAGAATTGCCGGGTTTTCCTGGGGCCACTATTTGGTTTTGTCCTCATTGAAGAAGTTGAAGATTGTCTGTTCATGCTTGTGTCTCATCAAATTCGTATACACCATGCAAGGAATACAAAATTCTATCTAAGAGTTCGAAGTAGGCCTATAATTGAAGATACTTGTGGAGTGAGACTTGCACCTTACAATCTATCTATAATGGATTGGAAAAGGATATGAAAGACTCAGGCTTGGAAGAGGAGACTGGAAGTTGGGTAAATGTGGATGATTTTAAATGGTTATTAGCAGTTCAATCTCCAAACTGGTCTGTTTTGCCAGAGGAAGAGCGAGTATGTACAGTAGACTTGCACAGAAAAATGAAAGCTTTTGTGGTGTTTGCAGTCTTTCCTACTCCTGGCTAGGGATGAAAACGGGAGCCAATTACCCGCTCTACTGTCTGACCGATTATTAAACGGAATTAAACAGAAAAAAATATTAATTTCCGCTTACCGTTCCACTATATAATAAACAGAATGGAAGCGGAAATAGCTCTTCAGAACTCGTTTTACTCGTTTACCGTTTAAGGGTAATATGGTAAATTTATATATTCAATTAGTTTTTACATTAATTTTTATTCTTCATATAGATAACCTTATATTATTTCCAATAAGTTTTCTATCATCACTTATGATAAAAATATTAGATTTGAAAGTTTGGATATAATTTAAAAAACTTTCAACATTTTTTGTAACTATGTTATTATTAACTCATGGTCTAATAGATCATATAACAGAATAAGGATAGTACTTCTTAATATAAGATTATGAATATTTCACTTTTTTCTTGCAAATGCCAAATTTTATTAAGATGTCAAAAATATTATATAAATATAAACAATCATCAAACAAAATAAATAATTATATTTCTTAATTAAATAATTGTACAAAGATAAATATTTCAATAAATATATATATATATATATATATATATATATATATATATATTTTGTGTGTGTGTACAATCAACAAACAAAAGTCATATTTTATAAAAATGTTGATAACTTATTAATTATGTAAGAAATAAAACTCAAAAGTTTATATACTCAATTAGCTTTTACATAAATTTTTATTTTTTCATAAGTATAACCTTATATTATTTCCAATAAGTTTTTTATCATCACGTATGATAAAAAAAAATAGATTTGAAAGTTTGGATATAATTTAAAAAACTATCAAAAGTTTTTGTAATTATGTAATTATTAACTCATGGTCTTATAGATCATATATCATAATTAGGATAGAACATCTTAATATAAAATTACGAATATTTCACTTTTTTCTTGCAAATGCCAAATTTTATTAAGATGTGAAAAATATTATATAAATATAAATAATCGTCATTCAAAAATAAATAATTATATTTCATAACTAAATAATTGTACAAAGATAAATATTTCAATAAAAAAATAACACATTATATATATATATATATATATATATATATACATACATATATATAATTTTGTGTGTGTGTGTGTGTACAATCAACATACAAAAGTCAAATTTTATAAAAATGTCGATAACTTATTAATTTTGTAAGAAATCAAGCTCAAAAGTTTGTATATTCAATTAGATTTAACATAAATTTTTATTTTTTCGTATGTATAACTTTATATTATTTCCAATAAATTTTTTTATTACTTATGATAAAAAATAGTAGAGTTGAAATTTTGGTATAATTTAAAGCAATTTCAAATTTAGGATAGTACCTCTTATAAGATTAACAAATATTTGTTTATTGCAAATGTCAAATTTTATAAAGATGTCAAAAATTTTATATAAATATAAAAATCACCATAAAAAATAAATAATTATATTTCATCATTAAATAATTGTACAAAGATAAACATAATAACAAACAAATAACACATTATATATTTTTGTGTGTGTGTGTGTGTATTTGTCTGTGTGTGTTAATAAATAAATGATAATTGTCAACATAGAAAGTCAAATTTCATAAAAATATGTCAATAACTTATTAATTATGTAAGAAATCACTCTCAAAAGTTTATATATTCAATTAGATTTAACATAAATTTCTAATTTTTGATATGTATAACCTTATATTATTTCCAATAAGTTCTTTTTATCACTAATAATAAAAATTATTAGAGTTAAAATTTTGGGCATACTTTTAAAATATTTCTAAATATTTTTAAATTATTAACTCATGGTCATATAGGTCATATTTTATAATTAGGATAGTACCTCTTAATATAAGATTAACAAATATTTCATTTTTTTCTTGCAAATGTAAAATTTTATAAATATGTCAAAATATTTTTATAAATATAAACAATCGTCATACAAAAATAAATAATTATATTTTATAATTAAATTCTTTTTTAAAGTTAAACATAATAATAAACAAACAACACATGCATCATGTATTTATTAATTGTCATTATATATATATATATATATATGTATGTATTAGAAAACAAATGACAACAATCAACATACATGTTTAACATAAATCAACATGTATTTAACAAACTCAAAAGTTTATATATTCAATTTTTTTAACATAAATGTTTAATTTTTCATATGTATAACCTTTTTTTCCATTAATTTTTTTATCACTTATAATAAAAAGTGTTATATCAACTATTTTATTGTATTTCATTTGCTTCAATATTAGAATTAAGTTTCCTTAATATTTTAGGGGTTTTTGAATTTTTTGATAATATTTATATTTTTTTGTAATTTATCCGTTTATTACCCAATTTTACCCAATTACCCGTTTTTCGAATGGTTAATGAACGGAAATGGAATAGCCTGAAATAAACAGTATACGGACGATAACCGGGTAAAGGTGCCTAAACGGTAAACAGTAAACGAAAAACCCTTACCCATACCGTTTATTACCCGTTTTCATCCCCACTCTTGGTCGAATTAGACAATAAAAGTCCAGTAACAAGTTCTTATTCTTCATCTGTTTTGGTGTTTGGCAAATTAGGAAAACAAGCTTCTCTTGTCATCTTTTGAGTGATTGAACTATGAACTTTGCGGTTCCCAAGAATGGCAGTAATTCGTTTATTGTGGCAAAACTGAACTCCTAAGCAATTTTTTTGAGTTTTCAGGGAATGTTGGTAAGCTTCACGACTCCTTTCACCCACCCCTTTATGTTCTATATTAACTTGATGATAAATTCTTAAGAGCACAGAGTTTTGATGGGAAATGCTGGCTTTCCTCATGCTCAATTGACATTACACTAGGTTCAACCTTCCAAGAGGATTGGGAGGAACCTCCATCATTTGAACTAAACGGACCTGGGTTTTGTATCCTGTCATGGCCAATGGGGCCTGTCAAAGAGGTCAATTATTTGATTGTATTCGTTAGGGCCGGAAATGAACCAAGAAACTACTTTTGTTTTAAGTTTGATATAAAATATTGCCAATATATAATTCGAGTTTAAATGAAAAGTGCATTGTAGGCAAGAATCCTAAGGTTTTTGCTTCTAATTAGTAGCTCAAAGATTGTTGTTTGTTTTGTTTTCAGAATTTAACTACAGTTTCATATTGAGCTTGCCACAAAACCCTCAATTCAATTATAAACTAATTTATTGTACTTCTTTTCAAGTTACAGAATGGGAAGATCCATTCACTTTCTGCAGAGTTATAAGCAGTGGATCTTTATTCTGCTGCTTACTATTATGATATGCATTTTACTTAATATCGTGAGAGCTTGGAAACATTCGATCTGATTCTATATTTTGATGCATGCATACCTTGCAGATTTAAGCCCAAGAATGGGAACTCAGATATGAAAGGAATTGGTAGAACTTAAGAGGCATTTTTACATGAAAAGCAAATGCAAGCCAAATTAAATGATGTTTTCATGTTCTAAACTACAAGCAGTTTCAGACTGTAGACGGTTCTTTGCATGCTGAGATTTCAGAAATTCTTGCGTCACTGCATGTGTACCTTGCAGATTTAAGCTCGAGAATGGGAACTCAGATATGAAAGGAATTGGAGCACTTAATTTTACCAAAACAAATAAAGAAAATCAATTATTTCAAATCTTTGCTCATAGAGGACAGGATTAGAGGGCAATTGAAAATAAGAAAATCAATCCATAAATATTACATTTGACAATCAGTTCATTACAATGAAAAAAATGCTAGAAGGGAAGAAATGGATTATTTAAAGAAGCCGCAAAATTGCTAACTGTGTAACAAAATTCTCGAAATAACTAAGCAGATTAAGTTAGGAATAAAGCAGTTTCTACACTAGTAAAAAAAAAAAGGATTCAAATTCGGGACTGATTCAGGGAAGACAATAAGTCACAGTGTACGAACCGAGTCAGTATTGAGTCGGCTCTGATACCATGTAGACTTTCAATTTTCAGTGTCTTATTGAATCTTACCAATATGGGGGTATATATACAATTCTGGTTTCGGTAGGTGAGTCCAAGGTAGGTGAGTCTAAGTTAGGTGAGTCCAAGGTAGACTCCCCTACCTAGTCCAACTTGGTAGACTCACCTACCTTGTCCAACTTGGTAGGTTCACCTACCTACAAAAATACAATGTTCTTTACATATACAAAAATACAGCTTTCTATAATGTGCACATGTGCACATTTCATCCACGACAAGAAGAATAGAAATTGGCTTCACATTTGCTAGGCCAAGTTGATGCAATAAATCATTACAGTATTTGAATTGCGAAAGATGAAAACCAACCTTAAGTGAGAATCACCTCAATGCTAAGAAGATAATGAAGGTTGCCCAAGTCTTTGATTGAAAATTCTGTATGGAATATGAGAATAAGAACTATAATCTCAGGCCTGACTCGGCACTGGTACCAAGTTATGATATTAACAAGCTTGTCCAAGATGAGATAAAATAGATCAGGCAGGAAATCGGCTACATGGATGAACCGCAGCTCTCTGCAATGTCTTGGAGTACTCAATCTGGTGGATTAAGTGGGTGCATGGAGAGGAGAGTCAATTATTTAGTACTCTACCAAGTCTTCTTAATTTGATTCATTCCATCGATATTGCTTAATTCACTGAAAAATATTTATTGTTCGTACGCGGCTTAACTAAGTTTTTTTTTTCTGACCTCATATAATATTCACTTTGAATTAATAGATCATCCGTGTCGAGATGGAGCATCCCGCTGCACATTCATCGGATCGGGAGCAGGTTGGCTGTGGAGGAAGTTCAGGCTTTAACAAAGTTCCCGAGGTCATGGGGCGGCGCGCGGGGAGCGAAGAAGTTGTGTTGTATGATTCCAAATACGTCAACATCTCGAAAATATGGGAATTGTTTGATGATGACCAGACACCAAGTGAAATGAGGCATTTCGATTACTATCCCCGTTCATGTGCTAGTTGGAGGGATAGAAAAGATAACTTTGAGGCCGGTTTAAAATTGCGGGGCTAGTACGAGGATTTTGTATGCACAAAACAGTTCGGACTGATGATATGATTCGTATCTCTGACACTAGTTCTCCAAACTTGTTGGGCTCAACTATACTATGGGGCAATCGTTTCTTCCGTGACCTGTTCATGGAACGTCCAAGGATGTCTGATCTATGGGCAGACTTGCTCCTCCTGGAAAACCAGATCTCACTCCTGTTTGACAACAATGTAAATTTTAGTGTAATGGTCACAAACTTTGCTGAGTTTATTCCTTTGAATATTAAATGATTTGAACAGGGATATAAACGGGATAGCAATTATGAGTACCATCTCCTATTTGAAGATCCTAATATGATAACGAAAAACTTTACTCATGAAGCCAGAAAAATATTTCATTAACTATGACATTTTTATGGTTTTGTCTCATCTTTATTGTAGCTGAGAAAAAAGTGCTTACTTCTGGTAGTTTTCTTTAACTTTATTCCGCTTTGTTTTTCTTAATTTCATGCATCAAATATCTAATTTATCTTCTTCAATATCACTTCCTTCTTCGTTTCAGAACACCAATCATTTCGTTGAAGCTTCTTATAAGAATTAATGGATGATGATAGAATAGAAGAGTACTTACACTAGTAGAAAAGTTAGCTCCGCCGACGGGTTGAAATGTGTCCGTCGACGGAATACCTTTCCGCTGATTGTTATTTATAACCCGTTAGCGTATTTTACGACTTTCCGACCCACACGAAGGCGGAAGGCAATCCACCCGCACAGCGTTACGTGCGTAATGGGAAGTTAGTGTAGGGCCTAAATTAAACCCTTTCTTTCGACGAAACTCGTCAAAATGCATCGACGGAAACGAGCGCATGAAAACAAAGCCAGAGGCGTTCCCCTGGCATTCCGCGGCATTCCCCGGCGTTCCCCGGGCGTTCCCCCGGTGTTCCCCCGGCGTTCCCCCGGCGTTCCCCGGCGTTCCCCCGGCGTTCCCCGGCGTTCCCCAGCCGTTCCCCGCCCTTCCACGGCCTGCCCCCGGCATTCCGCCGGAAAGTTCTCCATTTTCCTCTTCTCGGCGTGGCACGTAGTCCTCCGGCCGAAGACCCTACTTCGACGTCGTCCGCAGGTTTCAAAACCACGTTCTTCCGAAGCCTCTCGGGGCGATTTCCGTGGGCGTGCTCTGCGTTCCGGCCAGCCACCCAACATTGAACCCCTCTGACTTCCTCGCCTGCCGGTGGAAGTCTCTTCTCCTTCGCCACAGGTAATTTTATTTTGGTTCTATTAATTTTCAGTTGCTTCCCAGTTTTAGCTTCTCCCCTTTTCCTCCTTCACTCTTCTCACAACACTCCATTTATCTCTTTGCCTCCCTCTGAGCTACAGTTTCTCCTTCCTCAAACCCTCTGTTGACCACCAGCGAGAGAAGGCAATCGTCGGGCGAATATCAGAGACTGGTAACGGTCCCTGAAAGCCACTGCAGAACAGTAGCGAGTACCTTTTTCATTGTCGTAAGTGTTGTTTTAATTACTGAGTAGCATCTATTAGAATTAATTCTTCATTAAGGTTTTTATCTTCAGGTATTTGATATATAGTTGTTGATTGTATAGTTGCATTTTTGTTTTTGTTGAATGATTTTTCCATGGTATTGCAGTTATGTTGAATGATTCTTATAATTATTTTACTAGTGTGTTTCCTTGTTGAATCGATGGTGGATGTGTACCGGTGTGTTTCTCTCAAAATCAATGGTGGATGTGTCGAATTTGTAAATCAGTGACTGTTTCTCTCTGCTTTGTCTCTCTTTGTTTTCTCCCTGAATTCCCTCTCCTTGTCTTCCTCTCTCTCTCTCTCTCTCTCTCTCTCTCTCTCTCTCTCTCTCTCTCTCTCTCTCGGTTTTCTCTCTTTCTTATTCTCTCTGATTTCTCCATTGTTATATATTTCTCTCTCTCGGTTTATTCTCACAATCTTTTTCAGATTTCAATCTCTCCCTCCCTCTATCTCTCCAATCTTTCTCTCTATCTCCCTCCTACTCTCTCTCTCTCTCTCTCTCTCTCTCTCTCTCTCTCTCTCTGTTTACCCTCAAATTCTGTTTTAAACTTTTAATTCTCTCTCTTAATGTTATGTGGCCCTGTCTGAACAATTGGAGAGGGAGAGACGGGATAAGGAGGCATTGTCCCAGAAGGTAGAAGCCATGACCCAACGCATGGAGAGGCTAGAAATGTTTCTTCTTGCACAGTTACAACAAGGTAAGAATTGTCTTCAGTATTCTACATTATTTTAAATTGATGAGCATAAATATGTCTCTAATTTTCTACGTGTTAACCTTCTACAAGATCTTCTGGCCAAGGAGAAACCGACCCGCCGCGTCATTGACGATCGTATATGTAATCAATGACATTGCAAAGTTAACATTTTGGAGGTCAGTGATAGCATCTTCTGTCTCTTCACTTACTATTTTGCTGTTCAGTTTGTGCTGAGATATATTATTTTGTCTGATAAGCAACATTGGAGCAATTGGTGGCAAATTTGGATGATGATGGGATAGTGGTTCCCATTGCCATTGCCAATGTAAGGAAGAAGTAATATAACTTATTTCCCACTTGATTGCATCATTCTCTTGCTATATATGTATGATATTTCCATGTTAATGTGTGTGAGCACTGTGGATAGGCACCTCGTAATTCCATGAAGAAATTTGAATTAGTGGCAGACACTGATGGCAATTACTTAGAAGTGTTTTACTTGTTCATGTTTGCTTGAGGGACTCTTTCACTAGAAAATGGCACTAGCAGTCGTTAAGAATATTTGGTGCATTTAAACATATTGCAAGATCATCTTGTTGAGTGCAAGATCTGTTTTTAATCAAAAGAAATGAGGGATGTCTTATATGAACCTATATTCGTTGAAGCTGCATGTGTTGGCATCCTCATATTATGTTGTTTTCCTTTCTAGCAGCTTGATGATGCTAGTATTTTTATATTATATTTTGGTTGTTAGGTTGTTGTTGGAGCTGACTATAGAATTGTGGATGAAGCCGCATGGTCGAGAACTGCAAACAACTCTTGTTTTTTTTGCAGACATTGTAAATTTAGACATTGTAGATCTTTTCATTATTGTAAAATAGCCATTGTAAATTTAGACATTGTAGATCTTTTATGTATATAAAATGTTTTTGCAGACTTTCCATTATTGTGAAATTGTTCATTGTCGATGTGCCTCTTTCCATTATTGTGAAATACATTGATGAAGTAGAATGAAAACAGGACAGAAAAAAAACGAAAAATAAAATTTAAAAAAAAAAACGTCTGCCGACGGGTGTCACCCGACAGGGGAAGACATAAAAGCTCTGCCGACGCTTAAAGACGCGTCGTGGGAACTTCCCCGCCGATGCTCTACAACGCATCGGCTGAACAAACTACGCCGACGCGCATCGACGCGTCAGCGTAGTTCAGCTGACGCGCAAAGAAGCGTCGGCTGAACTCCGCCGATGCTTGAAAACGCGTCTACTGAAAAGTCTCCCCCGACGCCTATTCAAGCGTCGGCGGAATCAAATACGCCGACGCATCCGCAAGCGTCGGACAAGCTCTTTCCGCTGACTCATTCTACCCATCGTCGAAACTGCTTCCATCGACGCACCTTAGCCTGCCGGGGGACCATTTGCGCCGGCGCACAGCTGTTCGTCGGTGGAATCTCTTCCACCAATGCGTTCGTACCCGTCGGTGGATTGAGTTCCTCCGCCGACGGGTGCACGCGTCGGGCTAACATTTCTGTTCGTGCGACGGGTGTTTTGTCCTGCGACGGGTATTTAGGTCGGCAGAGTGGTCCGCCTACGCCATTTCGGACGGCGCGTGTCTACCCATGATCGGATATTCCGACGACGGTTCCTCCTGTTCCGCCGGCGCGTTTTGCCCATCGGCGGAGCTAACTTTTCTACTAGTGTTATAAGCTGTATCAATGAATTTTGTCAACTTGCACATATGGCCTGCTTTCGATTCTTCATTTTTTTGTTGTGCTTCAGGTAGATTGATATTATTCCCATGTATCTTCCACTAGTGCCACCAGGTTGCTGTTCCGATTCTTATGTTCCATGAAATAGTCAATAAGGTGAGTTATTCTTCTTCAATTTTTGGTTCTAATAATTACTTGTTCAATCAATAATGTTGGAATGATATAGGTGTATCAATATTGGAAATTCGTATAAAAACTAGTATATTGAACCAAGATGAGGATCTGCACGTCCTTGGGGGTATTGATCATGAGATGGTCCATAAAAACGATGTAATTGTTGATGTAGTTTGAGGAAAGGGTAAAACATTTCTCCCAAGCGATGAGATTCGTGATGGCCTTTTGTGTGCACTTTGTCATACTCCCCTTTTAAAAACAAAAAAAAAAAAAACAGTATTAAATGCCTTTCCTCTCACTCACTGATAGCATCACAACTGCTTTCCATCTTCCTTAATGGTAAGGACTGGAAAGAGACTCTGTACAATACAAGAAAACAAGACTCCGCCGACGAAACGAATTTTTTTCGTCGGCGGAGTTTCATTCCACCGACGGTTGAACGCACATCGTCGGCGGAATATCTTTCCGTCCGACCCCAACCGCCGGCGGAACCAAATCCGGTTGTTGGGCCGGATTTGGTTCAAGCATGGGAGGAGAAGGTTGCTTCTGACGGGCATGGATCATTTTTGAATCCCAAAAATTGAACTAAGAACCTGAAAAAAAAAAAAGAACTCATCTAGGTTGAAATCCCATCCTTTTCTCATTCCCATCCTAATATTATTCTCTCATGACCAGTTCTATCTTTCTTTTTGTGGAAAATGCTAAAAAATTAAAGAAATTAACAATGTTTTTTTGATAGGGGAATTTAGCAAATTAGTCTCAAACCCGGAGTTTCTAAATCCTATAAAATTCACAAGCGTCATTTTAACAAGTTTGCCCGTTCTAATTTCTTATCTTAAATCTAAAATTATTTTAAACTTTTAGAATCAGCAAGCAATATTTTATAAAAGAATAATGCTAGTTGCACTGTGACATTTTACAGTCAATTTTTACTGTCTGACGTGGCATCCTCGTTGGCAATCCACGTCAGGAAATATGTCGGGAGAGGGAGAGAGGCCGGAGCGGGAGGGAAAGGGAATGGGGCCGCCTCGCCGCGGCGCAGGAAGGGAGGTCGAGGTCGCCCCGCCCCAGCGCGGGAAGGGAGGCCGAGGCCGCCCGCTCCTGCCTCCCTCCCGCTCGGCGGCCTCTCTCCCCCTCCCGCTCGGCGGCCTCTCTCCCCCTCCCGCTCGGCAGCCTCTCTCCCTCTCCTGCTCCGGCCTCTCTCCCTCTCCCGGCCTCTCTCCCTCTCCCGCTCCGGCCTCTCTCCCTCTCCCGCTCCGGCCTCTCTCCCTCTCCCGCTTTGGCCTCTCTCCCTCTCCCGCTCCTGCCTCTCTCTCTCTCTCCCGCTCCGGCCTCTCTCCCTCTCCCTCTCCGGCCTCTCTCCCTCTCACGCTCCGGCCTCTCTCCTCTCTCCCTCTTTGCCAAATAGGCAGCTGACGTGGATGCCACATAAGACATCCACGTCAGACTGTAAAGACGTGACAGTAAAATGTCGCAGTGCATATATCACGACTCTTTATAAAAATGACGACAGCTAGCAATACAGGCCGGAAAAAGATAAAAGTAAAAAGAAAGTAAAGCAGATGTCGAAGGGTAGGACTTTAATTTGTTGGGTTCCTCTGCTTTTGTTTTTTTCTGAAAGCTTGGAAGTTAATCTTTGAATAAATTAAAGAGTAGCTTCTCTATCTGTGGTGTACTTTTGCGGGCGTACTTTTCTCTGGAGACCATCCATGCGCGCAGCTGTATATAATTAGTTCCTCCCTTAATATTTCTCGCAATATTAGTGTAAGATCTAGATCTGGAGATGCTCGATTGGCTCTCTGCAGCTTTCTCTTGGAGTCTATCGGGTCGATTAAGTGGTTGTAGGAGATGAGAAATGATATTTAGTTAGAACTGTACCAAGTCTTCTTAATTCTGTACCAAGTTTTTTTTTTATTCTGATCTTATATAATTTTCTCTTTGAATAGATTATTTGTGTCAAGATGTGCAGAAAGTCTCGATCCAGTTCTTACCAACAAATTATAAGAAGATGGTACGTTAAGGGTGTTAGCTAGAGTTTCGTGACCCAAATTCAGTTCTACGTACGCAGGAAGGATGCCTTTACATATCCAAATTCAGCATGAGAGGCCGGAAGAACACAACCAATTAGTTGGAGACCGGGCTTTCACTGAACTACTTTTGGATCTCAAATTTATTGAAAAAATGAAACATCCCGAGGAACATTCATCGGATCGGCAGCAGGTTATGTTGGGAAAATGACGGTTCGGGACCCCTTTTTACCCGTAAGTCATATTACCGTTTCTGAACGGTAAAACCACTAAATGAGATCCGATTTAATCGGATCTCATAACACTAAACGGGATTTTTCCCGTTCTCGTGATTTGGGATAAAACGAGGGTTCCCGAGAACCCACACACGGAAAAAACCAGACGTCGATCTTCTCCTTCTTCGGCAAAACTTCCTGTTCTTCCAGACGGAAAAATCCCCTTTTGTGGTTGCTGTTCATCCCAGAAATAAAGAAGAAATCCGTTGCTGTTGTTGTTCTTCCCGGAAAACTGAAAAAATCCCTTTTGGCTATCTTCTTCTTCCTCGGCAAATCGCTCTTGGTTCTTCTTCATTTTAATCTCTCCTTTCTTGGAAAATCTGTTCGAATCTTCTCTTCTCTTATTATCCTTCGGTCAGAACGTTTCCTCTCTTTGTTCTGGGTTCCTGAACGACTCCGAACTCTCAGCGACGAGTGCACGTCCCTCTGAGAGTGCTGCGTATCCTTGGGAGACGCTCGGCTCGTGACTTTGCACCGTGCTCGCCGATAACGTCTTTAAGACAGTGGATTTCTCCACGCCGCAGCGTCAAATCGATAAGTTTCTTTGTTGTTTCAAGTTTAATTCATAATACTTTATCTCACTCCTGGATTATGCTATTCGTGAATTAAGATTAGAGCTGTTGGGTATTCAAGTGCATGCTCATTTTGTTAATTAATGTTCTTTGTTATTAAATTTTAATTCTTGTGGATTGAATCAAGGATAATTGAAGTTCAGTACCTGTTTGCTGTAATTAAGACTCTTCTGTAATTGGTTGAGCATGCTGTACTTAATGAATATATATATATTTGATATGCACTTCTGTTGATTAAAAATATTTCTGGTGGTTTGTATAGAATTGAATATTGTTGTTCGTCTTGTAAAATTGAATACTAGTGTCTGTGAAATTATTGTTTCAAATCAATTGAAATAGGGGATTTATAGTCTGTTATATGTTGGTTAAAGAGTTGTTAAACAAGACTATTTAGCATGCTGGAATTTAGAATTTGTTTATTCTAGTTGATTTACTTGTTGTGTTTTAAAATTCTGTTATCTATTTAAATTACAATCACATTATAGTTTTTCTATTAGATTAAATTGAGTTATTTCTATTATAGATTGAATTAAAGAGTAGTCTATCTTCTGATTATTTGTTTAATTAAGTGCTTTCTTACCCACTAGGTCCAACAATTTAAAGACGTTAATTTCATAATTAACCTAATGGGAAAGAAAGAATTAGTAGACTTATCAAAATTGGAACCTTTGGATGGGACAAATTACAAGAGGTGGTCCCAAAAGTTGTTAATATTTTTTGAACAACTTGAGGTTGATTATGTGTTATTTTCTGATCCTCCCTCTGAGACAAACGTGATTGAACCTCCTACTACACCTCTAGTAACACCCCCTTCAGCTCGAACTAAAACTTCAGAAATAGAGACAAAGGCTAAATTTGAAAAAGATAATAAAATGGTTAGAGGTCATTTAATAAATCACATGACAAATAATCTTTTCGACCTGTTTATAAACCATAAATCAGCGAAGCAAATTTGGGAAATTTTGGAGAAGAGATATGGAGGAGATGATGCTGGAAAGAAAAAATACGTAGTTGGAAAATGGCTTCAATTTCAGATGGTTGATAATAAATCAATCATAGAACAAGTGCATGAGTACGAAAACCTAGTCACTGATGTACTCAACGAAGGGATGAAAATGTGTGAGATCCTACAAGCGAATGTTTTATTGGAAAAATTCCCACCATCTTGGAGTGATTATAGAAACCATCTTAAGCACAAAAAGAGAGATCTCACACTGCAAGAACTCATTAGCCACATGAGAACCAAAGAAGCTAATCGCCTCAAGGACAAACAAATCTCTAATTCAATTTCTGTTCCAAAGGCAAATTTAATTGAATCAAGTAATTTCTCCTCCAGGAACAGGTTTAAGAAGAGTCTAAAGAAAGGACCACATAAAGGAGACAATAAGAAGCAGATTGGCGTCATCAAGTCTAACAATAAGAACCAGAAAGCTCAATGCTACGTATGTGGGAAGCCTGGCCACAAGGCATATCAATGTTATCATCGTCAAGGGCAGCAGTAGAGGACCAATGACAAGGCTGGCAGCAAGTCAACAAACCAAGCCAACCTTGTTGAAAATGATGACATTGTTGCTGCAGTAGTCGTAGAAGCGAACTTGGTGGAAAACAAAACAGATTGGGTAATAGACACAGGAGCTACTAGACACTTCTGCGCCAACAAGGAGTTGTTCCATGATTTTGAAGAAGTGCCTGATGGCGAACGTGTCTATATGGGAAACCAGAGTGTAGCTGGAGTTCTTGGCAAAGGCAAAATTCTGCTAAAATTGACTTCAGGCAAAACCTTAGCCTTGCAGAATACTCTTTATGTACCCTCCTTACGTAGAAACTTAGTTTCAGGTGCCCTATTGAATAAGGCTGGTTTGAAACTAGTGTTTGAGGCTGATAAAATTGTAATGACTAGAAACGGGGAATTTGTGGGGAAGGGTTATCTCAACGAGGGATTATTCGTTTTGAGGAATTGTTTGAGAAAGCAGACGACCCGGGTACTGCTCAGATGCGAAATCAATTATTGAGGCATTACCATTACCATCTATTTTCATTCGCTGAGCGGGAAGGTCGAGGAAATGTCTTTGATGGTTTAGTGCGGCAATTATTCCGCGAGGATCTTCCATCGTGGGTACAAATGGATAATATATTAGGTGTCTCCAACCTTATTCTCCTGATCACTTGTTGGGCTCACCTGTACTATGGGCCCATATCTTTTTGAGTGATCTATTCGACAGATCTTTTTGAGGGGAATTCTCTCCGACGGATGATCCAGAATGTGCCCATTTATGGGTGTTTGAGCTATGGGAAGACTTGCTCCTCCTCGAGAACCAAATCCCACTCATTTGCGACCCATCTATGCTTTTCAGGTACTTTGAAGATTTTATTCCTTTGAGGTTAAAGAGTTGGAATCCAAGTACTCATTCCTACCATATCCTTCATCTCATTCACGACTTGCTGCTACCAATGATAAGCAGTTCCAAACCGGGAAGCTATCCTTTAGCGTGGTTTAGGAGCTGCAGAGGAGAATTAGCAGCAACGAGGATGAAATCTGTTCTACGGTGGTTGTTGAACCGCTCCTTCCAAGAGTGGTTGGGGAACTCCAAAGAAAAAGCACCGTTGAGTATGAAACCTGTCCCTACTGCAACAAGACAGCAACAAGCAGGTATAAAGTTCAAACCGGTAGATGACGAAGGGTTTGTAGTGGAGTTCAAAAGGGGAGTGTTGAAGCTCCCTCGTTTGCATATCACAAAGTGCACCAAGAAGGTCCTTATGAATCTCATCACTTGGGAGTTATGCCATAACAAAGCTGCTAAATACTTCATCAACTATGCCATTTTTATGGACCATCTCATCAATACCTCCAAGGACATGGATATCTTCATCTAGAACGGAGTAATTGAGTATTCTTTGGCAACCGATGAGGAGGTAGCGGCACTTTTTTTCTCTGCTTATTCCTATTTCCGACCACCCAAATAACGCCTTCCATCAAGTTGATTATTTGCCTTTAATCATATAGGTGTGCTTTAAGTTGTGGTTGTAATTAAGAATACTTGATTATAATGTTGTGATCTTTGTATCTTACTTGAGAATTGAAGCTTTAATAGTAGTTCTTCTTTGTAGTATAGTACTGGGTGATGGTGGTTCAAACAGATATACATGATGATCCAAACAACCTTGCGAGATTAAAGTTTTGGATCTTTATGTCAATACTGCAATGAATTATGGAATGAATAATATATACTCATTTCTATTCTAGAATTTTAATGATTGACAAATTTATAGAGTAAGGTCATCGAGAACGTGTATGACTTCCCATGGTTTATATTTACATTGCTCTAATGGAAAGACCTCTCCTCTTGTCTCTAGCACCATAGGAAAACAAGCCTAAAACATGAAATATATTATAGTTAGATAAGCATAGAGGAGGAGCCTTTGACACTTTTGGTCCAAAGGACTGTACATGTAAGCATGAGACCGCACATGACAAAAATGAGCATGTACAACACACTCCATAACATTGAACAAGAATCTAAAAACTGACAATGTTGGACCTCTCGACGATTGCACCAGTAATGAAGGCTTATTAGACAGGCAGATCTTGGTAGGACCAAGGGCACACCTGAAGAGCTATAAGAAATGAAGCATTGATGCACTATAAATATATTCTCTTCCCTAGTTGCCTTCAACATGCTATCATGTACATCTAAACAAAAAGGAAAAATATTGTCTATAGTTAAAATAGAATTCATAGAAAAAATGAATTTCTTTCATTTGTCATTGCAAAGATGACTACGTTGATGCTTTTTCTCTTGGGGAATTACACTAGTAAAAATAAGCTTTTTAACGGGGTTTTAGTCAAAAACTGCCGGCAGAAATAGTTATTACTAGGGGTTATTACTAAAACCCCCGTTATAGATGCTTTGCGACTATGACCCCCCTGGAAATGATGTTATCCCTAGTGGTGTTTCAAAAACCCCCAGAGATAAGTGATTTAAGCCGGGGGTCATGCCCAAAACCCCCGGTATAAATGTGATTCCCGGGTTTTTTCTTAACCCCCGGTATAAAAATTATTCCCGGAGGGTTCCTTTTTCAACCCCGGTATAAATGTTATTCCCGGGGGTTTCCTTTTACACCCCCGGTAAAGCATACTTAAACCGGGGGTTTTGGTCTAGACCCCCGGTATGCGTGTTATAAACCAGGGGTGTAAACTAAAACCCCCGGAATAGATTTTATTCCCGGTGGTTTCTTATTTCACCCCCGGGAGTTAGGCACAAGCAAAATATTTTGTTCGCCCAGTTCCCACGCGTATTTCACTGGAGTCCTTAATCCTTCCTCCCTGCTCCCTCATTCACTTGTCACCGTCGTCGCCGTCGCTGCTGCAGTCTCCATTGCCGTCGTTGCCGTCGCGCGTTGCCGTCGTTGTCGTCGTTGCCGTCGCGCGTTGCCGTCGTTGTCGTCGTTGCCGTCGCGCGTTGCCGTCGTTGTCGTCGTTGCCGTCGCGCGTTGCCGACGTTGTCGTCGTTGCCGTCGTTGTCGTCGTTGCCGTCGTTGCCGTCGTTGTCGTCGTTGCCGTCGTTGTCGTCGTTGCCGTCGTTGCCGTCGTTGCCGTCGTTGCCGTCGTTGCCGTCGTTGTCGTCGTTGCCGTCGTTGCCGTCGTTGTCGTCGTTGCCATCGTTGCCATTGTTGCCGTCGTTGCCGTCGGTAGGGGTTGGTAACTTACTAATGTCTTAACCCTGATGTCAACTGAGGTATTTGTCTGAGAGAAACCCTTACATGTAAACAATCTTATATTTTATTTAAGGATTCCGTCTTGTTTTTGGTTTATTTGACTCTAATACCATAAGTACATTGAAATATCTATGTTTGGCAATTTTAGCATAGAGTCGTTCCAGCGGCCTTCCTTTCTTCCTGCGGCCCGCATTCTCTTTCTTCGTCACATTCAGCAGCAAGAAAGAGGCGATTATAGGTTAAGTTAATGTATAAGAGATTTAAAGATCTCTGCTTTTCATGAATCTCTGAAGCTTTTTATGTTTTAATTCCACGGACGCTGAGGCAAACAATGAGATCCAGCAAGATAATGGAAGCACCTTTGTGCGTTTCTACCCGAAATCAATCAGTTTACTTCTGGGCGAGAACTCCAAATTGAGAATAAGCAGTAACCTGCACAAAAGGTTGCATGCCCTCATCGGACGCTTCTTGAAGTCTCCTAGCACGAAAGCTCAAGTCACCGGAGAGGTCAAAAACTTGCTGCAGCTTCAAGAAAGAATGGAAGGAAGGTCAGATTTTTTGTATCCAAGATGAATCCAAAAATGTCTGCCATTTTTATGCTTGATTATTGTTTACAAAAGAAAATATGAGTAGAGTAGTTTATAAATAAAAACCAAATTGTTTTACGTTAGTAATCAATAATTAATTATCAGTTGCAACAAATTTGTAAAGATTGTTTGTGCTGACTTCGTTAAGTCCTTTTTCTAAATTTTTATCGAGTTCGGATTAATTGATTACAGATAGGTTTCAAGTCTTGGTTGGGGTGTTAATGGGAGTCGGGCCAGATGGAGCAGTTATTCAGGGAGTTCCAGATATTGGTTAATTCCAGATGTTCAGGGTTCCAGATATTCTTGTTAATTTCTCGATTATTGTTGGGTTTGTTAACGAGCCCAAAATGAATACGTGTGGAAATATTGTCAGACAAATTATATAAAGTACCTACTAAGTACTGTTTGTTCAAATGCTTGACAGAAAAAAGAAACCAAGATGTATTCCAACAACTTCACACCCTTAAGCAGTGGTCATAGGCTCTGCACTGGCCTTGAGCTTTCAAGCTTGGAAACCTCTATATTTTCAAGTTCATTTCATACTACATACAATTTTCTTTTTTAGAGCTATCATAACTTCTCTGCAGGGAAATAATAAGTGGATCTACTTGATAATTAGAAAAATGATACAATTGGCATTAGATTTTATTCTATTTTTATGTTTGCTTTTTGAGGTGTTGCAAGAAGGCATAGCTGCATTTTTTGATGAATCCATTCTGTACTAAGGGAGCATCTTACCATGTCAAAAATGTTTTTTATTGTTCTGTTGAACTTGCAAGAAGGCATAGCTGCAGTGCCAGATTCAATGCTAGCACTCTACCATACTTATAGTGCATATCATTCCGAGTTCTCTTTATATCGAATTTTTCAGATTCTCTTATACTACTATACACCACTCATTTGTTCAGTGTTCGATGAAGCTTAGTTTGTTCCATACTTTAGAGCATTTGTTCTGTTTCCCCTGTGTCCTTCGTTTTATAATAGTGATATCGAAATTTCTGACTAGTATCTATTAAAAAAGTGAATTGCAGGTGAAGAGAAGAAATTTAAGCTTTGGATGATCGCTGTTAAAGTGGTGAATTTGTTTGTTCTTATGTGAGTTGATTGGAATAATTGACGACAACGACTCTCCAGCTCATACTTGAAGTTTGCAGTAGATAGTCTACCAAAGACGCAAGTGGTTTTTATTGTCACTATGTATTTTTTGAATTTTTGTAAAACAATTATTTTGCCCCACTTTATAGTTTTGATTATATGTATATATATATATATGAATTATTTATTTTTTTATTCAGTTTATATGAATAATTGTGACTTTTTGTGCATATCTAATGTAATTGTGGATCCAGTTTTGATTAAAAGTTGTTATTTGTTTTAGTTATAAGATGTCATGAGTTATAATAGGTTTAATGAGTTAAAACCAGAATAAAAAAATATATCGTAATTGTTTTATATAAAAAATATTTACCGGGGGTTTTTAAAACCGTCGGGACAACCTACAGGTCAAAAATATGATGGATATAAAATAACTGCCATGAAAATTATTTTTTGTCGGGGGTTTTATTTTCGCCTGCAAATGGGTTTGGCTTTCGACAGTTTTGTTTCTGCCGGTAAATAATAAATTAATTTCGGGGGTTAAAACTGCTGAAAAAATCATCGGTGGTAGTTCTGCTGATATAGCTAGTCCCAGTGATACAATAGTTTTGCTGATGCAGTTAGTCCCACTGATACAAAAACTGCTAGTAAAAGATGTATCGGCGGTTGTTACTCCTTTGCCGGTGGTTTTACTACCCCTGTTAAAAAGCTTATTTTTACAAGTGTTACAGTAATGGCAAAAAATCACGTTACCATAACTTGTAAAATCGGCTGTTACCATGAACTGCATTGGTTATATTCAAGAATGCCCCAAATTTGACCCGAAAAGAAATATAAAAAGAAAAAAATAATAGAGAGACGATGATCAGGTTGATAGCCTTTGTCATTACGACAAGCTCTTATATTTTTATCACAATGTAAATATATTTATACCTAATCAATGATTTATCAAATGTAATTTCTTAAATACCACAATTTCAACAATGATAAAATATTATTAATGATTTATATTTTCACTCCCTACTGTAAAGTCGATGGGTTTTTGCTCATAATCTAGATAAAACCATTAGTAAAAAATTCAACGTTTCTTATGCAAATGTTTAGTAGCTAATGGATTGATGAAGCATGTTAATAATTAATTAATGAGCCTTCAAGTTTTCGATTCAGGAAGTAATTACTTTAAAACTGCAGATTATATTCTACATGGAAGAAGATGTAAACATAAACTGATCATGCAGGTCCGAACATTTTTAACTTCTTTCACAAATTGAGAAGTCCACTTCCTGTTATTGATCACTTTTTCTTTCTTTATATTATTTCATTAATTTGAGTCCTAGATGATGCCTTCACTAGTAGAAATCCGATTTTTAATGGGGGGTTTTCAACAAAACCGCCGGCGGAAATTATTTTCATTGGCGGTTTTTGAGAAAACCCCTAGTATTAGTAAATAATCGGCGGTTTAGAGAAAAAACCGCCAATAAATTTTGCTTAAAGGTTTTGTTTTAGACCCCTAGTAAATGTGAAATTTACCGGCGGTTTCATCAAAAACCGCTAGTGCACGAACTTTTAAAGTAATTTCGCTAGTAACCATTTCTTCTTACTCTTTTTCAAATTTGATAAATGTTGGTTGATTGTATATTTTATTATAGTTAGATGATTCAGAGGATCATTTCCTATTTGATCCCTTTGAATTCCATATTCGAAGTTGCGATCGGATCGATTCATTAAAAAGAATCGATTCGATTCATTAAATGTGTTATGTACTGGCGGAAGTGAGAAAACCGCCAGTAAATGTGTTATTTACTGGTGGATGTGAGGAAACCGCCAGTAATAAAGATTTTATTTACTGGCGGGTTTAATTAAAACCGCTAGTAAAGGATTAAATTACTGGCGGATTTGTTGAAAACTGCCAGCAAATGATATTGGCGTGTGATTTTTTCTTCGTGATCTCGAAGAGTTTTACTTTTAAGTGATGCTCAACTCTCCCTTTTTCTGCTTCTGCTTGGATTTATATTATTTTTTTTTCCTGCACATGAAGAGTTATTCTGTTCAGACAGCATCTTGGTCATACCATGGGCCCGGAGGATTGTTGAGAAACCAGGATTATTGGAACAAAAAGAAACATTATCGCCCATCCTTGCCTTAATGATCCCTTGCTAGCTAGCTAGTTCTTATGAATTAGGCTCAATATTGTTTTAAAAAAGCTTTATATATGGCTTGAATATCTAGCTACTTTCAACTACTACTCTGTACATGTGTAAATATATGGCTTATCTCCTTTCTCTGGTTCGGATAAAAAAAAAAAAATATATATATATATATATATGGCTTGAATATCTAGCTACTTTCAACTACTACTCCGTACATGTGTATATATATGGCTTGAATATCCAGCTACTTTCAACTACTACTCCGTACATGTGTACATATATGGATTGAATATCTAGCTACTTTCAACTACTCCCCTGCACATGGGTACATATATGTTAATGATTTATTAGCCATATTTTCTTTTGTTTTCACTAATTACATAAGTTTTTTAATATGGTACCATGATTAATTATGTAATAGGTTAGATTTAGTAATGAATAAACTTTTTAGTATACTGATTTTATTTACTCGTTTGATAATATTAACAAAAGAAAGAAGCAACTAAGTAAACTTTTATTGTGGGTGAAATTCACGAAACTGTTTTAGGTAAGATAATCTCAGAGTTGTTTTATGTAAAGAATGAGCCATCTTTGAACTAAAGAGACGCTCACAATTATATTTTCTCTCTGATCATATATAGTACTATAGAATCATCACTTGATCCTTCAAACTCTGATCTGCCTGTTCTTGGTGAGGCTAGGATTGAATAAAGAATATGGCAACTAGTACAATTTATTCTATTTTGTGTGGAATTATTTCTCCTCCGATCCGTATACCATTTTATTACATTTTTTCCTAGATGATAATAGTAATGCTCAATATCAGCGTACGTAAATGTCATGATCAGTCTCCTATGTACCCCTTATTTTCTGAGAAGGTACCATAGAAAGGAATATCATAATGTCATGGCAGTTACAGAAGAAAAAAAGTGTTTACTTCTAGTCATTTTCTTTATCTTCATTCCGCTTTCTTTTTCTTTCATGCATCGAATATCTAATTTATCTTCTTCAATATCACTTGCTTCTTCGTTTCAGAACTGCGGTCTCTCTCTTTCAATATCCAATTAATTAATTAGTCTTCTTTCACGTAGGGGGACCTCTGCGGTGTCCCCGCAATTTATTCTACATCTATTTATTATTTCAAATATGATAACGAGCGTCATTGGAGTTTTATATTAACAATTTCTTTCTTTTGTCATGTCAAAGAAGACTACGCGTTGACGCTTTTCTCCTGGGGAACATTAATGGATAAAAAATCACGTTTTTCTCATGCCGGGGAACATTAATTGACAAAAAAGACAAACTGAATAAGATAATATTAAAAAGAATAACAGAAGCTTTATGATCGACAAAAGAGTAAAAAAGACTTTATATATGGCTTGAATATCTACCTACTTTCAACGACTTCCCTGTACATGTGTACATATATGTTATTGCATGTCCTCTCTTAGATACACAATAAAGGCGACAGGTAGCAGTACTGCCCGGAAAAAGATATAAAAGGAAAATAGATACAAAGCTCGATGAAGTAGATGCATGGTGGGGGTAGTATATACTTTAATTTGTTGGGGGTTCCTCTGCTTTCTTTCTTGGAGAAAGCTTATATCTGTTCAATGGAAGAAAGTCTTTGAATAAATCAAAGTCCAGCTTCTCTATCTGTGGCGTAATTTTTATTGCTGGGGTCGATCGTGATAAGGGATGATATAAGTTCCTCCCTTTCTCTCAATATTGTAAGATCGGCTTTGGAGATGCTCGATCGGCTCTCTGCAATCTCTTGGATAATTATTTAGTACTCTACAAAGTCTTCTTAATTTGATTCATTCCATTTATATATATTGCTTCACTGGAAAATATTTGTTGTATGTGCAAGTTTTTTTCATTCTGACCTCAGCTAATTTTTTCTTTGAATAGATCATTCGTGTCGAGATGGAAGGATCCTTACCATCGAGTAATTATCCCAAATTCAGTACTACGTATGTACCAAGGGATCATTATTAAGGGAAGGATGGAGAAGGATCCAAGATCAAGTACTGGAATAGTAGTACCGATTATGGATGAAATAACAGAGGATTCAGTACCAAGCAGTACTACAGTTGTGGAAGCTGTAGAGAATATTAAAGACTACTGTATCAGGATTGAACCCTTCCTTACTCAAACGCTTGAACAATCTCCAAAAGATGACGCTGAAGTTTCAGCCTTCTTCAGAGTCCCACCAGACATGCGTCACCGTCATAGAGATGAGCTTCTCTATGATCCTAAGCACATCAACTTCTCACAAATAAGGTCTCTGTTGCTCAATCCTATGCATCATGATGACGAGGAACGAAAGCTACTGAACCATTACTATCGTCATCTCCAGCCATTCCTCAAAGCGAACCAGAAGAGTTTGGCGGATTGCATGGAGATGATGAATAAGCAGAATCGAGAAAATATACTAAAATGCTGTTACCCAGAGCTGGATAACCAGCAGGAAAGCGTATCCTCCATAGATTACCCTTACTTGCTAGCTTTACTGCTCAGCGGTTGCTTCATCATTGACCTAATTCGTCGGTGGAGTATAGATGAGTTGTCCCCTGCATATGACCAAGAATGTGGTGGAATATGGGCTTCTGAGTTGTGGGTGGACTTGCTTCTAGTGGAGAACCAGATTCCATTCTTCATCCTGCAACATATACAAGAGACTATGCCGTTCTTTCTTTTTGCCGGTGAGAACCGTTATAAGATGGATGCCCTAGAGGAGCTTGTCTGTACTTACTACAACGATTTTCTTCCACTGAAAAAACCAAAGAAAGTAAATCAAACCACGGAACAATTTCACCATCTGCTAGATTTCGTTCACCAATGTCTGCTTCCGGAAGTAAAAGAGGAACGTCACAGGTGCTGTAGCTACTGCGGTACCTTGGCCGTCGCAGTTTTCGTTTTGTTCATTTGTCTCCCTTTGTCATATATCTGGAAGTATTTGGGATACTTGTGGGATCAAGCAGAGCACCATATGGTTTGTTTTAACGAATGTCTTATGGATTGTTTGCAGCAGTGTGCACCCAAATATCATGAAAGCTGGATGGAAATTTTACAGTGGCAACTTCGAACTCCAGCAGTGCTAACAACTGCTGTCCCAACAGCAAGGAGGCTCCAAGAAGCAGGTGTACTGTTCAAGTCTGTAAAGAAGAAAGGGTTTCTTGTTGAATTCAAGAGGGGGGTATTGTGGCTTCCTCGCTTGCATGTTAGGAGCAACACCTATAAGTGCTTCATGAATCTTATAGCCTGGGAACACTGTTATCCTAAAGCAGGGAAGTACTTCACCAACTTCGTCATTTTTATGGATTACTTGATCAATAATTCCAAAGACGTGGAAATTCTTATACAGAGCGGAGTTATCGAACATTCTCTCTCCACAGATGAAAAAGTCGTTGAACTCTTTAACAATTTGGGCAAGGACTTGGTGTATACATATGAAAATAAAGACTTCCTCACGAAATTGTCCAGAGAGCTGAATTACTACTGCAAGAACAAGTTTAACATCTGGAGAGCAAACCTAATGAATGAATATTTCAAGAGCCCCTGGTCAATAATTTCAGTGCTGGCAGCGGTTGTCATCATTCTTCTTACTGCCTTGCAAACTTTCTTTGCAGTGTTTTCCTAGTTTCGGCCTCCTAAAACGAAGTAATTTATGAAATTTTTTATGTTTTAATTTACATATATATGTCATGTGCGTTTAAAGTTTGTTTTTTGCTCTATTAGTAGTACTTGTTATTTAAATGTTTTTATTTTTATTAAATGTTATTGTTTTGGATTTTGTATGTTTTTATTAAGAGTAATTCATTAAATGGTAGTTTTAATTAACAGTTTATGAATTGGTCTATACTATATGTGTTTTTCTGCTCATTGTAATGGCTTATTAAAAGTTTAAGATGTGCTTTTCCAACTCATATTTCGATTGTATAGTCCAGTTTTAAAAGAAATTAGAACTAAAGAAAGAAGAGCGATTAATTATGATAAATGGAATTGATTAAGATGAACAAGAAGACTCGGCCGAAGTTAGTTGTAGATCAGGATGAACAGTTTATCATGTGTTAGAGATGGAGACAAACATAGTTTATTTAGTGGGTGGGCCCCACAATAATAAGTGGAATTCCCACCCACTAATTTAAACAAGAACCCCTTTATGAAATCTTGCGGGGAGTTTCATTAATTCATAAAGGGGGGCACAAAGTGACAGGCGCGAACATGGCGGGCGCCGACTAAGTTTATTCATCAATGCTCCTATAAATAGGATCCTTCGGCTTCTTCTGAAATAAACAACCAAGAGAGATACACGAGAGCAGAAGAAGTTGAGTTGAGTGTTTTAAGCCTTTGCGTAGGCACAAAATACAGTGTAGTATTTTGTACTCCTCTTTCTTTGAGATAGTGAAATATTTCTTGGTGTGGGTCTGTAGATGTAGGCAATTGGCCGAACCACCTTAAATTTTAGTGTCTTATTTTAGGGCGTCAATTATTTTTCTCGGTAGCATATGGTATTTCGTAGGTCCCATTGATCTTGGGCGGAATTAGTAGCGTCCTAATTCCCAACAACTGGTATCAGAGCAGGGTTCGTAATTTCTCTTTAAATTCTTAGTATGCTCTATGGTTGCAGCGTAGGCTGATCCTCCATATCAGAAAAGTTTTTTGAGAAAATTATGTTCTTTTCGTTTGATAGGGAACGATGGCGACAGACGAGAAAATTTCCAAAATTGGCAAATTTGAAGCCAAAACTTTTGGATTTTGGAAAATGCAAATGGAGGACTAGTTGTACCAAAAGGATCTATACAAGCTGCTGAAAGAGAAGCCAGAAAGCATGAAGGAGGACGAGTGGGAGGTGCTTGATCGAAAAGCATTCGGCGCAATCAGATTGACGTTGTCAATGTCAGTTGCTTTCAATATGAAAAATGAGAAGACAACGACGTCTCTCATGGCAGCTCTATCCAGCATGTATGAACAGCCGTCTGCAGCATATAAAGTTCATTTGATCAAGAAATTGTTCAATATGAAGATGAGTGAAAGCGGGAGATTCGGACCCCACCTCAACGAGTTCAATGAGGTGACAGATCAATTAACAACGGTCGAAGTCACTTTTAGTGATGAAGTTCGAGCCTTGTTGATTCTCGGACAGTTGCCCGAGAGTTGGAATGGCACAGTCACAACCATTAGCAGCTCGGCCAGCAAGTCCAAATTGAAGTTCGATGGCGTTGTGAGCATGATCTTAACTGAAGAGATCCGAAAACAGTCAGATGTAGCTTCTACTTCCAACGCCGCTCTCAACGTAGATAGCAGAGGCAGAAGTTCATATAGAGGGCATGGTCGTGGACGGAGCAAGTCGAACAACGGCAGACCGAAATCCAAAAACCACAGAAATCCCAACAAGTCAAAGCATGTTGAATGTTGGAATTGTGGGCAAGCCGGACACTAAAACAATCAGTGTAAGCCTGTAAAGCACCTCAAAGGGAAGTGAAGAATAAGACCGAGGTCAATATAGTGACCAAAGAAGAATGAGATGCTTTAATTTGCTCAATGAAGAAGAAGGACGTTTTTTGGGTAATGAACTTTGGAGCATATTTCCATTCCACCGCAAATCAACACTACTTTGCAAACTATGTGTCCGGAAACTATGCAGAAGTGTATCTCAGAGATGATCATCCTTGCAGCGTGGTGGGCATTGGAGAAGTACAGATCAATCTCAATGGATCTGCCTGGAAATTGAAGGATGCGAGACATATTCCAGAGTTGAGGAAAAATTTGATCTCCATCAATCAATTGTCGAGTGAAGGTTGTGACACACACTTCTCAGGTGATTATTGAAAAATCACTAAGGGTGTCATGATAATAACACATGGCAAGGATAGTGGTACCCTATATACGACGGCGAATGCATGTGTGACAATTGCAGTTGCAGATAACAAAGACACGAACTTGTGGCACTAAAGACTTGGGCACATGAGCCAGAAAGGGCTCAAGTACATGCATTCAAAAGGGAAACTATCGGGGCTTCAGTCTATTGAAATAGACTTTTGTGAAAGTTGTATTTTCGTGAAGCAGAAACGGGTGAATTTCAATACAATTGGCAGAACTCCAAAGAAGGTGAAGCTCGAACTTGTTCACACAGATGTCTGTGGTCCAGCTGCAATTTCGTCGATTGGCGGAAAGTCATACTTTGTGACTTTCATTGATGACCACTCGAGAAAAGTGAGGGTTTGCTTCTTGAGACACAAATCAGAAGTGTTCGACGTGTTCAAGAAGTGGAAAGCCATGGTGGAGAATGAAACTGGCAAACGTGTAAAAAGGTTGAGATCCGACAACGGTGGAGAATATGAAGACACGACGTTCAAGAAATTTTGTTACCTAAATGGTATCAAGTTGGAGAGAACGTTGCCAGGAACACCGCAACAAAATGGAGTTGCAGGGCGCGTGAACAGAACATTGACAGAAAGAGCCAGAAGTATGAGGATACACGCAGGCCTGCCAAAGCAATTTTGGGCAGAAGCTATCAACACGGCGGCGTACTAAATCAATCATGGACAGTCGATACCATTGGAATACAAGATACCGGAAGAAGTTTGGAGTGGAAAGGAAGTGATACTTTCTCATTTGAAAATATTCGGTTGTGTCGCATATGCACACATTAGTGATAATGCCAGGAGTAAGTTAGACTCTAAATCGCTAAAGTGTACTTTCATTGGATATGGTGGAGATGAGTTCGGATACCGCTTTTGGGATGACCAAAACAAAAAGGTCATTAGAAGTCGGGATGTCATATTCAGTGAAAGGGTGATGTACAAGGATAGAAATGCAATACAGTCTAACGACACAACAGACGATGATCCAACATATGTCTTTCCAGATGATACTCCTGAATACAGTATGTCGAAGTAAACACATGAGAGTTTGCAGGCAGAGGAGCCAATCATGGAGGTTAATTCACCACAACCTCCTGCTCCGACCCCTATTCAAAGAAGGTCAAGCCGACCACATGTTCCAAATAGGAAATACATGAATAAATGTTATTGACCGACGCCGGTGAACCTGAATGCTATGACGAGGCATGTCAAGTAGGAGATTCTGTCAAGTGGGAGCTTGCTATGAAAGAGGAGATAAAGTCTCTTATCTCAAGCCAAACGTGGGAGCTAGCTGTGTTCCCCAAAGGGAAGAAAGTAGTCCACAATAAATGGGTATATAGAATAAAAAGTGAACATGATGGTTCAAAGAGATACAAGGCGAGATTGGTAGTCAAAGGTTTCCAGCAGAAAGAAGGAATTGACTATACAAATATTTTTTCGACAGTTGTGAAGCTGACAACAATTCGATCAGTGTTGAGCATTGTTGCAGCAGAGGGCTTGCACTTGGAGCAGTTAGATGTAAAAACTGTCTTCCACCAAGGTGACTTAGAGGAGGAAATATATATGCAGCAACCAGAAGGTTTCTTAGTGAAAGGAAAGGAGAAACTGGTGTGCAAATTGAAGAAGAGTTTGTATGGCTTAAAGCAAGCCTCAAGACAGTGGTACAAGAAGTTTGATGGATTTATGCAGAACAATGGCAACACGAGGTGTAATGCTCACCATTGCTGTTACTTCAGACGACTCGAATCCAGCTATATAATTTTGCTACTTTATGTCGAAGACATGTTAGTAGCCGGATCGGACATGGACGAGATTAAGAAGTTGAAAAAGCAATTATCGGCGAAATTCGAAATGAAGGACTTAGGTGAAGCAAACCAAATTCTAGGTATGAGAATTTGTCGAGACAAGTAAAATGGTGTTTTGTAGTTGTCACAGTCTAAGTATATTAATCAAGTTCTTCAAAGGTTCAGCATGAGCACTGCAAAACCTGTCAGCACGCCATTACCAAATCACTTCCGTTTGTCAAAGGACCAGTCACCTAAGACCGAGGAGGAGAAACACTTCATGGCTAAAATTCCATACGCCTCAGCCATTGGAAGTTTAATGTATGCCATGGTTTGTACGAAACCAGATATTGCTCATGCAGTGGGAGTTGTGAGCAGATTTATGGCAAATCCTGAAAGCAGCATTGGGAAGCAGTAAAGTGGATATTGAGATATCTACAGGGAACTACTGAGAAATGCTTATGTTTTCGACGAGTCGACGTAACACTACGAGGTTTCGTAGATGCAGATTTTGTTGCCGAGGTAGATCGCAGGAGGAGTATTACAGGTTATGTCTTTACAATTGGTGCTACTACAGTTAGTTGGATTTCGGAGATACAAAAGATTGTTGTGTTATCAACTACAGAAGCAAAGTACGTGACAGTAACTGAAGCTAGCAAAGAAATGATAGGTTACAAGGTTTATTAGCAGAATTGGGTTCAGGAGAAGAATATTTTGCATAGTGATAGTCAGAGTGCAATACATCTTGCAAAGAATTCTGTATTTCGTTCGAGGACGAAACATATTGGAATCCGATATCATTTCATCAGATCACTCGTGGAGGATGGAGTGTTGAAACTTGAAAAAATTCAAGGTACAAAAAACCCAGCCAACATGATGACCAAGACAGTAGCCAAAGAGAAACTGGAGCTGTGCTCAGCTTCAGTTGGTCTTCTGCAGTGAAGACATAAGAAGATGCCCACACCAGATTCCACTATACTGAAGATTGTTGTATTTGTCTCCAAGTGGGAGATTGTTAAAAATGGAGACAAAAATAGTTTATTTAGTGGGTGGGCCCCACAATAATAAGTGGGATTCCCACCCACTAATTTAAACAAGAACCCCTTTATGAAATCTTGAGAAGTGTCTCATTAATTCATAAAGGGGGGCACAAAGTAGCGGGCGCCGACTAAGTAAAATAATACATATGTATTATTTTATTCATCAATGCTCCTATAAATAGGATCCTTCGACTTCTTCTGAAATATACAACCAAAAGAGATACACGAGAGCAGAAGAAGTTGAGTTGAGTGTTTTAAGCCTCAGTGTAGGCACAAAATACAGTGTAGTATTTTGTACTCCTCTTTCTTTGAGATAGTGAAATATTTTTTGGTGTGGGTCTGTAGATGTAGGCAATTGGCCGAACCACGTTAAATTTCAGTGTTTTATTTTGGGGCGTCTATTATTTTTCTCTGTAGCATATGGTATTTCGTGGGTCCCACTGATCTTGGGTGGAATTAGTAGCGTCCTAATTCCCAACATCATGTTTGTCACTGCATGTAGAAACTCTTGTATTATTTCAAAATGACAGAGTCTGCTCTCCGTGATAGATATTGGGTGGGGATAGCCAAAAGAAAAAGTGAAAGGGCACTAGAAACCTTGTGGAATCACTTCCTGAATCACGACATACTAGAGCACCGTATTTATACCAGTGACACCTGTGTGGATTGGTTTTTTCGTTGTTTTTCACACTCTTTTGACAAAATAGCAACGGAAAGATGGAAGGAATATATATCAGGGAGGTTTCGAACTCCAATAGTGCTAACAACTGCTGTCCCAACAGCAAGGAGGCTCCAAGAAGTAGGTGTACAGTTCAAGTCTGTGAAGAAAAAAGGGTTTGTTGTTGAATTCAAGAAGGGGGTATTGTGATTCCAAAGACGTGGAAGTTCGTATACAGAGCGGAGTTCTCGAACATTCTCTGATCTCCACATATGATGAAGTTGTTAAAGTCTTCGACAATTTGGTAAAGGACTTAGTGTATTCATATCATAAAGAATATGATTTCCTCACAGAATTACTACAGCGAGAACAAGTTGAACACCTGGATAGCTAACCTAATGAATGAATGCTTCAAGAGCCCCTGGTCAATAATTTCAGTGCTGGCAGAGCGTTGTTCATCATTCTACTTACACTTACCACGTAGACTTTCCTTGTTGTATTCTCCTACTTTCGGCCTCCAAAAACAAAGTAATTCACAAATTTTTTGTTGTTTTAAATTTCTTATATATGTCATGTGTGTTTAAAGTTTGTGTTTTGCTCTATTAGTTTTAGTTGTTATTAAAAGTTTTATTTCCATTAAATATAATTGCTTTTGGATTTGTATGTTCTTATTAATTGTAATTCATTAAATGGTAATTATAATTAACAGTTTATGAAGTGGGATTTTTCTGTTCATTGTCATTGATTATTGAAAGTTTATGATGTGTGTTTCCAACTCAGATTTCGGTTATATAGTCCAGTTTTGAAACAAATTAATATTGAAGAAAGAAGAGGGATAAATTATGATAAATGAATTGATAAGGACGAATAGAGAACTCGGCCGAAACAAGCTGTAGATCAGGATGTATGTCACTACTAGGACAGACCTAAACCTTTTCCATCTCAAAAACTTCGGAACCTCCTATTAACACAAGAACATAATCTTGTGAGTGGGGTGGCTCATGTCCCCCATTAACAAATTAAAAATTATATATGAACGGGGTTGTCCCTCCTTCCAAATGAAAAATGAAGTCGGCGTCTTTGACACTGACCATAGGCGGTGCCGAGCAAAATGTTTGATTTCGGTGTCACCTTATTGGAAAATAAATACTCTCCTATAAATAGAGTTCAACTTTTTAATTAATATCTCATTCCAGAATAAGAGAGAACATTTGCGAGAGAAAGCCTAAGAGGATTCCTTTCTCTATGGGCTCTCAAGTTGGGTTTGGGATGTTGTAGTTTCATTATTTGGAATATTTGTATATCTCTTATTTGTGGGTATTGTACCCAAAGTTGTAATTACTTCAACAGTTGATAGTGGAGATATTTGACTGTTGCCCATTGAAGTAGGTAAGGAACCGAACCACGTAAATCTTGTTGTTTTAGTCTTTAGTATTTTTTGTTTGACTCATTTGTTGGGTAATATCTGTTAGGTGATATATTGTCCATTAAATTATTTAGGAAATATTCTATCAAAAAGACTTACGATTCAAAGGAAGTTGGTTTTAAGCGAGACCGTTCGTGTCTCCTCTAACTACCTGGGAATTTTTCATAGTCTAATTTCATGGTACAATTGTTCACATTCGGAGGAAACCAACCCAAATTCCACAACAATTGGTATCAGAGCCAAGGTTTACGACCTTGGCAGTTTGTTTATTTCCACGACAATGTCGTAGTTATATTTAACTATGGAAGTATCATCAACAACCGTCTCTTCGACTTCAAGGTCTTACCATATGGTCTTGACAAAGGCTAAGATTGACTGGAAAAAGTTGATGGATCGAACAATTTTAGTATGTGGCAATGTAAGATGATGGATACTATTTATCAACAAGAGCTTGATATTGCTTTGGAAGAGACTAAGCGCTCGTACCTAGATGGTGAAGAAAGGAGCCGAATTAATCGCAATACTTGCATTGTAATCCGATCATGTCTGAGTAGAGAAATGAAATTCCCTTATGTAAAAGAGACATCTGGAAGTAAACTGTGGAAGGAGCTAGATAAACAATTCTTGTCGAAAAGCTGCCAGAATCGTTTGTATCTAAAGAAGAAACTATTCTGCTTTCAGTATCAGACGGGTACAACCATATACACTCATATTTCGTATTTCAATAAGCTGTTGCTGAATTGTTAAACCTTGAAGAAGCTATCAAGGATGAAGATAAAGCGATCTTAATTGTATCTTCCCTTCCTGGTGAATATGATCATCTAATTACTACAATACTTCATGGAAAGGAGAAAATTACATTAGATGAAGTATATGCTGCTTTAAATGATAATGAGATCCGAAGAAAAGATCTAAAGGAACACGGTAGTTCGTCAGTAGGAGAAGCCTACACTATAAGTGGTCGTGCTAAAAATAGTAAACCCAAAATTTGAGGCAGATCTCGTTCTAAGGGTAGGCCAGCAAAAGATGAATGTACTTTCTGTCATGAAAAATGAATTGGAAGAAAGATTGCCCAAAGTTACAACAAAAGAAATGAAAAGCCGTGTCAGGAGCGTGTGTAGTAGAAAATGACGAGTCAGACTATACTTTGGTTTTTTTTCAGCAATGACTCACACAGATGAATGGTTACTTGATTCTGGATGTTCATTCCACGTGTTCTAGAAAAGATTGGTTCTTCAACTTTGAAGAAATTGATGGCGGGGTTGTCTACCTAGTAGACAATCAAACTTGCAAAATAGCTGGAATCGGCTCAATCAATTTGAAGAATCATGATGGATCAACAAGAATGTTGATAGAAGTTCGGTATATACTGAACTCATATTTGTGGGAGCCTTAGAATCAAAAGGCTTCATTAGAAAAATATAAAATGGGATTCTTAAAGTCATTTCAAGAGGGTTTGATGAAATGGAAGGAGTGATGAGAAATAATTTATATTTCTATCAAAGCAGCACAGAAGGTGGCACAATAGGAGCAGTATCGACAGAAGCTAAAGAAGCTGAGATGTCCAGGTTATGGCATATGAAGCTTGGACATACTAGAGAAAAATCTTAAAAAACTTTGTCAAAACAAGGATTACTGAATGGTGCAAAAGTTTCTAAATTGGATTTTTATGAGCAGTGTGTTCTGGAAAAACAAACAAGAGTAAAGTTTGGTACCACAATCCACAATATTAAAGGAATTATGGATTACGTTCACACAGATGTATGAGAACCAACCAATTCAGCTTCTTTGGGAGGTAAACATTTTTTTGTTACTTTTGTTGATGATTTTTCTAGAGCAGTTAGGGTGTATATTATGAAATCCAAAGATGAAGTGCTGGAAAAATTTCTCGAGTGGAAGAAAATAGAGCACAAATCCGGGAGGAAGATTAAGGTACTCCGATCAAACAATAGAAGCGAATATTAAAGTGATCCATTTGTCAATATTTGTTAGAAAGAATGTATCACTCGACATTTTTAAGTCAGAAAAACACCACAACAGAATGGGGTAGCAAAACGAATGAACTAGACCTTGTTGGAGAATGTTCGGTGTATGTTGTCCAATGCTTTTTTATGCAAACGGTTATGGGCTGAGGCTGTCACGTATGCATGCCATCTCATTAATCGTCTACCATCAGCTGCCCTCAAAAGTAAAACACCTTTAGGCGAATGGTTTGGCAAACCTGCAAATGATTATGATACTTTGTGTTTTTTGGTTCCACTGCTTATTATCACGTAAAAGAATCTAAACTGAATCCCAAGGCTAAGAAAGCCTAGTTTATGAGATTCATTTCGGGTGTGAAGGGATACAAACTATAGTGTCTATCTTCAAAGAAGAGTATTTCAAGCAGGGATGTTACCTTTAATGAATCTTCAATGTTCAAAAGGGTACCAAATGAAGATCCAAACAACAATTCTCATTCAGAGAGAAGTCAACAACAGGTTGAGTTTGAAACAACTATAAACAAGGTGATCGATAGCCAACAGCAAGAAAGTGACACTCCACGAACAGAAAAAGGTGTTGGAGTGGAAGAGGTTTTAACCCAGAAACCTCCTCATTAGCATAATTTACCAATTGCCATCAGTAGGCCTAGGAGAGAGATTAGAAAACCTGCTTGTTTTGATAATATGGTGGCCTACACATTTCAAATCAATGTTGAAGGTATACCTCAGACATTTCCTGAAGCTAACAGTAGTTTAGAAAAGGAAAAGTGGAAAAAGACTGTGAAGGAGGAAATGCAGTCCCTAGATAAGAATCACATTTGGAAGCTAGCAAAGCTTCTAAAAGGAAAGAAGGCAATTGGTTGTAAATGGGTTTACACACAGAAAGAAAGATTTCCAAATAAGAATGATGTCTGCTACAAAGCAAGGCTCGTAGCTAAAGGCTATACACAGAAGGAAGGAATCGACTATAATGAGGTATTTTCTCCACTTGTGAAACATTCCTCCATTAGAATTCTTTTGGCTTTAGTAGCACGATTTGATTTGGAACTAGTTCAAATGGATGTGAAGACAACATTCTTACATGGTAATGTAGAAGAAGAAATCTAAATGACTCAGCTTGAAAAATTTAAAGTTCATGGAAAAGAAAATTGGGTTTGTAAATTGAATAAATTGCTATATGACCTACATAATCGCCTAGGCAGTGGTATAAGCAGTTTGATCAATTTATGATCACTGAAAAGTACACCAGAAGTTGTTTTGACCATTCACTAGTAAAAAACTGGGTTGTACCAGAATAACCGCCGGTACAGTCTAACTTGTCGGCGCTCTGCATAAAGAACCCCCAGTAAGTTTGTCGGGTTGTTTCGGCACTTAAAATTTGAGCGTCGGTAACCTTTGGCTCAACGGCCGTTTCTAACCGCCGGTGAGCCACTTAATTTCAGGGTCCAAGTTTGAGCCCCCACGCCCCTCTGCAATCGTATTCCTGACAGCCCGGCCGAAACCCCCGGAGATCGCCTTCCCCACTAAACCCCACGGAGATCGCCTTCCCGACCGCCCGGCCGAAAACCCCCTCTCTCGCCTTCCCGACCGCCCGGCCGAAACCCCTCTCTCACCTTCCCGACAGCCCGGCCGAAACCCCTCTCTCTCGCCTTCCCGACAGCCCAAAACCCCCTCTCTCGCCTTCCCGACAACCCGAAACCCCCTCTCTCGCCTTTCCGACAGCCCGAAACCCCCCTCCCTCGCCTTCCCGACAGCCCGATCGAGCCCTAAGTTCTTCACAGCGAGCAAGGGCTTCCCGTTCTTCGCGGCGGCGCGATTTCCGGCGACGAGCAAAGGACAAGCATGATTTTCCGACGAGGGGACGCGGCAGCAAGCAAATTGATTTCCAAAATCAGGTTAGGGTTTTTTATTTTTGGTTTTGGATCTCCATTTCGGCCCCATTCTCATCTATTTGTTTGCTTTCTGAAGCTTTCAAATGATGGAGCTTACCGTTTCCCTCCCCTGAGACGTTTAGAATTTTTTTTTTTTAAATTAGCGTTTGTAAACTACATGTTTTATGTTCTCCTTTAACTTTTCACCCACTCTTGATCGAGTACAACCAATTTTATTTTCAAGAGTTCTTTTTCGATCTGTTGATGTTGTGCTATTTGTTCTACAGTGGAAGACTATCTTAATTGCCTAGAACGAGGTATCGGCAATTTATCTCACTTTTTCTCACTGCTGCTTTGGTCTGCTTTGTCTTAAAATATCTCTAGAGGTGAGAATCTTGCCAATTTTACTTGGCTGTTTCTGATTAATTTTGATTTGATTGATACGAGAATGAACAATGAGGAACTTGGAAAATTTATTGTTTTTTGACTGTATTTATTTATAATATGTTTTGAACTAGTTCATTCTTGTTCCTAGTTTTTAGTTGGGCATTTATTCTTAGTGGGTCAAATTTGGGATGCATCTTAGTAAAGACAGAGTAGTGCCTGTTCGGAAACTTCACTGAAGTAAAAGAATAATTTGAAGAAGAACCGTAGTTGCAGTGTTGTTGTTGTTCATCATGTAATAAAGAAGAGTAACCCAAGGAGAACTGGTCACTAATGATTCTCCCTATGAAAAAAAGACCCGAGGAGAACTGGTCACTAATGAGTTTCCCTACGAAAAAAAAGTATCTTTGTCACCCAGATTTATAGCAACATGTCAATTAAAGTATCCACATGTAGAAACAAAAGTGTTGTCATGATGTAATCAAGTCACGGGTGGCTGGCTTTGTAGACACTTTGCCTCTACTTTATTGACCATAGAATAAATTAGTAACAACCTTCTATATGATTCAATTTGAATTAATTAAAACCTTTGATATTTTATGATTAACATTACTTTATCCTACTCAAATACTGTTTATGCCCCTTTTTTCTACTTAAATTTGTGCCATCTATTAGAGTATATTATGTCCAGGATACTTAACTAGTGTTAAGAGAGAGAGAAGACTTGACTAAGTAATTATATTATTGTTCATTACGTTGGAGTATCCAAGGGTCGGTCTTTTTCAAAACACAAAAGACTTTGATATATTATGTCCAGGCACTATATTGCAAAAGCCATTTGCTATTGGATGTATGTTTTATTCCTTTAAATATTTCAAATTGTTATGTTTTGTGGTATGTTTGTACAAAGCATGATCTAAACTTTCAAGTTTTGTTATTATTAAACTTAGATCAATTTACATTGTTTTATTGTTTGAAAATTAAACTGAGTGGTCTCAAGTCATGTTAAATACTTCTTAGTGAGTTATGTTTTATGAAAGCATTCTTCTTCTCATACATTTGTTTCCTTTGCATTTTTTGCCTTTACATGTGGACTTTTTTTTCCAAATTTTAACACATTGTGTGTTTTTTAAGGGAATTTGCCTACTCTAATGTTCATAGTTGTACTCCTTGTGCATCGGCGAGAGTTGATAGTTGATGTTTCAAACTATTTTTTTGTTTTTCAGGTTCTGGATCTAGTTATCTGTATGGGTTCTTTGATGAAGCATGGAAGGAGGGGATGACCAAAGATGAAACTGAGATTAGTTTATTCTGTGTTCCCTCGGCCACATTCTGACGTGGAAGGCCTATGTGGCCATCCACGTCAGAAGCTGACGAAGCATTCGGTCTCCTCCAAAATTCCCTCTTTCCTCTCGCCCGCCCTCCTCTCTCTCCCGCCCTCATCACTCTCTCCCACCGGCTATCCCACCGGCGATCTCTGCGGCGATCTCTGCGGCGAATCCCTCCCGCCGGCCATCTCCCTCCCGCCCGCCCTCTCTCACCGGCCCTCTCCCTCCGGCCCTCTCCCTCCCACCCACCCTCTCTCGCCGGCCCTCTCCCTCCGGCCCTCTCCCTCCGGCCCTCTCCCTCCCGCCCGCCCTCTCTCGCCCGCCCTCTCCCTCCCACCCGCCACCGCCCCCGCTTGCCTGCCCTCTCCCTCCCGCCCGCCCGCCCCCCGCCCGCCGTCTCCCTCCCGCCCTCTCCCTCCCGCCCCTCTCCCGCCTGCCCTCTCCCGCCAGCCCTCTCCCTCCCTCCCGCCCTCGCCTCTCCCTCCATCTCCCGCCCGCCCTCTCCTCCTCCTCCCGCCCGACCCCTCCGTATCCCGCCCGCCCGACCCCTCCGTCTCCCGCTCGACCTCTCCGTCTCCCGCTCGCCCTCTCCCTCCGTCTCGCGTCCGCCCGCCCTCTCCCTCTGTCTCGCTTCTGCCCGTCTTGAGATCCACCAGGAAGTTGGTGGCCGTGGTGGCCGGGGGTGGCCGGGGTGGCCGTGGTGGCTGTGGTGGCCGTGGTGGCCGGGGTGGCCGGGGTGGCCGTGGAGGCTGTGGTGGCCGGGGTGGCCTGGGTGGCCGTAGTGGCTGTGGTGGCCGTGGTGGCCGGGGTGGCCGTGGGACTGGGAGCGGGAGAGACGAGGGCAGGAGAGAGACAAGGGAGGGAGGGAGGGAGAGAGACGAGGGAGGGAGAGAGACTCCGGCGGGAGGAAAGAGGGGGAATGTTGAGGGGCGGGGGGACCGACACGGCTTTTTCGATGCCTCTTCATATTCTGACGTAGACGGCCACATAAGCTATCCAGGTCAGAATGTGGCCAAGAGCATCGACTCTGCGAGTGGCTATAGCATTACTCTAGCTGAAAAATAGGAAAGTTAAGAGGTCTTTTAGGCCAAGTTACAGTACATTTGTTTCTGCTATATACAATCACCTAAAACAATTCTATTACCAAAATATAGCATGACTGTCTCCTACTGTGATTTCGTTCTGTAACTATGTAATTGTGGGAATATTGTACTTTACGGAAAGCTGATACCCTTGAAGGTGGGTGTGTATGTGTGTTATACAGAGTATGAGAAAGGTCTGTATTTCTTTTACTAGCCTTATAGGTATCTAGGATTTCTTTTAATGTCTTGGCGTGCTCTTTGGCCAGATATACTTGTTTCTGTAAGTGCACCCTTCACCTCAGCATGTATTATTATTTGCCAAATATACTTGTTTACACTTGATCAGTGAACTGTGTATCTCTCAGTAGAAAATGCAGCAAAGAAAAAGATTCAGCATGGTTAGTTATGAACACTTCTGAGCGACCTTTGTTGTTTATTGACCATATGAGAAACTCTGCTTTGCATTAATCCGCCCAAACAATAGAAAGAACCGACTACTGTCCTGGTATTGTGATTGCACAGTGGTCTTTATTTTCTAAATAAGGTGATATTCTAGCGTATTGTGTTTGCACAGTGGTCTTGTACTTATGGAAAATTTCTCTTTTACGTACAGACCAAAACACATATATGTCTGATAACCGACTATTGTCCTGGTGGAGAGCTCTTTCTGCTTCTGGATAGGCAACCAACGAAAGTCCTAAAGGAAGAAGCTGTTAGGTATTTGATTTGATATCTTGATCTTCTGTTACATATCTATGTGCCCCTTTTTGCTTAGATTGAGGAAATTTATTGTTTAAAATTCTAAAAACATCTTTTTTCTCCGTGTCTTGTTGTCGAGTGCACCTCTCCTTATCTCCTTCCGTTTTGTGTTTTCTTCCGTAGCTTTTGATTCCGGAGGCTCAAGAGAAGAAAAAGTCAAACAAGCAAGCTAGTCCAATTTTCCTGGCTGAACCTATGAGAGCTTTCTAACTCTTTTGTTGGAACTGAAGAGTACATTGCACCGGTATATACCTATCAGTTAATTTTTATGACTTCTAGATGTCAATCATTTTATTCTCCTGAAGCTTGACGTGTTTGTGCACTAGTGATACGGGGCGCGACTTTCCTATGCCTAAATGTGCAACGTCCATGTGCGGACATGCGCAAGACGGCTCGACGGGTGCGGACGCACACATATATGTGCATAGACAACCAACCAAACGTGCATGCACAACTTGAACTCACGGATGCGCGCGCGGAGGCGCATTCGCATCTACCATGTACGGACGCGCGCTTGTGGCTGCTCGCACGCCCGCAACTCCTTGCATTCAACTACAAGGAGCAACCACACGCATTTGGCGGATGACGTGGCACTTGCATGACGTGGCACACAAAGTGGCACATGACTAGGCAGGTGATGTGGCAAGTGTGAGTTGGCAAGCACACATGGGACAAGTGCTTGCTAGTTGGCAACAACTAAGAGAGTTGGTGGTCAACAATGAGTTGGCAAGCACATGGGATAAGTGCTTGCTAGTTGGCAACAACTCATAGAGTTAGTGGGAATCTATGGGTTGGCATGAGTTGGCATTGGTTGGCAAACACTTAGAGAAGTGCTTGATAGGTGTCACCAACCATGGGAGGTTTTGTAATCTATAAATAGCCATGTACAAAGGCTTGTAATTCATTCATTCAATAGAAGTGTTCTTTCCTCCCAAATTCGGAGTCTCATTTGTGCTTGAGTTTTGAGAGAGTTCTAACACCAAGAACAAGAGTGTTCCTCTGCTAAACTTCTTCCAAGAGGCAGACTAGCATCCAGACGGGCTTGGAGGCTAGGCCGCACGCCACTAAGGAGCAAGATTGTGCTTCGCATACTCAAGCGGCGTGACAACTAGCCTGAAGCCTCTTCATGAGTTTTTTTTCAAAAAAAGCTCCACTGGCGGTTGAGAAACCGTCGGTGGAGCAACATTTTTTTTTAAAATTAAAACTAAAATTTTTTTAAAAAATTAAAACTTATACCGGCGGTTTTCAAAACCGCCGGTGAACTTAAAGTATTTGTATGTATCTTTTTTCCGGCGCTGAATATTGCGCCGGATAATTCACCGGTAAATTACCGGCAATATTTAGCGTCGGGAAATTATCGACACAAAATAGTGTCGCTTTACCGCCGGTAAATTACCGGCACAAAATAGTGTCGCTTTACCGCTGGTAAGCGGTTTACCAGCGCTCCATTTAGCGGTGACAAATCTACCGTCGGTAAACTGTTTCCAAGATGATCTTTCATTTATCTTCTCTTGTATGTCAGTGACATGTTGATAGCGTCAAAGAATTAAGAGGAGAATGAAAACTCAATTGATCAAAGAGTTTGAAATGAAAAATTTAGGTGAAGTAAAGAAAATTCTTGGTATGGAGATAACAACAGATAGACAGAGGATCACACTTTGTTTGACTCAAAAACAATATTTGAAGAATGTACTGCAGTGTTTTAACATAGACCAAAAAACTAAACCTGTAAGTACCCCACTTGCTCATTTCAAACTAAGTGTATCACAGTGTCGAAAGACAGATAAGGAACGAGAGTTTATGTCGAAGGTTCCTTACGAGACCAGACATTTCACACGCAGTTGGAGTTGTGAACAAGTATATGGATAATCCAGGGAAAGAACATTGACAAGCTGTGAAATGGATTTTGTATGCCAATGATCCAAGGTGGCTCATGTCCCCCCTTTCATATGAAAAATGAAGTCGGCATCTTTGACACCGACCATAAGCAGCGCCGAGCCAAAATGTTTGATTTCGGCGCCGGCTTATTGGAAAATAAAAAATAATATTATTATTATTATAATATAATATTATTATTTTTTTGGAAAAAGGAAAAAATACTCTCCTATAAATAGAGGAGTTTAGCTTCTAATTTCATATCTCATTCTAGAAGAAGAGAGAACATTTGTGAGAGAAAGTGTAAGAGAATTCCTTTCTCTGTTGGCTCTCAAGTTGGGTTTGGGATATTGTAGTTCCATTATTTGGAACATTTGTATCTCCTATTTGTGGGTATTGTACCCAAAGTTGTAATTACTTCAACTGTTGATAGTAGTGATATTTGATTGTTGCTCATGGATGTAGGTAAGTTACCGAACCACGTAAATCTTGTTGTTATACTTTTTAGTATTCTTTGTTCGATTCATTTGTCGAGTAAACTTTGTTAGGTGATACATTGTCCATTAAATTATTTAGGAAAAATTCTATCAAAAGGACTTGGGAGTCTACGGAAGTTGGGTTTTAAACGAGACCATTCGTGTCTCCTCCAAGTACCTAGGAATTTTTTTTAGTCTAATTTCTTGGTACAATTGTTGACATTCGGTTGAAACCAACCCGATTTCCACAACAACGCAATCCCTTAAATTGACACAAAAAATAAAAGTTATCATTTGTATACCTGCTTATCGATGTCTCGTTGCTAATGGGATAAACTATAATTATATTCCAGAATGCTCCAAATTTGATCCAAAAAGAAAAAAAAAACCCGATTGATAGTCTTTCTTACGATGACTAGCTCTTATATTTTAATCATAATGTAAATATATTTAAAGCTAATCAATGATTCATAAGATGTAATTTCTTAAAAACTACAAATTGAACGATATTACAAAATTAATGCTTTATAGTTTCACATTGTATTGTAAAGTCGATTGGTAAATCAACCTATGAAAACTTAAACGTTTCTTATGCATATGATTAGTAGATAATGAATTGATGAAGCATGTTAAAGATTAATTAATGGGTCTTCAATTTTTTTTATTCAGGAAGTAATCACTTAAAAATTGCCAAGCAATATTATTCTGCAACGAAGAAGATGTAAACATAAACTGATCATCCAGGTCCGAATATTTTAAACTTCTTCAAATTTTTGTTCTAATTACTAATTTTTTAATGATAATGAATAATATTGAAACGATATAGGTTTTTCAATCTTTGGAACTTTGTCTAATTAAAACCGAGTACCAGGGCAAAAACATATTTTAGAGCTCCTGTCCGATTCCATTATTGGTACCAGTAACAAGAGCAAACTTGAAAGAACTGAAGAGATTACAACTATACGTATTGGCATTCACTTACATTAGAAACGTGAGGTCAACCACGCCAGTAATACCTTATCTCTGTAGAACTTGAAGCAACTCCTTCAGCCATTTTTGCAATCCTTTTCTGATCAGCTTCACATCTCAGTCGTCATGGTAAGATTACACAAAAAACAACGTAATGTACTGTTAATTACTAGCACAACATAATTAAAGACAGATTAATAGTGATATAATCACTGCTTACTGGGGTGGTCGGAGGTGGTCGGAAGTAAGAATAAGCAGAGAACAAGGTCTCGACCCAAACCAAATTCTATAAGATAACAATAGAGAGAATAATAGAAGCTCCATGATCGACAAAAGAAACAGACCGAGGAAGTGAATAATGTTATTTCCAACCAAGCAAGTCAATTGAGAAATCTTGCAGAATCTCTTGCATTATTGCAAAACGACAGAGTCTGCTCTCCGTGATAGATAATGGGTGGGGATTGCCAAACGAAAAAGTGAAAGGGAATTAGAAACCCTGCGGAATCACTTCCTGAATCACGACATACTAGAAAAAAAGGGGGTTGACAGCTTCATGATCTGAATAGTTTCCGTGATGCTCATTCTCAGGCGCCATTTTAACAAGTTTGCCCGTTCTAATTTCTTATCTCGATTGATCTCAAAATTTTTTAAACTTTTAGAATCAGCAAGCAATATTACATAAAGGCGACTGCAGTGGCCGACAAAAGTATCATGAAAAAAGAAGAGTACGAGGGTGCCATGATTAATTACTTTGTCCCTTCTTTCTTTTATTCTCAATCGCAGCAACTTTTCGAATCTACAAAAAATATTATATTACATAAAGGCCAGCTAACAATAACCTTGTATATCTGAAGCAAGTGTCTTTTATTCTGACCTCAGCTAATTAATTTTCTCTTTGAACAGATCTTTCGTGTCGAGATGGAGCATGTCATGTGCAGAGAAGCGACCTCTCTCCACTGATCCTTTCCATCATGTAATTATCCCGAATTCAGTAGTACTACGTAAAAATTAGCTAGGGATCCTTATTAAGAGAAGGATGGAGGAGAATCCAAGATCAAGTACTGGAATAGTCGCAGTAACGATTATGGATGAAATAACAGAGGATTCAGGGCCAAGGATTATGTATCATTAAAGAATCTAGGTAAGTTAAAATACCAATTTCTCATTAGGAATTTTCTATTAATAATTTTTTGGTTGATTTTGTGCTGTTTCTAGGTCTTTTTTCATGAAATGCAATCGAATCAAGCTTGTTTACATGGCTGGATTAGGAAGCAGCAGCTCCAATCATACTTCAAATGAATAGATAGCAGGACTAGCAGCAGTACTTTCCAACAATAAGTTATCAATTATTTCCTTCATTTGTCATGTCAAAGAAGAAATTTCACGTTTTTCTCCGGGGAAAATTAAATGACAAAAAAAACAAACTCTATTAGATAATAATAAAGGGAGTAATAGAACTTCCATGATCGACAAAGGAGTAGTCGATTTTTACTTCTTTTCAAACTTAAGAAAAAACAGATCGAGGAAGTGAATAATGTTATTTCATTGCTGTGATTCAAGCAAGTCATTTGAGAAATCTTGCAGAATCTCTTGAATTATTGCAAAACGACAGGGTCTGCTTGATAGATAATTAGTCTGGAGCGTCAGTTTCCTCGAAACTGGGTGTCCCCTGTTTTTCATTGCCCTGTTATTTGATTGCCCTGTTATTTGATTGCCGTGTTATTTCATTGCTGTGAGAACAGATAATCTCTTGCATTATTGCAAAACGACAGTGTGTTTTAAAAGGCTTTAATAGCTTGAATATCTAGCTACGTACTTTCAACTACTCCCTTGCACATGGGTACATATATGTTAATGATTTATTAGCCATATCTTCTATATCACTTGCTTCTTCGTTTCAGAACTCCAATTACTTTGTTGAAGCTTTAAAAATTAACAGGCGCCATTTTAACAAGTTTGGTCATTCTAATTTCTCTAATCTCATAATTTTTGAAACATTTAGAATCGGCAAAAAGCAATATAACATAAAGGCCGCAGTGCAGTGACCGACAAAAGAAAAATGAGGGTGCCATATTAATTAACAACATTGTCCCTTCTTTCTTATCTCAATCTCAAATATTCACAACCTTTCAAATCAGCAAACAATATTACATAAAGAAAACTTACTTCTGTTCAGTACTCGAAGATGACAACATGGGTGAGTCCGGATCTGGCAGTCTTTTCCAAGCGCGGAGCTTTCTGTAAAATCTCAGCTGGTTCAGATGTGTTTACATGTCTGCAGCAAAACCCCTTCAATGCGGTCTCCTGCTTTCAATATCCAACTAATTAATTAGGTACATATAGGGGCCCGTGGGATATTGACTCTGTTTTTTTAATCTTCCCGAGGACTCCCGTCTCAAGATCATTCACCCTAAACTCAGTAACGTCTTGCTCGACACCGACATGAACCCGAAAGATTTCAAATGAATAGATAGCAGGACTAGCAAAAAAATCACGTTTTTCTCATTCCGGGGAACATTAATTGACAAAAAAGACAAACTTAATAAGATAATAATAAAAAGAATAACAGAAGCTTTATATTTTTTCAAAAAATAATAATAATTTAATAATATAATAATATAATAATATTATTATATTTGTAAAAAATTATTTAAAGGGGAGCGCCGGAATCGTTAATTTCGGCGCACAAATCCCTTTACGGCGCCCACCTTATTTCATGGGGCTGCCTCTCACTCCCCCTCATAGCTTCTCTATCTGTGGCGTACTTTTGCAGGAGGAAATCGGATCTGGAGACCATGAGCACGGCTCCTCCCTTATATCTTGCAATATTGCTGGAGGAAATCGGTTCTCTGCATTCTCTTGGAGTCTATCGGGTGGATTAAGTATGTGGAGAGGAGAGTAAATTATTTAGTACTCTTCCAAATCTTTTTAATTTGATTCATTCCATTGATATTGCTTAATTCGCTAAAAAATATTTGTTGTATGTACGTGGCTTACTCAATTCTTAACCAAGATTTTTTTTTTATTCTGGCCTCAGCTAATTTTCTCTTTGAATATTAGATCATCATTCGTGTCCAGATGGAGCATATGTACGCAGAAAGTCTCTCTCCAGTCCTTACTATCAGATTATAAGAAGATGGTACGTTTAGGGTGTTAGCTAGTGTTTCGTGAAATAATTTTCCCAAATTCAGTTGTACAACGTACGTACCAAGGGAAGGATGGACGAGCCAGGCTCGGGTGAAACAGTCTCGATAAGGATTATGGATGAGGAGCTGCAGCAGGAAGAGGAGGAGCAGCAGCAGGAAGAGGAGGAGCAGCAGCGGGAAGAGGAGGGGCAGCAGCATAAAGAGGAAGAGGAGCAGCAGAACGAGGAGACCAGGAAAAAACGTCTTTGTGAATTAATTGGCGAACGGGCGGGGACTGAACTACTTTCGGATCTCGACCTTATTAGCAACTTGAAACTTCCCAATGAACAATCATCGGTTGGCCATGGTGGTGGTACTCCAGGCTTCTACAAAGTTCCCGACGACATGCGGCGGCGAGCGGGGAGCCAAGCAGCTGCGTTATACGATCCGAAACACGTCAACTTCTGGAAAATAAAGGAATTGTTTGAGAAAGACTACCAGGGAGATGATCAGACACGAAATCAATTATTGAGGCATTACCATTACCATCTCCGTTCATTCGCTGAGCGGAGCTGTGATGGAGATGTCATTGAGGGTTTAATTGGGGAAATGGACGACAATTTTCAATTCCCGGCAGCACTTGATGAGAATATAATAGGTGTCTCCGAGCCTTCTTCTCATGATCACTTGTTGGGATCACTCGTACTATGGGCCAATATCTTCTTGAATGATCTATTCTACAGATCTGCTTGGGGCGAGTTCTCTGCGACTGATGATCCAGAATGTGCCCATTTATGGGTGCCTGAGCTATGGGCAGACTTGCTTCTCCTTGAGAACCAAATCCCACTCCTGAATAGGAGCATTCGTAGTCTTATAAATGTGTTTTGGTACTTTGAAGATTTTATTCCTTTGAGAAAACCAAATTGGAGACAAAATTATAATAACTACCATATCCTTGATCTCATTCACGACTTGCTGCTTCCAATGACAAGCCGCTCCAAATCGAGAAGCCATCCTTTAGCCTGGTTGTTGAGCCGTACAAAAGCTGCAGCAAGGTCGATGATTAGACTTGTCTCAAGGTGGTTGTGGACTAACAGAGAAGGAGCACCATCAATAATATTGAAATTAAAATCTGTCCTGCGTCGGTTGTTGGACCCCATCATACGCTGGTCGAGCCAGAAAGAAACAACCCCGTGGACGATGAAACCTGTCCCTACCACAACAAGACTGCAACAAGCAGGTATAAAGTTCAAACCCGTAGATGACACAGGGTTTGTGGTGGAGTTCAAAAGGGGAGTGTTGAAGCTCCCTCGATTGCATATCACTAAGTGCACCAAGAAGGTCCTTATGAATCTCATCGCTTGGGAGATGTGCCATCATAAAGGTGTGAAATACTTCATCAACTACGCCATTTTTATGGACCATCTCATTAATACCTCCAAGGACGTGGATATTCTCATCCAGAGCGGAGTAATTGAGCATTCTTTGGCAACCGATGAGGAGGTAGCGGCACTCTTCAATGGTTTGAGCCAGGACCTTGTTTATACAAAAAATGAACCACTGAATGAAGAGTACAATATTTTCCCCAAATTGTGCTTCGATATCAGAAAGTATTGCAAAAGTAGGAGCAATGTGTGGTTGGCAAACCTAATGCAAGATTATTTCAAGAGCCCCTGGACTATTATTTCTGTGGTTGCAGCATTGTTCCTCATTCTACTTACTGTGCTGCAAACCTTTTTCTCTGCTTATTCCTATTTTCGACCACCCAAATAAGGGCTTCTATCAGTGTTGATAATTTGCCTCTAATTATATAGGTGTGTTTTAAATTGTGGTTGTAATTAAGAATATTTGATTATAATGTTGTGATTTATGTATCTTACTTGAGAAGTGAAGCTTTAATAGTAGTTCTTCTTTGTAGTATAGTAATGGGTGATTGTGGTTCAAACAGCTCTACACGATGATCCAAACAGCCTTGCAAGATTAAAGTTTCGATCTTTATGTCAATACTGCAATATTGAATAATGTTTAGATCTTTAGTTTCTACAAACCAAAACAAACGATTTTGAAAGTGCCAGCTAAATCATTATTAATTGGAAGCAAGAGGTTCATGTCACGAAATTTTACAAATTAACTTCGAAAACAATGATATATTGGAATTAATGTTGACTCTCGTAACTTAACAATGAGTTCTTCCAGCAAAAGGTCTCTGCCTCTCTCCATCTCCACCCAAAAAAGGACTAAAAACAAATATGAGTAAAGGAGATTCTTCAAGTACTCCTGAAAGAAAGTATATATTACTCGGTAGTTCAACCTCACGTTTCTAATGTTAAGTGAAATCGTCATTTGATGCCCGAGGGAGATGGATGTTCTGTACTCTTAAACAGCTTTAGCAGTTGAGCTTCATCCAATGGTATATAAAGCCCAAAATGCAACTCAACGAAGAGAGGACCATATTCCCAGAACTTTCAGTAGGACAGATTGCACATGAATTATGGAATGAATAATATATACATATTTCTATTCTAGAATTTTAACATTTGACAAATTTATAGAGTAAGGTCATCGAGAACTTGTATGACATCCCATGGTTTAGATTTACATGCTCTAATGGAAAGATCTCTCCTCTTGCCACTAGCGCCAGAAGCCTGTAAAACTTTTGGTCCAAAGGACTGTACATGTAAGCATGAGACCGCACATGACAGAAATGAGCATGTACGGCACAGTCCATAACATGAACAAGAATCCAAAAACTGACAATGTTGGACCTCTCGACGACTGCAACAGTAATGAAGGCTTAATAGGCAGGCAGATCTAGGCACGAGAAAGGGCAAACCTGAAGAGCTATAAGAAAAGATCTTCCCCAATTAATTGACTTCAACAGGCTTTAGTGTACAACATAAACAACTAGGAAAAATACTATCTATAGTTCAAAAGCATTCATAGAAAAAAAAATCAATTTATTTCATTTGTCATTGCAAAGAAGACTACGTCCAAGCATTTTCTCTCGGGGAATTACATTAATGGAGAAAAATCACATTACCATGCATAACTTGCAAAATCAGCAGTCACCATGAACTGTTCTGGTTATATTCCAAAATGCAACAAATTTGACCCAGAAAGAAAAATAACAAGAACAAAAAAAAAAAAAAAAGAGAGAGATGATGATCAGGTTGATAGCCTTTCTCATTATGAGTAGCTCTTATATTTTTATCATAATGTAAATATATTTATACCTAATCATTGATTCATCAGATGTAATTTCTTAAATTGTAAAAATTGAACGATGTTAAAATATTATTAATGCTTTATATTTTCACTCTCTACTTTAAAGTCGACGGGTTTTTGCTCATAATCTTGATAAAACTATTAATAAAAAATTCAACGTTTCTTATGCAAATGTTTAGTAGCTAATGGATTGACGAAGCATGTTAATAATTAATTAATGAGCCTTCACGTTTTGGATTCAGGAAGTAATTACTTAAAAACTGCCGGTTATATTCTACGTGGAAGAAGATGTAAACATAAACTAATCATGCAAGTCCGAATATTTTTAACTTCTTTCACACTTTCAGAACCTAAATTGAGAAGTCCACTTCCAGTTATTGATCACCTTTTCTTTCTGTATGTTATTTCATTAATTTGAGTCCTAGATGATGCCTTCACTAGTAGAAATCCGATTTTTAATGGGGGGTTTTGAATAAAACCGCCGACAGAAATTATTTTCACTAGCAGTTTATGGGAAAACAGCCAGTAAATTATACTTAAACTGGGGTTTTGTTTCAGACCCTAGTAAATATGAATTTACCGGCGGTTTCATTGAAAACCGCCGGTACAAGATCTTTTAAAGTAATTTTTACTGGCGGTTTTGGACAAAACCACCAGTAAATCATTTAATTATTGGCGTTTCTCCGAAAACCGTCAATAAATGTGTTATTTACTGGCGGATGTGAGGAAACAGAGACGAATAAGGAAAACAGCGAGATAAACTCCTTTTCTTGTTTAATGCACGTATCAACTTGAATTACTTAATCCTTCACAATTTGCCCATCTTAGTTTTAATTGTTGTCTTAGTTTTAATTGTTGTCGATGACTTCAGTAATAGGTCTTTCTTTATGTGCAACAACTTTGACAATTGAATATATGACATAATTTATAAATTAACCCCAATGCGGTCCCTAATTCTATCTCCGTTGACTTGGCAACAAGATTCTTTCTTTATTGTCAGTCAGGGCACGTGTAAGGTAGAAACAAAATGATCCCATGCCCTCTCTCTCTCTCTCTCTCTCTCTCTCTCTCTCTCTCTCTCTCTCTCTCTCTCTCTCTCTCTCTCTCTCTCTCTCTCTCTCTCTCTCTCTCTCTCTCTCATGCTCTCTCTCTCTCATATGCTCTCTCTCTCTCTTATATGCTCTCTCTCTCCCTCATATGCTCTCTCTCTCTCTCATATGCTCTCTCTCTCTCCCTCATCTGCTCTCTCTCTCATATGCTTTCTCTCTCATATGCTCTCTCTCTCTCTCTCAGATGCGCTCTTTCTCTCTCTCTCTCTCTCATATGCTCTCTCTCTCTCTCTCTCATATGCTCTCTCTCATATGCTCTCTCTCATATGCTCTCTCTCATATGCTCTCTCATATGCTCTCTCTCATATGCACTCTCTCATATGCTCTCTCATATGCTCTCTCTCATATGCACTCTCTCATATGCTCTCTCTCTCTCTCTCTCTCTCTCTCTCTCTCATGCTCTCTCTCTCTCTCTCATATGCTCTCTCTCTCTCTCTCTCTCATATGCTCTCTCTCTTTCTCATATGCTCTCTCTCTTTCTCATATGCTCTCTCTCTCATATGCTCTCTCTCTTTCTCATATGCTCTCTCTCTCATATGCTCTCTCTTTCTCATATGCTCTCTCTCTTTCTCATATGCTCTCTCTCTCATATGCTCTCTCCCATATGCTCTCTCTCTCTCTCATATGCTCTCTCTCTCTCTCTCTCATATGCTCGCTCTCTCTCTCTCTCTCTCTGCTCTCTCTCTCTCTCTCATATGCTCGCTCTCTCTCTCTCTCTCTCACATGCTCTCTCTCTCATATGCTCTCTCTCTCTCTCTCATATGCTCTCTATCTCTCGTATGCTCTCTCTCTCATATGCTCTCTCTCGCTCTCGCTCTCTCTCTCTCTCTCTCTCTCTCTCTCTCTCGACTGGTTCAGTTGTATGAAATTTTTGTTTGTTGAAGTTAACAATACGAAACCGTCTCTCTAGATTTGATGCCATCAAGGGAATAGATCGATCTCTGCAATCTGTGAATAAGCCGTCCAATTTAAGCTGTAACTAAGAAATTAAGACTGGATACAAGTCTTAATGTATACATCTTGGACGACCCAGTGAGACGTAGCACTTTCTCTTATTTAATTCTTTATTCTGCTGCAAAGACAGGATTTCATTATATATTTATTTCGTCCAAGATTGCTTCGGCTGGGAGCTTTTGACAGGACATCGATCGATGTCAGAAAACTGGAAATGGCGTCTTAATTTTCACCTCCATGTGGATACATGATGGGTTCATTGACCTTATTTTGAGTCTCTGTAATATTATAACATCGGCTCACCCATTAAGTTTCCTCCCTTTCTTGCAATATTATAACCTCTGCAATCTCTTGGAGTCTATCGGGTTGATTGAGTGGGTGGAGAGGAGAGTTAATTATTTAGTGTACTAAGTCTTCTTAATTTTATTTATGGAGAGTTAATTATTTAGTGTACTAAGTCTTCTTAATTTTATTTATGGAGAGTTAATTATTTAGTCAACCAAGTCTTCTTAATTTTATATTGCTTCACTGGAAAAAAAATATGTTGTACGAGCATGTCACTCAATTCTAAGCACGAGATGGAGCAGAAGTCGCCGCCTGATCAGGCAAGCGGGAAATTTAAATATGGGTGATTGTTAATTTGACTTATTTAATTAGGAGTACTTTATGATGTGGTTGTAATTAATTAAGAGTACGTAATGTTGTGATTTAATTTGTATCTTATTACTTGTCCTTCATAGTAGTTCTTCTTTATAGTAAAGTAATGGGATATGATGATTAAAACAGTTGTGCATGATCCAAACAACCTTGCAAGTGTAAAGTCTGGATCTTATGTCAATACTGCAATGAATAAAGTAATTTGCATCTTTAATTAGTTTCTACAAACGAAAACAAAACGATCGGGGGAAAAGTACCAACTAAGTCATTATTAATTTGACACAACATGTGTCACTAAATTTTACAAACGGAATCTTGCAGAATGATCTCTTGCATTATTATTATAAAACGACCGAGTTTACTCTCCATGATATATAGTAGAGTGCTGGATGGGGATTGCCGATAGAAAAAGAAACAGTTATCGCCCACCCTTTATGGCCTGAATAGTTTCCGTGATGCTCGATTTTCTCTTTTACTGCATACCCGCTTGGATTTTTATGAAGATTCTTCACTGCTTCATCGCAAGGGCCCGGAGGATTGTCGATCTGGAGATACGCGCGGCTGTATAGTTCCTCCCTTAATATTTCTCGCAAAATTATTGTAAGATCGGCTTTGGAGATGCTCGGTTCTATGTAATCTCCTGGAGTACTCTATTGGGTCGATTAAGCGGGCGAAGGAGAAGAGAAATAATTATTTAGTACTCTACCAAGTCTTCTTAATTTGATTCATTCCATTTATATAGATTGCTTCACCGGAAAATATTCGTTGTACGTGCATGACTTACTCAAATTTGAAGCAAGTTTTTTTTATTCTGACCTCAGCTAATTTTCTCTTTTTGAATATTAGATCATCGTTCGTGTCGTGAGCAATATGTGTGGAGAAAATCGATCTCTCTCCAGTGATCCTTACCATCAAGTAATTATCCCAAATTCAGTACTACGTAAGTACCAACGGATCATTAATTGTTAAGAGAAGGATAGGGGAGGATCCAAGATCAAGTGGAATAGTCGCAGTACCGATTATGGATGGAAAAACAGAGGATTCAGTACGATGCAGTACTACAATTGTGAAAGCTGTAGAGAATCCTGCTTCCACGGCCAAGATCGAAGAGAATATTAAAGAGTACTGTATCTGGATTGAACCCTTCCTTATTCAAACGCTTGAACAATCTCCAAAACCTGACGCTGGAGTTTCCGCTTTCTTAAGAATCCCAGCACACATGCGTGAACGCGGAAGAGATGAGCTTCTCTATGATCCTAAGCACATCAAGTTCTCACAAATAAGGTCTATGTTGCTCAATCCTAGGTATCATGATGACAAGGAACGAAAGCTACTGAGCCATTACTATCGTCATCTCCAATCAATCCTCAAAGTGAATGGGAAGCGTTTGACGGATTGCATGGAGATGATGAATAAGCTGAATCGAGAAGAAATACTAAAATGCTATTACCCAGAGCTGGATAACCAGCAGGAAAGCGTATCCTCCATAGATTACCCTTACTTGCTAGCTTTACTGCTCAGCGGTTGCTTCATCATTGACCTAATTCGTCGGTGGAGTATAGATGAGTTGTCCTCTGCATGTGACCAAGAATGTGGGGGAATATGGGCTTCTGAGTTGTGGGTGGACTTGCTTATAGTGGAGAATCATGTTCCATTCTTCATCCTGCAAAGTATACAAAAGACTATGCCGCCGTTCTTTGTTATTCCCGGTAAGCACCGTGTTAAGTGGGGCACCCTAGAGGAGCTTGTCTTTACTTTCTACAAAGATTTTCTTCCACTAAAAAAACCAAAGGAAGTAAATCAACCCACGAAACAATTTCACCATCTGCTACATTTCGTTCACAAAAGTCTGCTTCCTGACAGAAAAGAAAAACAGTTCAAACTCTTTCGGCGTGCCTTTTCGCGTATCTTTGCCTTCTTAAATACAGAGCACCGTATTTATACCAGTGACACCTGTGCGGATTGGTTTTTTCGTTGTTTTTCGCACTCTTTTGACAAAATAGCAACGGAAAGATGGAAGGAATATATATCAGGGAGGTTTCGAACTCCAGCAGTGCTAACAACTGCTGTCCCAACAGCAAGGAGGCTCCAAGAAGCAGGTGTACAGTTCAAGTCTGTGAAGAAGAAAGGATTTGTTGTTGAATTCAAGAAGGGGGTATTGTGGCTTCCTCGCTTGCATATTAGGAGCAACACCTATAAGTGCCTCATGAATCTTATAGCCTGGGAACATTGTTATCCTAAAGCAGGGAAGTACTTCACCAACTTCCTCATTTTTATGGGTTACTTGATCAATGATTCCAAAGACGTGGAAGTTCTTATACAGAGCGGAGTTCTCGAACATTCCCTCTGCACAGACCATGAAGTCGTTCGAGTCTTCGACAATTTGGTCAAGGACTTAATGTATACATATGATGAAGAATATGATTTCCTCACAGAATTGTTCAGAGAGCTGAATTTCTACCGCGAGAACAAGTTGAACACCTGGAGAGCAAACCTAATGAACGAATACTTCAAGAGCCCCTGGTCAATAATTTCAGTGCTGGCAGCATTGTTCGTCATTCTACTTCTTATCGCAACGCAGAACTTTCTTTCTTGTGTTCTCTTACTATCGGCCTCCAAATTAAACAAAGTAATTCGTGAAATTTTTGTTATTTTAAATTAGTTATATATGTCATGTGTGTTTAAATTTTGTGTTTTTGTCTATTAGTTTTAATTATTATTAAAGTTTTATTTCTATTAAATGTAATTGCTTTTGTATTTGTATGTTCTTTTTAATTGTAATTCATTAAATGGTAATATAATTAACAGTTTATGAAATGGTCTATATTATTTGTGCTTTTCTGTTCATTTTAATGGATTATTAAAAGTTTATGATGTGCGTTTCCAACTCAGATTTTGGTCATATAGTCCAGTTTTGAAAGAAATTAATCTTGAAGAAAAAGAGAGATTAATTGTGATAAATGGAATTGATTAGAGGTACCCGAAAACAAAATGGAAAAGAGGACTCAGTGAAGCTAGCTAGCGATGAGATCGGGATGAATAGTTTATCATGTATGTCACTGCTAGGATAGACCTTCACCTTCTTGGGGAGCTTGAAACCTCCTTATTAACGTAAGAACATCGTTTTGTTCTAATTAATTGGGTTTTGATATGCTAGCCCTTAAATTGATAAAAAATAAATAAAAATTATCAAAATCTTCCATAGTCAACTGAACTCAACAAGTGAGTCTCAACAAAATCTTCCTCCTCCACAGGCATGAAACATATACCTGCTTATCGATGTCCATAAGATAATAATAAAGAGAATATATAATAGAAGCTCATTGATCTTTACAAAAGAGTCATATGCTTTTCTTCTAAAACTTAAGAAACGGACAGAGGAAGTGAATAATGTTATTTCATTGTTGTTTTCTTGCAAAATTTTTAGTTTTATACAACTGTTGCCAAACAACTGAACAAGCACGTCAATTATGGATGAAATCCTGCAGAATCACTTGCACTATTATTCCACGAGGACGAGTTTGCTCTCCATGATAGATACCGGGTGGGATTTATATATACCTGCTTGGATTTATATGATGATTTACCTCTACTTCACCTGAAGAGTTATTCTGTTCATGTATACAGCTTGGTATCGCAAGGGCCCGGAGGTTGGCTGAGGAACCGGTCGAAAATGGTGGAACAAAAAGAAACAGTTATCGCCCATCCTTCCCTTAAAGATCTCTTGCTTGCAAGTACTCATTAATTAGTTGCAGTGTTTTAAAAAGGCTTTATATATGGCTTGAATATCTACTTTCATCTACTCCATTGTACATCTGTACATATATGTTAATTTTCTCTCTCAGAAATATACTTCTAATTAAGCTTTACAACAAGTCAAAAATAATTTTTCATTTTCAGGTTTTATTTGGTTTTCTTTGTGAAGGGGAAACAAGATTGCTTAATTTTCATATTGTACCACAAAGAAGAGAAAAAAAGAATAAAAATCCAAATTTTAAATAATCTTACCCGGAGTTTCTTAAACCTATAAAATTCACAGGCACCATTTAAGGAGGTTTGTCCGTTCTAATTTCTTATCACAAATCTTTTTTTTTTTTTTTTGAAACTTTAAGAATCAACAAGCAATATTACATAAAGGATTTCTTGATAAAACATTTTACATAAAGGTCTTCTTTATCTTCAAGAGGATCGACATGAACCCCCAAGATTTAATTCTGATTTCGGAATGTCTCCCATATTCGTCACGAACGAGGCCCTAGGCAAGACTAGCAGAATCGCCAGCACTTTGTAAGTGCAGTACCATGATTAATGCTGATGACCATTAATAAGATGTATTAGTACTGATTGAACGGCAACAACGGTTGAATTAATGCAGCGGGTACATGTCGCCATGAACGTATAGACACTTGCCAAACAGATGAAGATACATAGCAAAGGGGTTGGGATATATGCATACCAAGAGGGGGGCAGTGATCCATACGAAGCGGATGAGAATACCTAGTGGAAGATTTTTTGTATCATGCAGGAAGGAGACATTGGTGAACCAAATGAAGAAGCTAGATGGAGGAATTGATCCAAGTTTCTCTGTAAAACGGTTGTTTTTGCAGTGGTATAAAATCCTTGAAGTAATATTAGACCAGTTTCTCCAAGGTGAGAAAACTAATGCCATCTTGAGTACTCCGATTGTTTGTAACATCTTCAAGAATGAATAATCGAATTTGGTTGTCAACCAAGAGCAACTCTACCCTGTAACACTTGTGAAATAGATATTCAGTGATGAACCAGTCATCGAACCGGCAAAACGTTTGATTTAGGCTGAACCGGTTCAATCGGGACCCACCAGAGGTTGAAAACAGCGCAAGATTAACAGTGAGTTCAAAAAAGAAATAAAATAATAGAAAGAACAATCAAGAGACCCCGATCTACAAAACCGAGAGCCCTTAAAGCTCTTGCAAAATCAAACATTACCATAGACGTTAGGCATGACAGAGGCAAGACAAAATAAAATATTTTAAAAAGAATAAATATAAATATTACATAAAGGAGACTGCGGTGGCCGACAAAAGTAAAATGAAAAAGGGTTAAGGAAAAAAGAAGGAAAGCTTGTCACAGATGAGATGAAGTATTACATAAAGGCGACAGCTAGCAGTTCTAACCGGAACCTTATAAAAGAAAAAATAAAGAAATAAAATATCGTTAACAGTGAGTTCAAAAAAGAAATAAAATAATAAGAAGAACAATCAAGATTCAAGAGACCCCGATCTACGAAACTGAGGACCCTTAAAGGTCTTGCAAAATCAAAATCAAACATTACCTAAAAAGGAGCCATCCAGGGAGCTGCTAATATTGCTCTCAAAACAGAAAAGTATTTGACTGCTTTGGCAAGATCGTATTTTCTTTAATTGACAAAAAAGCAAACTGTATATGATAATAATAAAAAGAATAACAGAAGCTTTATGATCGACAAAAGAGTCAAGTGATTTTTTCTTCTTTTCAAACTTAAGAAACAGACAGATCGAGGAAGTGATTAATGTTATTTCATTGCTGCGAGAAATCTTGCAGAGAATCTCTTGCATTATTGCAAAACGACAGTGTGTTTTATAAAGGCTTTAAATAGGGCTTGGACATAAATGTTCTCTCTCAGATATACAATACAGGGGACAGGTAGCTGGCCGGAAAAAGATATAAAAGGAAAATAGAAAGAAAGCTCCACGAAGTAGATGCATGGTGGGGGTAGTATATACTTTAATTTGTTGGGGGTTCCTCTGCTTTCTTTCTGGGGAAAGTTTATGATCTGTTGAATGGAAGAAGCCCGGTAGTTGAGGCAGGAAATCGGCTCTACACCAACAAAGCTATACAAAAAAATCATGGCCCTTGGGTACAAGAAGCATAACACGAGTATACACCAACAACGCAGAACCCAAAGTAGTGTTTTGGGTAAAAACAAAAAGAAAATAAATTTTCGAAACATAAACTAAAATCTTGCATTTTAGAGAATAGATTCAAACCATAATACAAACAAAATCAAGAAATCTTACCTCTTTCGTTTGTGGAAGCTTTGCAAATCGGTATTCTGGTTCCATACTCCACCTTGTTTCAAAAAGTTGAGGATTACTCCAACGAAGAAGCAGGGGAAGATGAGTGAAGCCCTTCTCTGATTTGAAGGTTTAAATTAAAGTATACCCAAGTTCTAAATTGAGCCTCTGACAAATGACAATCCTAACTCAAACATACCTAATTTATTCTACATCTATTTATTATTTCAAATATGATAACGTGCTTCATTGGAGTTTTATATTATTTTTTATATCTTTATGTTGAAGTAAAATTAATTATTATCCCAATTAAATTCAGATGTAGTACGTAGCATGGGCAGACTACGTGGCTGGATTAGCTCCAATCATACTTCAGATGAATACATAGCTGGACTAGCAGCAAGTACTTTCCAACAATAAGTTATCAATTATTTCTTTCATTTGTCTTGTCAAAGAAGACTACGTACGTTGACGTCTTTTTTCTTGGGGAACATTAATGGAGAAAATATCACGTTTTTCTCAAGCCGGGAACATTAATTGACAAAAAAGCAAACTGTATAAGATAATAATAAAAAGAATAAGAGAAGCTTTATGATCGACAAAAGAGTCATGTGATTTTTTCTTCTTTTCAGACTTAAGAAACAAACAGATCGAGGAAGGAAGTGAATAATTGTTGAGAAACCAGGATTACTGGAACAAAAAGAAACAGTTATCGCCCATCCCTCCCTTAATGATCTCTTGCTAGCTAGTTCTTATGAATTAGGCGCAATGTTGTTTTAAAAAAGCGTTATATATGGCTTGAATATCTAGCTACTTTCAACTACTACTCCGTACATGTATAAATATATGGCTTGATTATCTAGCTACTTTCAACTACTACTCCGTATAAGTGTAAATATATGGCTTGAATATCTAGCTACTTTCAACTACTACTACGTATATGTGTAAATATATGGCTTGAATATCTAGCTACTTTCAACTACTCCCCTGCACATGGGTACATATATGTTAATGATTTATTAGCCATATCTTCTTCAATATCACTTGCTTCTTCGTTTCAGAACTCCAATTACTTTGTTGAAGCTTTAAAATTCACAGGCGCCATTTTAACAAGTTTGGTTATTCTAATTTCTCAAATCTCATAATTTTTGAAACATTTAGAATCGGCAAAAAGCAATATAACAAAAAGGCCACAGCAGTGCATTGACCGACAAAAGAAAAATGAGAGTGCCATTTTAATTAACAACTTTGTCTCCTCTTTCTTATCTCAATCTCAAATATTCACAACCTTTCCAATCAGCAAACAATATTACATAAAGAAAACTTACCTCTGTTCACTACTCGAAGATGACAACGTGGGTGTGCCCGGATCTGGCAGTCTTTTCCAAGCGCGGAGCTTTCTGTAAAATCTCAGCTACTTTCACATGAGCTACATGTCTGCAGCAAAACCCTTTCAATGCGGTCTCTCTCTTTCAATATCCAACTAATTAATTAGGTACATATAGGGGCCCGTGGGATATTGACTCTGTTTTTTATTTGGAAACAGGGGAGGCTGAGGAACGGACGCGAAATAGCGTTCTTCGTTATCTTCACGAGGACTCCCGTCTCAAGATCATTCACCGGGACCACAAACCCAGTAACGTCTTGCTCGACGCCGGGAGATAGCAGGACTACCAAAAAAATCACGTTTTTCTCATTCCGGGGAACATTAATTGACAAAAAAGATAAACTGAATAAGATAATAATAAAAAGAATAACAGAAGCTTTAATGATCGACAAACGAGTCAAAAAGACTTTAGATATGGCTTGCATATCTACCTACTTTCAACAAAATCCCTGTACATGTATACATATATGTTAATGCATGTCCTCTTTCAGATATACAATAAAGGCGACAGGTAGCAGTACTGGCGGGAAAAAGATATAAAAGGAAAATAGATAGAAAGCTCGATGAAATAGATGCAAGGTAGGGGTAGTATATACTTTAATTTGTTGAGGGTTCCTCTGCTTTCTTTCTGGGGCAAAGCTTATATCTGTTCAGTGGAAGAAAGTCATTGAATAAATCAAAGACTAGCTTCTCTAGCTGTGGCGTACTTTTGCTGGAGGAAATCGGTTCTGGAGACCATGAGCGCGGCTGTATAGTTACTCCCTTATATCTCGCAATATTGCCGGAGGAAATCGGCTCTCTGCATTCTCTTGGAGTACTCTATTGGGTTGATTAAGTGGGTGGAGAGGAGAGTCAATTATTTAGTACTCTTCCTAGTCTTTTTAATTTGATTCATTCCATTGATATTGCTTAATTCGCTAAAAAAATATTTGTTGTACGTATGTGGCTTACTCAATTCTTAACCAAGTTTTTTTTTTATTCTGACCTCGTCTAATTTTCTCTTTGAATATTAGATCATCATTCGTGTCGAGATGGAGCATATATGCAGAAAGTCTCTCTCCAGTCCTTACTATCAAATTATAAGAAGATGGTACGTTTAGGGCGTTAACTAGTGTTTCGTGAAACAATTTTCCCAAATTCAGTTGTACTACGTACCAAGGGAAGGATGGACGAAACAGTCTCGATAAGGATTATGGACGAGGAGGAGCTGCAGAACAAATCAGTTGCAGTAACGATTGAGGACAAGGACGAACAGTCTCGATAAGGATTATGGATGAGGAGGAGCTGCAGAACGAATCAGTTGCAGTAACGATTGAGGACAAGGACGAATACGTGAGGGAGCTGCAGTCGCCGCCCGAGGCCAGAGGGAAACTAAAAAGACGTAGAACTTATACAGAGCACTGGAATATTTCTCGATCAAGTGATCCTTACCATGAAGTAAATTCAGCAATACCTACCAAGGGATTTGTTTTTATTAAGGGAAGGATGGAGAAGGTTCCAAGATCAAGTGGAAAAGTCGAAGTACCAGCCACGGCCTTGTACTACCAAACAGTACCAAGCAGTACTATAGTTGTGGAAGATGTAGAGAATCCTGCAGCCACAGCCAAGATCGAAGAGATTAAAGAGTACTGTATCAAGATTGAAGACTTCCTTCAAAAGCTTGAACAATCTCCAAAGGCTGAAGCTGAAGTTTCTGCTTTCTTCAGAGTCCCACCACACATGCGTGACCGTGATAAGGTCTATGATCCTAAGCACATCAACTTCTCACGACTAACGTCTATGTTGGTCAACTCTAGGCCTGATGACAAGGAACGAAAGCTACTGAGCCATTACTATCGTCATCTCCAATCAATCCTCAAAGAGAACAAAAAGAGTTTCACGGATTGCATGGAGATGATGGATCATGAGCTGAAGAGAGAAGAAATACTAAAAAACGTATCCTCCAGAGATTACCCAGCTTACTTGCTAGCATTACTGCTCAGCGGTTGCTTCATCATTGACCTAATTCGTCGGTGGAGTATAGATGAGTTGTCCCCCGAATATGACCAAGAATGTGGTGGAATATGGGCTTCTGAGTTGTGGGTGGACTTGCTTCTAGTGGAGAACCAGATTCCATTCTTCATCCTGCGAAGTATAAAAAATACTATGCCGCCGTTCTTTATTATTGCCGGTCACCGTTTTAAGTTGGGCACCCTAGAGGAGGAGGTCTTTAATTTCTACAAAGATTTTCTTCCACTCAAAAACCCAAAGGAAGTAAATCAACACATGGAACCTGTTCACCATCTGCTACATTTCGTTCACCAAAGTCTGCTTCCTGGCATAAAAGAAAAACAGTACAAGCTCTTTTGGCGTACCATTAAGCGTATCTATGTCTTCTTAAGCTTCATAGATAAGTGCATCGGAAAGCTGCGGGATCTAACAGAGCACCATATTGATAAGTGCATCGGAAAGCTGTGGGATCGAACAAAGCACCGTATTTCTACCAATGACACCTGTGCGAATTGGTTTGCGAATTGTTTTTCGCACTGTTTTGAAAAAATAGCAACGGAAAGATGGAAGGAATATACATCAGGGTGGTTTCGAACTCCAGCAGTTCTAACAACTGCTGTCCCAACAGCAAGGAGGCTCCAAGAAGCAGGTATACAGTTCAAGTCTGTAAAGATGAAAGGGTTTGTTGTTGAATTCAAGAAGGGGGTATTGTGGCTTCCTCGCTTGCATCTTAGGAGCAACACCTATAAGTGCTTCATGAATCTTATAGCCTGGGAACACTGTTATCCTACAGCAGGGAAGTACTTCACCAACTTCGTCATTTTTATGGATTATTTGATCAATGATTCCAAAGATGTGGAAGTTCTTATACATAGCGGAGTTCTCGAACATTCCCTCTCCACAGACGATGAAGTCGTTAAAGTCTTCGACAATTTGGTCAAGGACTTAGTGTACACATATGATAAAAAATATGATTTCCTCACAAAATTATTCGGAGAGCTGAATTTCTATCGCGAGAACAAGTTGAACACCTGGAGAGCAAACCTAATGAATGAATACTTCAAGAGCCCCTGGTCAATAATTTCAGTGCTGGCAGCATTGTTCGTCATTCTACTTACTGCAACACAGACTTTCTTTGCAGTGTTTTCTTACTTTAGGCCTTTCAAATTAAACAAAGTAATTGGTGAAATTTTTGCTGTTTCAAATTAGTTATATGTGCCCTGTGTGTTTAAAGTTTGTGTTTTGCTGTATTAGTTGTACTAGTTATTTAAATGTTTTTAATTCTATTAAATGTTTTTGTTTTAGATTTGGTATGTTCTTATTAAGTGGTAGTTTTAATTTATAGTTTATGAAGTTGTCTATATATACTATTTGTGTGTTTTTGCACATTGTAATTGATTATTAAAAGATTATGATGTGAGTTAATTCCAACTCAGATTTCGGTCATTTAGTCCAGTTTTGATAGAAATTAAAAATCATGAAGAAAGAAGAGGGATTATTTATGATAAATGGAATTGATTAGGATGAACAAAGGACTCCGCCGAAGCCAGCAGTAGATCAGGTTGAACAGTTTATCTGGTATGGCACTATAGACAGACCTTCACCTTCTCTGGAAGCTTCAAAACCTGTCTTCATCTTTGAGTCTAGCCTAACTCAAGATCTCCTCTTATCCAAGCCCAAACCCAACTATCTCTACCAGAGTCCACCACTTGTCTTGATAGGCTAACCACGGGTCCATCCGCTCTGCTCCATAGAGTCCAGGGCACAACTCAAGAGCTCATCCATCCAGGGACATTTGGTCAAGCACTTAGTGTATACATATGATGAAGAATATGATTTCCTGACAAAATTGTTTAAAGAGCTGAATTTCTACTGCGAGAACAAGTTGAACAGCTGGAGAGCAAACCTAATGAATGAATACTTCAAGAACCCCTGGTCAATAAGTTCAGTGCTGGAAACGTTATTCATCATTCTTCTTACTGCAACGTAAACTTTCTTTGTTGTGTTTTCCTACTTTCGGCCTCCAAAAACGAAGTAATTCATGAAACTTTTGTTGTTTTAAATTACTTAAATATGTCATGTGTGTTTAAAGTTTGTGTTTTACTCTATTAGTAGTACTTGTTATTTAAATGTTATTGCTTTAGATTTTGTATGTTCTTATTAAGTGTAATTGATTAAATGGTAGTTTTAATTAACAGTTTATGAAGTGGGCTGTACTATTCACAGCTAAAAAACCTCAGTCCGCTGGCGGCCAAAAGGCGCCAGCAGAATCCGAATTCCCGTCGGCGGACATTCCAACTACGGGTACGGCAACGTCATTGGAACGCCCGTCAATGGAGTCATCAGCAGACAAATAAACCTGTTGCGCAACAAAAAAAACCCGTGGTGCGAACGAATCCACTCGGTCGATGTCGGGAGCCATCGGCAAAGTTGATCGTCCAATGACGGACAGCACAGCATCGGCGGAATGGATTCCCCCGACGCATCCCCATGCGTAGGGGTGTGTCGGTGGAATGGATTCCCCTAACGCAGACCCACACGTCCTAAACCTCTACTAACAGCCTGAACCTCTACTAACAGCCTTCGAACGTTTTTCGAGATCAGCAAAGTAAGATTCCATCTCATCAATGTATCGCCGCGTAAAGATATCAATATCTTCAATCGACATATTTCTAGGAGTCTTTGTTGATCCCACCATTCTGTGCTCTTTAACTGATTTCTCCACCTTTTTGCTTCGTCCTATGTCTTCCCTCTTCTTGTCTGTCTCTCTGCTTCACCTTCCACATCTATTGTGATTTCGGTGTTTGCTCCTAGATCGGCCATCCTTCCCTCTGCTGTAAAGAATATTTGGTTTTCAAGAGAGGTTAGGAGAGTACTGACTTATAGAGGGAGTTCATCCCACTAACATTTGTGAAAGAGTAATGCTAGACGCACCTAGCGGACGCACCTATCCGACGTACTTGTTAATCTAAACCCTTAAAAATATGAAAAAATATTTTTTTTATAAAATATTTTTTTCTAGAGGATAAACCCTAGGCATCAATGGTTTAGATTAACATGTACATGGGATAGGAGCATGGGATAAGTGCAACTAGTATTATTCTTTGTGAAATAGATCAGCAATGAACCGGTCATCGAACCGGGAAAACGTCTGATTTTGGTTGAACCCTTTTCAATTCGGTCCAACCGGTGGTTGAACACTGCAATCTTTTTCCTTTCCTTCTTTAGAGTTATGCTAAAATGTCGTTAACAGTGAGTTCAAAAAAGAAATAAAATAATAAGAAGAACAATCAAGATTCAAGAGACCCCGATCTACGAAACTGAGGACCCTTAAAGGTCTTGCAAAATCAAAATCAAACATTACCTAAAAAGGAGCCATCCAGGGAGCTGCTAATATTGCTCTCAAAACAGAAAAGTATTTGACTGCTTTGGCAAGATCGTATTTTCTTTAATTGACAAAAAAGCAAACTGTATAAGATAATAATAAAAAGAATAACAGAAGCTTTATGATCGACAAAAGAGTCAAGTGATTTTTTTTTTTCTTTTCAAACTAAGAAACAGACAGATTGAGGAAGTGATTAATGTTATTTCATTGCTGCGAGAAATCTTGCAGAGAATCTCTTGCATTATTGCAAAACGACAGTGTTTTATAAAGGCTTTAAATATGTCTTGGATATAAATGTTCTCTCTCAGATATACAATACAGGGGACAGGTAGCAGTACTGGCCGGAAAAAGATATAAAAGGAAAATAGAAAGAAAGCTCCACGAAGTAGATGCATGGTGGGGGTAGTATATACTTTAATTTGTTGGGGGTTCCTCTGCTTTCTTTCTGGGGAAAGTTTATGATCTGTTGAATGGAAGCTTTGCAAATCAAGAAATCAAGAAATCAAGAAATCAAGAAATCAAGAAATCTTACCTCTTTCGTTTGTGGAAGCTTTGCAAATCGGTATTCTGGTTCTATACTCCACCCTATTTCAAAAGTTGAGGATTACTCCAACGGAGAAGCAGGGGAAGGTGAGTGAATCCCTTCTCTGATTTGAAGGTTTAAATTAAAGTATACCCAAGTTCTAAATTGAGCCTCTGACAAATGACAATCCTAACTCAGCCATACCTAATTTATTCAACATCTATTTATTATTTCAAATATGATAACGAGCTTCATTGGAGTTTTAAATTATTTTTTATATGTTTACAGTTAAATTAGTAAAACTAATAATTATCCCAAATTCAGTTGTACTACATACCAAGGGCAGACTACGTGGCTGTATCAGCTCCAATCATACTTCAAATGAATACATAGGTGGACTAGCCTTTTTCTCTTCGGGAACATTAATGGAGAAATATCTCGTTTTTCTCAAGCCGGGAACATTAATTGACAAAAAAGCAAACTGTATAAGATAATAATAAAAAGAATAACAGAAGCTTTATGATCGACAAAAGAGTCATATGATTTTTTCTTCTTTTCAGACTTAAGAAACAAACAGATCGAGGAAGTGAATAATTGTTGAGAAACCAGGATTACTGGAACAAAAAGAAAGAGTTATCGCCCACCCCTCCCTTAATGATCTCTTGCTAGCTAGTTCTTATGAATTAGGCGCAATGTTGTTTTAAAAAAGCTTTCTATATGGCTTGAATATCTAGTTACTTTCAACTACTACTCCATACATGTGTAGATATTGATAAAACAAGTACAGGCACCGATCAACTACGCAAACAACAGTGATTCATACAACATGCAAAATCGAAGAGCATAAAGTAAGAACACACGATATGTTAATGCGGTTCGGAAAACCTAATCCGCGGGCTCAAGAGGGGAGACCCGGTCCCACAATCCACTAGCTCAGAACAGGTGTTACAAAGGGTGGTGGTTGCAAAGCTCAGAGAAGGACAAGATAACACAGAGGAACAAAAAACGCATACAACCAGTAAACAAGGAAGAGAAAAGGACAGAGATGGACCGAAGAAGGTCAGGCAATCGTCGGAACAGACGGCGGGACAGCCAGGCGTCCGTGAACAACGCACCCTTCTTCCAGCAAGCGACAATCTCCCTTGTAATCTCCCTCCGGTGGTGTTGATCACAGCGGCGTCGGCCTTCCTCCGGCTTTCCCTCTCTCTTTCTCTCTCAGAGAAAACCCTAACAGCTCTCAAGGAGTCAGCCTGAAGTCTCAGTTTGTCTTGTATTGGTCTGCACGAGGCAGACACAACTTAATAAGTCATCAGGCGGAGAGTCCCAAGAGACACACGGAGCAAGAGGAGTGGAGCGAGTCAGAAACAGAAGGACGGTCCAACAGGCCCAATCAAGCAAATAAGCAAGGCAAGGCCAAGCGAATAAGCTAAGTGGACGAGGGATGGAACAGGCCAACAAAATGGGCCAGAGGCGGAACAAAACAAAGGACAGGCCCAAATGACCACAAAGGAATCAGCCAGCAGAGCTGGGCTCTAGTTTGGGTCATTGGAATTGGCCTAAGCCCTAAAGAAACAATCCAACCAACTTACAAAGGAAATCAAGTCCTATTCTAAGTTTTGCCCTCCTACACACCCTTAACACAAAAATATCAAGCTAAAGGATTACAACTTTCAACAATTGCCCTCCTAATCATTAGCTTGATCAGATAGCTCTCATGGAGCAATCATCATGGCTAGTTTGAAAACAGGATTCTGAAAACCGGACCAACCGTCAGTCATCAACCCAAGTGTTCCCAAAGGTCATGGAACATCAAAGACCTTGAGATAGTTCCTGCAAAAAACAAACTTATCAGTAGGCACAATTTTGGTACCAAAATCAGCAGGATTCACATCACCAAGTATCTTAACCATTGCAATGTTCCCTTTAGCAATTTCATCCCAGATGAAGTGGAACCTAACATCTATGTGTTTGGTTCTCTCATGGTACATGGGATCTTCGCTAAGGCAAATTGCACTCTGATTGTCTGATTGCACAACAGGGATCAAACATTTTCCCAAGATTTCCCCCACAATTCCCTTCAGCCAAATGGCTTCTTTGGCAGCCTCAGTGGCAACAATGTATTCTGCCTCTGTGGTGGACAGGGCAACAATAGATTGCAACTGTGACTTCCAGGAAATGCAATTTCCAGCCCAAGTAAAGAAATAAGAGGAAGTGGACTTCCTTGAGTCCTTACACCCAGCATAATCAGAATCAACAAAACCACTCAAATCATCAACAGAAGCATGTTTACCAAATTTGAGACCCATGGTTTTAGTACCAGACAGATATCTAAGTACTTCATAGCAGTCCAATGTTTCTCCCGAGGGTCAGACATGAACCTACTAAGTGCACTTACAGTAAAGGCAAGGTCAGGCCTAGTGCAAAGCATGGCATACATAACAGAACCAGATGCAACATCATATGGGACACAACTCATTCTATTAGATTCCTCAGCAGATATAGGATTGGGGTCCTGATGCAGTTCAAAGTGCCCTCCTAAGGGTATAGGTGTGGGTTTAGAGTCAATCATGCTAAATCTTTCAAGAATTTTCAACAAGTAGTCACATTGAGACAGCCACATGGTTCTATCAGACCTATTTCTACAGATATCAATTCCCAATATCCTCTTAGCTGGACCTAAGTCCTTCATGTCAAAATGCAATTTCAAATCATGTTTCACATTATCAATCAGCATTTTACTAGAGCTAATCAGGAGGATATCATCAACATACAGGAGCACATACAGGGGACTTTTTGTTCCCACATTCTTGAAGTACAGACAGGTGTCATACTTGCTCCTAGTAAAACCAAGAGTCTTCATACAAGCATTAAACTTCAAGTTCCATGGTCTTGGAAACTGTTTAAGCCCATAGATAGACTTTTTCAGTAGACACACATGTTCAGGTTTGTCTTTGTCAACAAAACCTTCGGGTTGAGAGATGTAGATGGTTTCATCTAAGTCTCCATTCAGAAAATCAGTTTTCACATCCATTTGTTCAAGTTCTAAGTCCAAAACAGTAGCAACAGCTAGCATCAACCTAAGTGTCTTGAACTTGACAACTGGAGCAAAAATATCCTGGTAATCAATCCCTTCCTTTTGTCTAAAGCCTTTGGCAACAAGCCTAGCTTTGAACTTAGGATGAACAGTGGGATCAGGATTATCTTTCACTTTGAAAATCCATTTACTCTCAATGACCTTAGCATCCCTAGGTTTGGGAACTAGAGTCCAAGTCTTGTTAGCAAACATAGACTATAACTCTTCATGCATGGCCTTTAACCATTCATTAGACCTAGGACTTCTAATGGCTTGATTATAAGTCTCAGGTGTCAAATGTTTCACAACTTCAGCAACAAGAAAGATAAATTCAACAACATTTGAAAAATATCTTCTATTAGGGATCCTAACTCTAGGTTCTCTATCCCTTACAAGTTGGTAATCAGTTAAAGCAGGCACATCATGACTAACAAATTCATCAGATACATGCATTGAGTCATTAACAGATACAGGATCAGACACATGCATTTCAGTATGAGTAGAAGAATCAGACAGGTCACTTACTCTTCCACCAGGTTGGTGGACAGAGAGTGGAGAATTACTACCTTGAGAGCCAGCATTTTCAGCATTCAGTTCATTTTCACCAGAGTTCCCCATTTGGTCAGGGGTCTCAGATATTTCAAGATCATCACAGACAGCTTTAAAGAGCCCACTGTCATACTCTTCATTATGATCCACACTTTCAGTAAGATCATAGAAATCACCATCAGCATCACCTGCAGCATTACTCACAGAAGAATCAACTTTCTTAAAGTGAAAATCAGTTTCATTAAATGTAACATCTCTAGAGGTAATACACTTGTATGCCCCAGGTTGGACAACAAGTAATTTGTAGCCTTTAGTTCCCTCAGGGTACCCAAGCATTACACACTTGATGGCCCTTGGTTGCAACTTGCCTTGAGAGACATAGGTATAAGCAGTGCATCCAAATGGCCTCAGATGTGTCATATTGGGCTTAACACCAGTCCACATCTCTTGTGGAGTTTTGAAGTCCACAACAGATGAGGGGGATCGATTAATCAGATAAGCAGCAGTTGTAATAGTTTCACCCCACAGAACATTTTTCAACCCAGAACTAATAAGCATACATCTAGCCTTTTCAAATAAGGTTCTATTCATTCTCTCAGCAGTCCCATTTTGTTGGGGAGTGCCAGGGACATTTAAGTGTCTTTTAACCCCTTCAGATTTGCAAAAATCATCAAATTCATGATTACAGAATTCCAGACCATTATCAGTCCTCAAAACTTTCGGCTTAAAGTTGGATTGAGTTTCAACCATCTTTTTCCAATTTTTAAAACTTTCAAAGGCTTCATCTTTTGTTTTCAGTAAATTAACCCAAACCTTCCTGGAAAAGTGGTCAACTAGAGAAAGAAAGTATCTTCTTCCTCCTATTGTCCTGACTTTAGCAGGGCCCCATAGGTCAGCATAGACATACTCTAGGGGTGTAAAGGCAACATAGGTTGATTTACCAAAAGAATGCCTTGTTTTCTTTCCAAAAACACAGTTTTCATAAAATTCAAGATCACAAGGTTAAAAGTCAATCAATCCATTTTTAAACAGTTTGGACAGGCCAGTGTTACCAATATGGCCAAGCCTATTGTGCCATATTTGGGTTTGTTTCTGATTTGCATCATTAGGTATATGGGCAGCCATGTTGAGTTCAGGTGAGCCTGCAACAATGTACAGACCTCCTCTCTTGTTGGCTTTAATAAGATTCTCCCCATTTCTGGAAATCATCTTAACACCTTGATGTGTACTAATGATGCAATTCAGATCATCAAACACAGATTCAGACAATAAATTTCTCCTCAAATTAGGAACCCATCTCACATTCTGAATCACTCTCACCCTCCCATCAAACATTTTCAGAGGCACATTCCCAGACCCCTTAATGTCTAAACTAGTGTTATCACCTAACATTACCTTCCCCCCATCATACAGAGTAATAGAAGAGAAACAAGATCTATTAAGAGTAGCATGCAAAGTACAACCAGAATCAAGGATCCATTCATCAGTCAAAGAGGCAGAAGCACACATAAGCAATTCATGAGAAATAGCATCAACAGATTCAACATTTCCAGTGAAACCCATTTCAGGTTTGGTTCCACTTTGTTTATCCTTTTTCTTCTTCCTACAGTCTCTAGCATAATGGCCTTCATGCCCACAGTAGTGACAGGTGAAGTTCTTTTTATCAGAATTGTTATTACCAGTTTGCTTCTTCTTTTTAGATGAACCTTTCTGTCTTTTGGGCTTTCCCTTCACAAGTAGAGCCTCAGTTCTAGTCTCAATCTTGGTTCCATGAGTTGGATCAGACTTAGACTTGAACACCTTAAGGGTTTCATCCTTTTCAACTACAACATCAATGATTTTGCTCTGAGTGAGCTCATCATTGCTATATTGGATAATATCCTTAAAGTTGTCAAATTGTGAGGGCAGGGAGTTAAGCAAAATCACAGCTTGGTGAGTGTCATTTATCTTTTCATCAACTTTCTCAATTTCTTGTGTCAACTTAAGAAATCTATCCAAGTTTTCTTGCAGAGAAACAGACACATTTATCTTGAAAGTAAACAGCCTACACAACAAATAAATCTTCCTAGACATGGATTTTTTCATGTAGGTCTTTTCCAGAGTATCCCATAGGGTTTTGGGATCAGTGATGGTCACAAGTTGTCTAGCAACTTCATCAGACAAATGAATCACAATTTCAGAGTAAGCTGAGTCTTTCATCTCAGCCACCTCAGATACAGATAAACCAGGAATAGGATCCTCTATCACAGCCCTGAAGCATTTTTGCTTCATTAACAGAGCCTTCATTTTGAATTGCCACATAGGAAAATCTTGAGTCCCATCAAAGGTTTTTACCTTGAGGCTACTTTCAGACATCCTCACAGACACAACAGCCAACAATCACAACAGATATGGGCAAGAAACACTCGGAAGCGAACAACAGCAATATGCAATCACACAACTGATACTTCAGACTCACTAACACACAAAAGAGCAAGGATTTCTGAGTTAGGGTTTCGAATTTCAGAAACTAGGATTTTGAAATCGAAAGCCCAGATTCAGTAGCACCAACAGAACTAGGGTTTAGAGCAAACCAAATGCTCTGATACCAGATTGATAAAACAAGTACAGGCACCGATCAACTACGCAAACAGCAGCAATTCATACAACATGCAAAATCGAAGAGCATAAAGTAAGAACACACGATATGTTAACGCGGTTCGGAAAACCTAATCCGCGGGGTCTCAAGAGGGGAGACCCGGTCCCATAATCCACTAGCTTAGAACACGTGCTACAAAGGGTGGTGGTTGCAAAGCTCAGAGAAGGACAAGATAACACAGAGGAACAAATAACGCATACAACCAGTAAACAAGGAAGAGAAAAGGACAGAGATGGACCGAAGAAGGTCAGGCAATCGTCGGAACAGACGGCGGGACAGCCAGGCGTCCGTGAACAACGCACCCTTCTTCCAGCAAGCGACAATCTCCCTTGTAATCTCCCTCCGGTGGTGTTGATCACGGCGGCGTCGGCCTTCCTCCGGCTTTCCCTCTCTCTTTCTCTCTTAGAGAAAACCCTAACCACTCTCAAGGAGTCAGCCTGAAGTCTCAGTTTGTCTTGTATTGATCTGCACGAGGTAGACATAATTTAATAAGTCATCAGGCGAAGAGTCCCAAGAGACACACGGAGCAAGAGGAGAGGAGCGGGCCAAAAACAGAAGGACGGTTCAACAGGCCCAATTAAGCAAATAAGCAAGGGAAGGCCAAGCGAATAAGCCAAGTGGACGAGGGACAGAACAGGCCAACAAAATGGGCCAGAGGCGGAACAAAACAAAGGACAGGCCCAAATGACCACAAAGGAATCAGCCAGCAGAGCTGGGCTCCAGTTTGGGTCATTGGAATTGGCCCAAGTCCTAAAGAAACAATCCAACCAACTTACAAAGGAAATCAAGTCCTATTCTAAGCTTTGCCCTCCTACACACCCTTAACACAAAAATATCAAGCTAAAGGATTACAACTTTCAACAGATATATATATGGCTTGAATATCTAGCAACTCTAAGCTACTACTCCGTACATGTGTATATATATGGCTTATTGAATATCTAGCTACTTTCAACTACTACTCCGTACATGTGTACATATATGGCTTGAATATCTAGCTACTTTCAACTACGTACTCCTCTGCACTTGGGTACATATATGTTAATGATTTATTAGCCATATTTTCTTTTGTTTTCAATAATTACGTACATAAGGTTTTTTATATGGTACCATGATTCATTTTGTAATAGGTCAGATATAGTAATGAATAAACTTTTTTGTATACTGATTTTATTCAGACGTTTGATAATATTAACAAAAGAAAGTACCAGCTAAGTAAACTTTTATTGTGGGTGAAATTCATGAAATTGTTTTAGGTATAATAATCTCAGCCTACGTTGTTTTATGGCATCTAGTACAATTTATCCTATTTTGTGTGGAATTCTTTCTCCTCGGAACCGTATACCATTTTATTACATTTTTTCCCTTGATGATAGTATATAGCTAGTAATGCTCAATATCAGGGTACCTAAATGTCATGATCGATCAGTCTCCTATGTACCCCTTATTTTCTGAGAAGGGTACGCATAATGTCATGTTAGTTCCGAGCCTTCTTCTCAAGATCACCTGTTGGGCTCACCCGTACCATAGGCCCATATCTTCTTGACTGATCCAAAATGTGCCCATTTATGGGCGTCTGAGCTATGGGCAGACTTGCTCCCCCTCGTCAACCAAATCCCACTCCTGAATATTAAACTTTTAGAGGTGATTTTGTACTTTGAAGATTTTATTCCTTTGACACTAGGAAATTGGAGAGAAGGTTATAATTACTACCATATCCTTGATTTCGTTCACGAATTGCTGCTGCCAATGACAAGCCGCTCCAAACCGGGAAGTCATCCTTTAGCGTGGTTTAGGAGCCGCACAAAAGAAGCAGCACAGTCGATGATAAAATCTATCCAAGTGTGGTGGAAAAAATAAAGAAAGCTTGTCACAGATGAGATGAAGTAGATGGTGGGGGTAGTACTTTAATTTGTTGGAGTTCCTCTGCTTTCTTTTTTTGCAGGAAAGCTTATCTGATCAATGGAAGAAAATCTTTGAATAAATGAAAGATTAGCTTCTCTATCTGTGGCGTACTTTTGCTGGAGGAAATCGGCTGTGGAGACCATGAGCGCGGCTGTATAGTTCCTCCCTTATATCTCGCAATATTGCCGGAGGAAATCGGCTCACTACAATCTCTTGGAGTACTCTATCGGGTAGATTAAGTATGTGGAGAGGAGAGTAAATTATTTAGTACTCTTCCAAGTCTTTTTAATTTGATTCATTCCATTGATATTGCTTAATTTGCTAAAAAAATATTTGTTGTACGTACGTGGCTTACTCAATTCTGAACCAAGTTTTTTTTTTTTTATTCTGGCCTCGGCTAATTTGCTCTTTGAATATGAGATCATCATTCGTGTCAAGATGGAGCATTACTTGTGCAGAAAGTCCTTACCATCAAATTATCGTACGTTTAGCTAGTGTTTCGTGAAATAATTTTCCCAAATTCAGTTGTACAACGTACCAAGGGAAGGATGGACGAGCCAGGCTTGGGTGAAACAGTCTTGATAACGATTATGGACGAGGAGGAGCAGCAGCAGAAAGAGAAAGAGGAGCAACAGAGGAAAGAGAAAGAGGAGCGGCAGACGAAAGAGAAAGAGGAGCAGAAGACGAAAGACAAAGAGGAGCAGCAGACGAAAGAGGAGGAGCTGCAGAACGAGGAGACCAAGAAAAAACGTCTCCACGAATTAGTTGCCCAACGGGCGGTGACTGAACTACTTTCGGATCTCGACCTTATTAAAAACTTGAAACATCCCGATGAACATTCATCGGATTGGCAGCAGGTTGGCCGTGGTGACAGTACTTCAGGCTTCTACAAAGTTCCCGAGGACATGAGGCGGCGCACAGGGAGCGAAGCAGCTGCCTTATACGATCCCAAACACGTCAACTTCCGGAAAATAAAGGAATTGTTTGAGAAAGACTACCAGGGCGATGTTCAGACACGAAATCAATTATTGAGACATTACAATTACCATCTCCGTTCATACGTCAATGGGTGGGATGGAGAAGATGACATTGAGGGTTCAATGAGGAGATTGTGCCAGGATTTTCAATTCACGGTAGCAGTTGATGAGAATGTCTCCGAGCCTTGTTCTCATGGTCACTTGTTGGGCTCACCCGTACTATGGGCCAATATCTTCTTGAATGATCTATTCTACAGATCTTTAGAGGGCGAATTCTCTCCGACGGATGATCCAGAATGTGCCCATTTATGGGCGTCTGAGCTATGGGCAGACTTGCTCCTCCTCGAGAACCAAATCCCATTCCTGAAGAGGGAGTATTACTTTGGTCTTTTACATGTGTTTTTTTACTTTGAAGATTTTATTCCTTTGAGAATACCAGATTGGTACCATATTTATAGTAACTACCATATCCTTGACTTCGTTCACGAATTGCTGCTACCAATGAGAAGCCAATCGAAAAGCAATCCTTTAGCCTGGTTGTTGAGCCGTACAAAAGCAGAAATAACACCGGCGACGATGAAACCTGTCCCTACCGCAACAAGACTGCAACAAGCAGGTATAAAGTTCAAACCAATAGATGACGCAGGGTTTGTGGTTGAATTCAAAAGGGGAGTGTTAAAGCTCCCTCGATTGCATATCACAAAGTGCACCAAGAAGGTCCTTATGAATCTCATCGCTTGGGAGATGTGCCATCATGAAGCTGCGAAATACTTCATCAACTATGCCATTTTTATGGACCATCTCATTAATACCTCCAAGGATGTGGATATCCTCATCCAGAGTGGAGTAATTGAGCATTCTTTGGCAACCGATGAGGAGGTAGCGGCACTCTTCAATGGTTTGAGCCAAGACCTTGTTTATACAAAAAATGAACCACCGAATGAAGAGTACAATATTTTCCCCAAATTGTGCTTCGATATCAGAAACTACTGTAAAAGTGGAGCAATGTGTGGTTGGCAAACCTAATGCAAGATTATTTCAAGAGCCCCTGGACTATTATTTCTGTGGTTGCAGCATTGTTCCTCATTCTACTTACTGTGCTGCAAACCTTTTTCTTTGCTTATTCCTATTTTTGACCACCCAAATAAGGGTTTCTATCAGTGTTGATCATTTGCCTCTAATTATATAGGTGTGCTCTAAGTTGTGGTTGTAATTAAGAATATTTGATTATAATGTTGTGCTTTATGTATCTTACTTGAGAAGTGAAGCTTTAATAGTAGTTCTTCTTTGTAGAATAGTAATGGGTGATTGTGGTTCAAACAGCTCTACGTGATGATCCAAACAGCCTTGCAAGACTAAAATTTTGATCTTTATTCCAATACTGCAATATTGACTAATGTTTAGATCTTTAGTTTCTACAAACGAAAACAAATGATTTTGAAAGTGCCAGCTAAATTATTATTAATTGGAAGCAAGAGGTTCATGTCACGAAATTTTACAAATTAACTTCGAAAACAATGATATATTGGAATTAATGAGTTCTTCCCGCAAAAGGTCTCTGCCTCTCTCCATCTCCAACCCAGAAAAGGACTTAAAAAAAAGAGTAAAGGAGATTCTGCAAGTATTCCTGAAAGAAAGTATATATTACTCGTAGTTCAACCTCCCGTTTCTAATGTAAGTGAAATCGTCATTTGATGAGACGGGTGGTTGATGATTGATGAAAAAGGCTGACTTTGTTAAATGTTAAAAATAGGTTCACGATCTGTCTTGAAGCATCTATTAAAATAAACATCCTTGTCAGATTGGGTTTGTTAATGAGCTTTGGCCGGTTGGTATCTTCTGGGAAGAACATATTTGTGAAAGTAAATGGAGATAAGATTTGAACAGGCAGATTTTAATGCCATGCCTCTGTATCATCAGTCTCACGTGAAGAAGTACTTACATACACTTACTAGTTTTCTTTAGTTGATCTTTTCAGGGAAGAAATTTATCTGCAGGAGCTCAAGACTTAAATGACAAAAATATGGGATGAAGCAGTTGAGGTGCTCCCCTGGGACAGTGCTGATAGCGGTAAAGAGAGCTGCCCCTCTAACCCAGTTGATACTGAAACAACTGCAAACAACATTTCAAAACAGCTACCAGTAACATTTATCGCCTGATGCCCGAGGGAGATGGATCTTCTGTACTCTTAAACAGCTTTAGCAGTTGAGCTTCATCGAATGGTTATATAAAGCCCAAAATGCAACTCAACGAAGAGAGGACCATATTCCCAGAACTTTCAGTAGGACGGACTGCACATGAAATATGGAATGAATAATACATACATATTTCTATTTTAGAATTTTAACAATTGACAAATTTACAAAGTAAGGTCATCGAGAACTTGTATGACTTCCCATGGTTTAGATTTACATGCTCTAATGGAAAGATCTCTCCTCTTGCCACTAGCGCCAGAGGCAAACAAGCCTAAAATATGAAATATGTTTCAATTGGATAAGCGTAGAGAAGCCTGTAAGACTTTTGGTCCAAAGGACTGTACATATAAGCATGAGACCGCACAAGACCAAAATTAGCATGTACGGCACACTCCATAACATGAACAAGAATCCAAAAACTGACAATGTTGGACTTCTTGACGACTGCAACAGTAATGAAGGCTTAATAGGCAGGCAGATCTCGGCACGAGAAAGGGCAAACCTGAAGAGCTATAAGAAAAGAAGCGTTGATCCACTAAAAAATATCCCCTTCCCCACTTGCTTTCAACAGGCTTTAATTTACACCTAAACAAGAAGCAAAAATACTGTCCAGAGTTAAAATAGAATTCATAGAAAAAAAACAAAACAAAACGAAAAAAACTACCTAGATCATATCCTGGAATAAGTGTCAATAACGATATTCAAATTTTATAGAAACAGGGCTCTAGAGGCCTCAAATGCTCATCATCTTATGAAAAGAGACAATGCATGCAAATCAATGCAAACTATTATACACAAACACATTGAAAGACACTCCTACCACATTGAGTAAACCCAATACCTCACTAAAACAAACATCTTATTTTCTGCAAGTCACCGAATAAAAAACAAGCTTTAAATATCAAAGTGCGCTGCCAGAGAGAAATATATTCCTGATAGGAAGGACAGTACCTATTGGAAGGAATAATATGCAGAAAACATCCAACTAAAGTCTCCCAACTCTTTAAACAATCTCTCATTGGTAAACACTAATCACAACAATACGATGCACATGCATTTTGTATGCACAATTAAGTTCTTGTCATCGCTAAAATCAAGGGCGGAATTTATAAAACACACCTGTCTTGGGTAAAGTTATTGGCAATCCACGGGTTAAATCGGATTCTGGACTAAGTGACTAAGTATCCTCACTATAACGTTATTTTAGTTTTTTGATCAATGAACCAGGAAGCTTCTGTAAAGTTAGTTGAGACACCTACAGAAAGTAAGTATCACAATGAATACTATTCATTGGGCAGCCAATGAATGTGTTTCACCAATTTGCAAGATGCATGAATCAGAACACTATGCAAATAGCATGCTCTACGCTTAGGACATCACGAAAAAACAAGCATATCAACTAAAACACAAAAAATTACAGAAGATTCACTTGCTATGTATCTCAGTTTCAAGCTTCTGTACAATTTCAGAAACAAATGATCTTTGGAGACCATGTTATTGGGTTTTTATGACAAGTTAGAAAAGGAATCAGGTGTGAGGTCTTGCGTTCAAGGCTCACCAGGAGGTAGGAGGGTTTGTTCATGCATTGTCAACATTCAAAAATAAAGTATGAACTGCAACAATGAGTGGAAATTCACCAACAAACCACTAAGATAATCACAATCAAACAAACGTATGACAAGCACATAAATTACACAAGGAAGAAAAGTGCATTATTATTTCCCAGCTTGTTAACTATGATCAAACAAGGAGGTTGATATACTCACCAATTTTATGATGTCTGACCATCCAGACTAAGTTTCGCTGAAACAAGTTCAAACATCACTTTCATAAAAGATTCATATCAATTGGATTGCATGCACTATCAGTACGTGGAAATTTGGTATCAACATTCTCTGATTCCATGTCAGTCTCATTCTGTAACCACCTCTCTAAAGATTGAGCTTGTAGATGATAATGATCAGAAACACTCAGCTGCTTAACATTAAGATTGTCGCAGCATCCCCATCTCAAGCTGTTGTTTCAACATCTGACATCAGGCATGCCATTAAAACCAAATCTTGTGGAATTCGTTTTAATGGTCTCACTTGGTAATGATCTTAAAGTCTCACGTCGCCTTTTTCGTAAAATTGATGGTGCATTTTTTAAATTCCTGGCTGCATTCTTCAGTATGGACTCTGGACTGCCTCCTCTGACATAAGCATTTACTGTACTAGTCAGTGGATCTGGATATACTAGATTTTGTTCCAGTTCATTCCAACTCCCCAATGTTTTAGACAATGGGACATCCCAATATGTCAGATTAATGGGGTTATAGCATAATTGCCCAAATTCTAGATTCCGAAGTTGATCGGGAGCATAGAAATCCTTAAAGTTCCCACTCGGAATGGGATCGCAAGATTCATTTTTATGTAAGATTGAAGAAACGTTGGCAGTACCAGAATCAATAGCATAGCATGATTCATCCATAACCTTCCCTATAAATGGCTGAGGATCTTCAACAATTTTAGAGTCCCTGGTAGGAACAGAAGATGTAATATCAACATTTTTTTTGTTTCCTGATCTAGAATTTGAATTTTTCAAAGGAAATATTTCTTCAACCAGGTGAGTAGAAGAAAATGTCAAAGAACAGTGACTACGTTGCAAGCAAGAAGGAGAAACATTCTGCTCAGGTTTGGACACAAGTGTTTCTGGTGAACACCCAAGATCGGCATCAGCCAACAAAATAGTATCATTTGGCTTCAGAATCAAGCTCCCACCAGATTCATAAGACAAATTTTCATCTTCTTGCCTAATGATGCATTGGCAACACATAACACCACTCCCGTTATCCATGTCCCTTTCCACCTTCTCCAATTTTACTGTCCTTTCATAAAATTCAGAAACATGTGTCTCAGGTGGAGTAAAACTCAAACGTTGTTTATCACTGCTACTAGCTGATTGATTTTTACTCTCTAACCAAGAAGCATCACCATGGAGACAACCTCTCTGCTCACAAGATAAAAATGAATCTCCACTGTGCTTACATACTATAATACACTTCCCTTTTAATGCATTGTGATAGTTATGAGCAACACATGGGATTGGGCCAAGTAGTCCCGAAGCTATATACGAACACAATTTCTTCTTTACAGAACAATTCCAATGGTTTTTAATAGAGTTATCATCCCTGTAAATCCAGAAATTACAGAATTATATACTAAAAATGAATAATTAAAAAAAAGTTGAATTGACTGAAGATAAATATATGCTACTCATTGCAGAAATACAGATATGCCATTTTATTTATAAAGGACTGATAAGTCGCCAGCACGAGCAAATAAATTCAATAATGCAATGACCCATGGACATGTGATACCTTCCAGGCAAAAACCTTGCTATCTCAGCCCATTTATTTTGCATATACTTGATGGGCACGAATAAGAGCAGCTTCCTCTGCCTCTGTCCATGCATCTTTCTTTATAGCAGGGTTCAAATGATTATGCCACCTGATTAATTAAATTTTAGTTATCATATCAGGACAATTAATAGTTCACAACCAAAGAAGTCCAGAAACTATGATGAGTTACAAATAATTTGAAGAAGCACATTCTGACTTTCATATGTTAAAACATAACCAGGAAACAAGGATATGTACATGTCATTTTGAGAACATATTACGTATATTTTAGCTCCTACAAGCGTAAACGAAATTTTACTAACAGAGGAGCATGATAAAATACTTTTAGTCTTTAAAGTCATTTGCAGGTGACTGTTTATCTTAAATATATGCACTATCATGCAATCAAATATCCTAAACACCAGGCACACAATCAACCATGGACTGTAAAATTGTAACGAAGTCAGCAGACCAGTAAATTCAAGCATTTGGAAAGAAACCACAAACTGATGCTGAAAGAAAGAGAGAGAAAGAAAAAGAGAGAACTGAAGAAAAATTTAATAGTTCTTTTAAAATTCAATCATAAATAGGTAAATTTCTATCACAGAACACCAGTTAAACTCTGTGTGATAGATAATTGAGTCTTTAGTTCCAAACATACACGGCAGTAGGTCATGACCTAAAAGAGTAGCATTTACCGTACCTTTCCCGACATTGCTTGCCAATGCGGCCAGGCAAGGACTTCGCTATAATAGACCATTTTGTTTGAGCCATGCTTTGCAACTAGCTCAATTATTTGATCATCTTCCTGAACATTAGGAAATAATATGCGCCTGAGTATTATCCACCATATATATACCACAATTTGGGGACATAAGAAAAGGATTTTGGTGCATTAGGCAAAACTATATGTGTGCGTATATGAAAGGGAGAAAGAGAGAGAAAGAGAGAGAGAGAGAGAGAGAGAGAGAGAGATTTAAAGAAAAAAAAGAAACTGAAAAAAGATAAATAAAGCACCTCTTTAGTCCAAGGCCCCTTGATTAGTTCTGGATTAAGAACTTTCTGCCAACGATGCAAGCACTGAACATCTGTTCGACCGAGGAAAGATTCGGCTGTATGACATCACAAGTTTCAGGTGAGAAAATAACATTTAAAAAATCCAGTCATAGCAAAATATTTAAAGGCATATATCTTCCAGTTGATCAAACTCGAGCAACGTCGCCATACCTATTTTCTTCCAATTTCTCCCTCCATAAAAATGAACTTGTTTGATTAGCTTTTCGTCCTGCTCCAAGTGCAAAAGAAGAAAGAAGTCACAACCATACTCTTAGAAAAATTATAAACATCTCATAAAGATTTTTTTTTTTGAAAATGCTTTTTATCCAATTTACATGCATGAGGAGACTCGAACCCAAGATCCCCTATTACACAACCCTCACATCTCATATAATTAAAGTATCATGCAAAAGTCCAAACAAGATAATCAGGTTTATGAGTGGTTTGTTTCACTTATTCCTTTTCTTACCGAGTGACATGTTAAAAAGTGGTTCTCCAAAGGAAAACCAGAACCGGAACCCAATAATTTTTTCCACAAGATACCAACCTAGAACTCAAAAAAAAAAAGTGAACCATAAAACTAAATACCTCCTCCTCTATCCAGCAACCTTATGATTGTCTTTTGGTTGGACCTGTCATCCTCTTAGGAATAAGGTGACAAAAAAGGAAAAAAATCACGACATAAGTTGCCAATTACCACTACATATAAATAAGTTAACTAATTAAGGTTTTATAAAACATAGCAGCATACGTGCAACACCAACATACTAGTGATCTCACTATTACCAGAGAAGATATTGATTCCAGTAGAGAAAATTTCAAACAGTAAATTTGTTTAGCTCAGAAGTAAAAGCTTTCAATATCCAAAACTATTTTCAAATATTTGATGGAAGAATATCAAATAATACGAACAACATCTTCCAAAATGTAAACAAGGTACAAAAGCTAACTACAGAAAAGATTCTAAATGTCATTTTCAGTAACCGTGATCTTAATTAAGTAATCTAATTGATGTGTAGTAGATGCATTAATAAAACCACATCATACATTTTTTCACAATCCTAAAATACCACACAAACCAAAAAAATAAATGACTAGTCCAAAGATAGTTAATCTGAAATTGTCAACAAAATTTTCGCTCAAAAAACAAAATTCAACTACCACAAACAAAAACACAAGGAAACCAGTCAACTAGCTCCGAACATCAACGCATGACTTACAAACCTGAATTTCCAAGTTCAGAGTGAACAATTACTTCAATAATTAGAGAGCAGCGCCTCCAAAGTACTTACTGTTGTGCATCCTTCGGAACAGCAGCATCAACACTACTTCCGGAAACAGAAGAACTCGAGGCTGCGGCAACGACTTCCTCTGCCTCCACTTCCTCCATCACACTGATCTCCTCCAACGTCACTCAGAAACCAATACTCCCCAGACTAACCGCCCAATCCAAAACACAAAACGAAACGAAGATCAAATCAAGACACCACGAGAACAGAAACCGTGAACATAAAACCAATAAATCATTTCCTCTCCGCATACCTCGACCCTACAACAGCCGAACAAAAAATAAAGTAACTAGCAAGAGCCCGGTACATCAGTCGAAAGGAGGAAGCCACGAGAGGATTTCTGGAGCCGAGCGCTAAGAAATGAGGAAACGGGGAAGGCGGGATCGAGCGAGGAGGAAGGGAAAGAAGCCGCGGGAAAATGCAGGTGGCGTTGGGAATTATATACGTCCCCTCCCGTTTGCGTTTTCTTCCGTTTTCGTTTTGGACTCGCTTTTGAATATTAAGGGGAAAATCTTCAATCTTCCGTAGCAAGGAAAGAGAACACCCGAGACCCTACCACTTTAGAATACGTAAATAGCCAAGTTCGGCCAAGTACTTGAACCATGTGTATTTGTGTATTGCGATTTTACTGTACGGATTGCAAAATTTAACGATTAAAAAAAATCAAAATTCTAAAAGTACAAAATATTAGTTAATACGTAATGATTTTTTATTATTCAATGGTTATAAAATTAGACCGTGCAAAAAGACTTTTGGGCCCACCTTTGCAATTGAGAAGCTTGAACGTTCACTTAAAAATTAAGGTGAATTTGGAAAGAGTAATACTATGCCTACATGGGGGATGCCTACAATTGCGTACATTCCCCTTACATGAATAAAATATGCATTGCCTACACAGACATCCAAGCAATGCATATTTTAATCAATGTGAGGGGGATGTACACAATGGTGTGCATGAGGTCTGTCGGTCTACATGTTAAAAAAAAAGATCATATTTTTCTTCCATTATGTACATAAATGAAGCTTGGATCGAAATTCTACGTGTCCACAAAATTACATTTTTAGATAATGATCATATGCTTAAACATAATTACATCAATAATTTTTTTTTGTGAGGAAGGCATAATTATAAGTTTCTACAAAAGACCTTTAGTTAAAACATTAAGAACAAATGCTTCATGACTATTTTTTTAAGAACACAGAAAAGACAAGCATCAGATATGGGCACCCAAATCAGTCTTCAATCTTAGTCACTTTTGTAGCCCTGAGATCGAAATTCATGAAGTAATAAAAAATTGTTAATTTAAACCATTAAAAATGAAGGCCTAGAATTACTTCAATAGTTAATCAATGAACTTGGAGAATTGTGATCGGAAAATAGAATTATTTCCTGGATATAAGCGCTTTGGGCCTTGTCTTGAATAGAATTCGATGACGGATAACCCCAATGACTTCCAGTTCTGCGTTGAATGAATTAGGGGATTTCGGATCGGAGAGCTTGTTTTTCTTCAGCACCAGCATTGGTTTCTTAAGGGGTGTTTTGGTCCCCGATAACTCGTGGTAGCCCACGGTGAAAGTGTAAGTCTCCTAGAACAGCAAAAATAAAGTTTAAGAGAAACAAATAAATTTCTCACATCAATCAATATAAAGAAAAAGAAAATTTAAGATGATGAAGAAGTAGTTTTATTTTTCAGAGTAAAAAAATTTAAATTTCGAAGAGTTCTTTATTCTTATATGAAAGACACATACGTAGTTTGAAATTTGACAGGAGAAAAGATTCAAATCACAAAAAAATTTGAATTTTCAGAGTAAAAAAATTCAAATTTCGAAGAGTTCTTTATTCTTATATGAAAGCCACATACGTAGTTTGAAATTTGACAGGAGAAAAGATTCAAATCACAAAAAAATTGAAAAAGACAAGAATAATTTCTTAGGCAAATTTATCCATTAGCTATATATAAATTTATCCATTGGCAAATTTATCTATGTCAATAAACAGAAAAAATAACGAAAAGATCATAGAAACATCGAATATTGAGTAATTTTTGTTGGGATTTTCGGCTCCCACTTAAGTGGAAAAGCCCAAATTTTATATATGTTTTGAGTCTATCGAGGGGCCCATTAGACTTTCCAATTTTTGTATATTCTCTATCTGCCATCAAAGAAGAAAAAAAATGAGTCAAAATAATAAAAGGGTGGTGAGTTTTTTCTATTTTTCGGAAGGAAATTGTTTCGGGTTTCTTCTACAATGGAAAATGCTAGATGTGCAAAGTACCTGAGTCAAGTAAGTTGCATATGTGGATCCCACATGTTGAAAAAAATAAGGCATTATTAATTGCATAACAGGGCGGGCCCATGCCCCACATTACCAAATACCCTATTCGAATATTTTGCAAAATACAGCTAGCATTACTCAAATACTATTAATCAATTTATTCACCGTTGGATAGTGCCAAAACTCTATCAACACACCCTACACATCTAGTTCCGAATTCTACATAGTGGAATTCTTGTTTAGAGTATGAAATATTAGATTTTATCTATACAAGTATAATATGTATAATCATCTAGTTAATCTTCAGTCTTTGGCAATTAAACAGTCATTGTTATCCCAATGAGCTGATTTATGGTGACCACATTTAATACACATCATTTTTTAATCTAATTAATAAAAAAAATAATGTATAACTGAGTCAAAATACTTTTTAGACATGAAACATGTGGCACTCCATGCTATTTAATTAAGAAAAATGATAGGTACACCTATGCACAACACCTATTCAAAGTACCTAACGAAACTAGCTAATCCAAAACACAATTAGCTAGGCTTTATTCTTTAGAATTTAGGATTTTATAAAATAAAAAATATTGTATTATTTTTTAAATTTTCCTATTGGCTAATTATGTAAAGTACATCAACTAGGTATTGCAGCCTATGTACAGCCAGCATTTCTCTTTAATTAATAATGTTACACATTTTTCAACATGTAGCATCCTTCTAAGTACCCCACTTGGACACTTTTCAAAGTACACATAGCATTACTTTAATAAAGATAAACAATGTTATACATATAGTGCAGGCGTAAGATTTTGGGTACAATAAGACGTGGAGCATAAGACCCACCATGCCTAATGTCAGTCATTTCTCAATGTGTAGCATCCACACCAGACAGTACCCCAAAAAGTATGCCAACGACGTACTCATAACATTATTCAATAATAATTAATTTTGGATGATCACAATATGTTTAATCAACATTGTCAATTTTGTAATCAAGTTATTTACTTTCATATCCTTTTGTCATATATTGGATGAGATAAATTTTTGGGTTGTAGACTATGTGTGGTATATAATATGAAAAATGCTATATCCACTTTCAAAGTAGACCACTCTTAGTCACAGCCATTATTTAAATGGCCAAAATTGAGAACCATTAAAATAATGACAGTGAATAAGAGTGGTCCACTTTGAAAGTGAATATAGAATTACTCATATAATATTACAAATAAAACCTTAATCTCTTAGTAAAATTTTTATTTGGACCAAGTTATTATTATTTTTATCATTCACATTGAAATAGGTTTATCAACTTAATTGTCACCTAGTATCCCATCCTTTCTCATCAAAGTGATGGGGTGAATGATAAAAAATACTAAACCTTAATTGGTCCAATCAAGAGTCACATTATAAGACCAAGGTTTTATTACCAATACAATCTCACCCATATAGCCCACAGCAATAAAAACTCGTGCACAACACCTATGCGCGACTTGCGCAAAGGCTCTCTCACAACATAATAAAATAATATATTTTTTGTGTTTCGTGAAATATGTTATTTTATTATCTTGTGAGAGAGCATGTGCACAAGTACAAACTCTATGCGCAAATCATTACTCAAAATTATTTCACCTAACAAAAGTGACAAAAGAGATAAAAAAAAATTATAAAAAGATTGAACCTAATTCAAAAAAAAGTGATTTAAATAAAACATAATGTGGTTGTCCAAAATCAATGTCTAACTGTTTAAATAAAATATCAATGTGTCTCAAATACACTAATCAAAAAGAGTAATGCTATATCCACTTTACTCTAGAGCACTTTGTGCACTTCCCCCTCTCACTGTAGTAGTGGAAATTAAAATATTCATAGTATGAGTCCCACTGCTACAGTGAGAGGGAGAAGTGCACAAAGTGCTCTACAATAAAGTGGATATAACATTTTCCAATAAAAAACAGCTCACTAAATATGATGAAGATAGTTTATATAGGATTTTATATGATAGACTCTATTTGAATAGCCAAAAAAACCATGGTTCCAAACTTCCAAACAAGATCTCTATTGTTAAGTATAAAGACCAAAAATGTAAAAGGTAAAATTTCAACACAATCCAACCGTGAATGAATTGACAAATTGCAAAAAATCAAAACTGATTCAAAAAAATAATAAATAAACTCCACACTTTCTTTGATTTTGGTTTGCCTTTTTTTTCCTCTTCTCTGTTCTAGGATGGACAGTAATCGCATAAAAAATATATGTATTGTATTGAATTATGTGCCACAAAGAATGAGTTTAAAGTTTTAAACAATAAATATAAAACTGGGATTTTCACACAAGAGGGACAAAAAAAAAAGCTAGCAGAGTTTATCAATGAGAGTAAACAAAAGCATAAGAAAAAAAAAATAAAAGAAACATCAGAAATTGACGTAAGTAATCTATGAAAGATTCAGCATGCAATTTTCCAATTCATAGGATAACTTCTTTTTATCTAGGCAAGTTAATCCACTCGTATACAGGATATTCAAATCAATCTATAGAGTTTGAATCAATGAAAATACACAGAGAAAACAAAGAAACATCAGAAATTGATGTAAGTAATCTATACAAAATTCAGCTCGCAAAGTTCCAATTCATCTGAGGACAACTTCTTTTTATTTAGGCAGATTATTCCACTCATATACAGGATGTTCAAATCAATCTGTAGACTATTTTGAATCGATGAAAGTACATAAAGAGACGACAGAGAAATACGCTCCCTGATTGATGCGTCTAATTAGAGCAGATTTCAAGAAAGAACGACGAAGTATTGTTGAAAACGAAAAAAAGAAGCAACATCGGAGGTGTTTCATGTGTCGATGCAGATTAACTAATCCATTTGAAACATGCAAGATTCACATCAATTTTCAAATCGTTTTGCCGATTCAAAAGAACAGAGATTGGACCAAACCCTCGCGGACAGATTTATATGATCCACGGAAAATTCAAATGACGAATAAGAGAACAGGTAGAATCAACAACTGCAGAAGACTAAATGAAAGAGCAATTAAAGGAGTAGTTTCGAATTTTCGATCGGGATATACCTCTGAAGAAACGCGGCAGAGACGTCCGATCTCGAGGTTCCGGATCCGATCGCCGGCGGATGCCTGAGCTTCCACAACGCCCTGGAGCTCGACGATCGCCCACTCCGGGCAGTTTCCCTCCCCGCAGCTGCACTTCACTCTGATCTCCATCTCTGAAAGTCGAAGACACAGGTCGAGCGAAAAAAACACGGAATGGACTCGAGCGCGGGAAATTTGGAAAACTTTCCCGCCACACAGGAAAAAAGATGAAATACCTTTACTAGCCTTTAAAATCTACAATTTGTCAAAGACATCAAAAAAATTTATTTTTTTTTTGGTGTTAATAAAATTACAGTACGTTATGACATCAAATTAAGTGAAAGTATTTGCTTACCTAGAGTTTATTGTCAATTACTTTAAAATTTCATTGAAACATTGCTTTGGACTAACTCCAATAAGAGATAAATCAATCTCGAGATGTGAATTTAGGTGGCAATAGTAAGTCTCTCAAGGGCTCTAATGACCTTTACAAAAAATTTAGATTAATGTTAGATACACCTTAACTTACGCACCTGAGGTATATGTTAATTTAAGTTCTTAAAAATATAAAAAAATATTTTTTTTATAAAATCTAATTTTTTAAAGGATAAACTTTAGACATCAATGATTTAAATTAATAAGTGTACGAAATAAATAATGCGGAGGCTAAGTGCAAGCCAAATGGGGCCGAGGGCGTGGGATCGCAAACCCGGACACGTGACCCGTGCTTATTTGTCAGCTACATTCATAGAATCGGACGTTTCACCATCATTTTACATGTCTTGACTATAAATAAAAATTTCGAAAAATCTTATATTAGAGGAAAAACATATAGTAAGCTACGAATTATGTTAACTAAGTATAGTCAAATAATGACTAAAAATAGAAAAAAGAATACAAAAAAAATTAACACGGTAATAAACTTACGTTTACTTCTACTTTTGCATGAGGAAGGACGTAGACTTCGTATTTCGAGCCACGCCATCGGACCGAGCGAAGTTGAGCCGGATCGAGCGTAATTCCCGCGTCTCTTGCTTAATATAAATACCAGCGTCAACCTCGTTTCGAATCCACGGTCCGAGGCTCCGCGTGAGCGATCTGCATCTCGAGCAGAAGAGAGAGAGAGAGAGAGTGAACGAGAGAGAGACGATTCGAATCTCGCTGCTCGATTCTCAATTTCTGCGACGGTCGGAGATCGGATCAGGATGCCGGAGGGGACGCTCGAGGTTCTTGTCGTCGGCGCTAAAGGCCTCGAGAACACAGATTTCCTATGTAAGTCAACAGCTGAATGCGATAATTCTCCTGGTGTTACATGTCATGTGTCGTGATTTCTGTCTGTTCTGCGAATGTGTCAGCGTAACAGTGATTTGATCCGGGGTGATTTTTTTTTTTCTAATTTCTGTTATCTGTTGTGTTTTCTCTGTTTCGCATAATCTGCTTACTGTGGAATTAGAGATATTTGGCTGGTCAAGAATCGTTCTTGAGCCATTTTCCGTTGTTGATCATAGTCTTTTTTGGGTGGATTTTTGTAGAAACATAGAGTTCGACATGTCTGTGAGAAGGGCATTTCCGTATTTACCTCCGGACAGAGGATTTGTGTGGACAGTTAGCAAGGACTAGAACCAATTATTCTTTTGATTGTTAAATCGGGTCGAGTTTTTATTTTATTGGGGTGGGAAGATCGGCTGCCAATGCATCTACACATCCATACACCTACACACATACACACCTATGCACTCATACCCACACACAAACCCCTCGGAGACAGGTCATACTAATTAATTGGAGCTGAACTCCTGTGCATCTTCTATGCAGAAGGATAGATTTTCTAGCTGCTTTCTACCCACTGTGTTACCTAAATCAGTTTGAGCTTATGTCAAAATGGGAGCAATTTTAATTATAGAGTATACATGTTATAAGACTCTTTATGTGCTTATTGCAACAGGTAACATGGATCCTTATCTTATTCTCACAGTCACCTCTCAGGAGCAGAAAAGCAGTGTTGCATCAGGTTTGATCCCATCCAACATCTGATGAAAATTGCTATCAAGTTTTGTTTTAAAATTGAAGGAACTGAGAACCCCTGTTTGATCAAATTGGAGTTTAAGAGTAATAGATAATATGAATGCCATTTCTGGTGGCCCTCATTTTCTTTTTTCTGAGCTGATTAGTTTGATTTATTTGCCCACGTGATGCTTTAGTGGATCTTTTGAATTTGCTTCTGTTTTCAAGTGCAGATGATAAATTTCTTTCTAAAAAATGAGAAATCATAAGTATGGTATCATGTTTGTTAGTATTAAGATGATTTTGCGTGAAGTATTCACATACAACTTGGGAAGTTTTTACTTGAATGTGATGGTGTTTTTCCACAGTACTTTCCTTACTGGATCAAGTTGTATTTACCTACAAACTATTTATTGGTATTTGTAAGCACTTTGTTGGTAATGGTTCATTTTTTATCTGCTTCTCTCAAATATGGGACCAATGCAGGCAAAGGAAGTGATCCTGAATGGAATGAAACCTTCATGTTTACCATTTCTGAAGGAGCATCTGATCTCAAAATTAAAATAATGGACAGTGATACTGGCACTGAGGATGATCTTGTGGGTGAAGCAACGTGAGTAAACCTAATATCAGAGAGCATAAGCTGATGTTTCATGCCAGTAGTTTAAACAGAACGACACCACTTCGTTTAGATCTAATTTTATTTCTTTATTTGCTTTGCTCTGTTGACTTTATCTCTTGGAATTCATGGTGCACGCGCAGCATTCCCTTAGAGCCATTGTTTCTAGAAGGAAATATTCCGCCAGCAATTTACAATGTCGTCAAGGAAGAGGAATATCGTGGAGAGATCAAAATAGGTCTCAAGTTTGTCCCGGAGGTACATTGCCCTATCATTTCTATCTTCATTCGACTATGCAACCTTTCTTTATGTTGTGAACCAATCATAAACTTCTGTGGACATTTCTAATCCAACATGCTCCAATTAGCACTACTCTTTTGATTAAAACCTGTTAAACTGTTTTCTGTTTCTAGATATTCCCGAATTCTCATGTCCTTCATTGATGTAGGAACGACATGATAGGGGTTACAATCCAGTTGAAGAGAACTACGGGGGTTGGAAGATGTCCTCTTGAGGAGGTGAGGTAAACCTAATAGTTTTTGTGGACTTGCTGCTGACAATATGGAACTCTGCGTCACATTTTCTTGTAGTAATATATTTCCATCAACTGACTTCTATGTTATTCATTAATGCAGGAAGCAATGTGTTCTGTTATGCTCCATTCCAGAAAGGGTCTCAGGCTTCCGTTTTCCGTTGCTTTTGGACTGTCACCATTGTGCAAGAACTTCTACCGTGAACTTGGCTTACTTGCAAGTTTTATATCTGAAATAGTTGTCATATGGTTGTAAAAACGTTAAAACTATTTGTATCCGCTGAATCAACGGACGGGAGTGCTCATTGGTTTGTGATGAAATTTTTTATGACTAAAGATTTCGTCTTGCAATTCAGTCTCTCCTTTCCTGAATGCGAAACACTGCGCTTGAAAGAGCTCACTGCAGTTATGGACTGGGAATTGTCTAGTACCAAATGGAAATCCTGCAAATAACCAGCGTCTTTTAATGCAGTTAATGGCTTAATTCGAGTGATCCATTGGGGCTCATACTGAATTTAGATGATAACTAACACAGGTCCTGCAACAGGATTTCATTTCTTGGAATGACCACAAGAGTTACCTAACAAAAAGAGGTACAAAAACAAGAGGTTCCATGAGCATCTCTGTACAGAAAAATAACCAGGCCATTCGCAGAAGAGCAAAAAAACCCTTTGCAAGCATTCCTCCAGCAAACAGTCTTCACCCTTTAGCCACATTTTCTCTCCTGCTTCCAGTTAGTGATTTCAGCTGAGCCGATGTGTCAGCAGGAAAAAAATCATCCTGAAGCAAATAGTCCACTGGAATGGCATCTGTGAGAGTTTTGAAAGCAAACTCCAGGCAGGGATCGGGCCATGAATCGCCAAAAGGAGAGATCAGTGGAGATATTGGATTGTCACTGACCAGGTTATCTGCTTCAGGTTTTGTATTGAGGATTGTTTCAGCAATTCTTTTAGATCCAGAAACCCTTTTGTCATTTTGGCTAGCCCCTATATGAGATATAAGCTGGTTGAGCTCCTCGGATCCACCAGTGGAGTCTCTTGGTGGGGATGACTTTGCCTTTGTTCCTAGTTTACCTCGACGAAGTGCAAGCTCAGGGTCAGCAGAATCTAGATCCACGTCTGGCTTGAGCCCAGCTAACCGTTTCGATGTTCGTCGAGGCAAATCTGTTGGTCTGCCAGCCCTCCTTTTCCTTTGGAAGGATTGTGTGGTTTCTGCCTTGCAGCTCGCCTCTTGATTTTCTGGTAGCTTATTGTTTTCTTCATCTGGCAAAACCTGTTCTGCTTTCTGTTTCGTTTCCACCGTCGGGCCCTTGTTCTCCAGTAGCTTGTTTTCATCCAACTGAAGAGATGTTGAATTGGCTGACAACTTAATTTCTACTTGCATTGGAGTTGCATTCTCCTTTGCCATGCTCTCCTCTAATTTCTGAGAGGTGACAGTATCCTCTGCTTTCAAGACATGTTCTGTCCCAAATGATACACCGTTCTTGGGTTGTTTTTCATTGTCAACCACCCTTGTCTCCCCATTTAATCCATCACCTACTAGCTTATCATTGACCAAATTCTTCGATCCTTCGGGTTCAGATGACTCTTTCACAGAAGGAATCTCTTCCATAGGGATGTAACTTATTGGGGCCACCATAAGAGGTTTGACTGAATGAAGCTCATCGCCTGCAACGAAATGCTGGTTCAAGTTAGATGCTGAGGCACAGAGCTCTTTGCTAATCAAAGATTTCAACGATCTAATCTTTTAAGGCTAGCTCAAGTTACTTGCTGAGCTAGAGTGCTCTTTGCACCGACAAATCCAAGATTTTGGAAATCCAATCTTTCTCAATTGGTCACTGTTTGAAAAACTAGAAATGTATTCACTAAAAAACTGAAAAGGGAAATAGATAATCTCTACTTGCAAAATATAAAATCAGATAATTAAGAACTTTACGTTGATTCAAAGTCTTGGCAAATAGACAGCGTCTGGCATTGGAAACTCCTGTTTTGGGTCTTTTAGATTCTTTCAGTGAAGTCTGCGTGATAAAAAGCAAAATGCCACCCATCAGCTCTTTTGTCTTTCTATGTAAATATGATAAAGGCGATTTCCAGTTATAAATCAATTGGAAGGGTACTTCACAACCAGAAAGGTAATTGATAAAAATATGATATATGGAGGAAAAGAAAATATGAGGGAGAGTACAATGGAAGTGTCACATAGACTTACAAAAAGTGAGTAGTCTACTGAATTTACTGGTACAGAGACATAATTTCCAAGCTCAGCACCTTCATCTAACTGAACTGAAGCACTTTTGGAGTGGGATATGCATCCATTGCCATGGTCTGAATGTAACTGCTGCAAAAGAAGAAGGACAACCTAGAATGTGAAGCATTTAAGAATTCCAGCTTGCCGTAAAATTAATATCCAAAAATACTTGATAATGTGTGCGTCCAATGGCGAAGATGGTCAGAACACTAATTTCTACTAAAGGCAGTCCCAGAATGAGTCATAGGCCTCAAAGCCTCAATAGATTTTAGTGGTAGACCAAATAGAGAACTATGAACAAAACCGAAAATATAAAATAGAATCCAGCATATCTGCTAAAAGAGACTAAGAAAGACACAGTAGCAGAACAACACCACCATTAAGAAAATTGCCTTTGCTAATGACTAGCATGTTTGTAGGACTCTTTCGTGTCAGAGGTGACTCAGCTGAGTCAACTCAAATTTTTTATCTTTTTGGTTGAGTTTGGTATAAACTCATCCCTTCGATAAAGGGTTTTATCCCCTCCGACTAGGGCCGAGTCTGGGTTTGACCTGATCCAACTCAAGGAAACCAACTTGGATTTTCAGGCATCCGAGTAGGTTCCTGAGTCGGAGTCGCACAACTATGATGTCTAGTTTACTGCAAGTACCACATTCCTTTTTTGTCTACCATGACATCTAGCAACATTTGTTTGCTTCATTTGGTATGGACGCCATTAAGGGAGGGCGTAGGAAGAAATAAATAACTCATGATAATATGACAATCACAACTTTGAGAAAGCATGGGGTAACAGAGCACTTATAAAAAGTAACATTGCTTCCCATAATTTGGGATTGAAGCAGTCAAGGCAGAAGTGTGAAGAATAAGAGCTTCATTTCTAAATAAGAAATTTTGAAGAACCATCAGAGCATTGGAGTTCTTATAAAGTGACAAGAAGAAACGAAGGCAAGGAAAAATGGGGTGAAAACAGACATTGTCCATTGATAGCGCATTAATGCTCCTTCTCTTTCGTTTGCGTGATTTACTGCCCATTGGTCCAGCTTGTACATAATTTATGACTTCAGCCTTTGAGTAGAATTTGCAACCACTTAATGGATCAATATAACACTACGAAAGGCAAAAATACACAAGGATTAGTTTCATTGACATCATACATCTTACTCTATAAGAAACGAATTTCAGGAAATCTGTGGGAATCAAGTAAGAAAGAGAAATGTGGGAATCTAGTAAGACAGTGTTTACAGCAGTGGAACAAATCTCATGAAATGTATTGAATAAAAGAAAATTAAGATTTATATAGCAAAAAGAATTAAGAACCATAAAGGGTAAATTTTATCCTGTGGAACGTTGTTACGTTTTTGTCACATTGCTAACAATAAAAACATTTTGGGGAATTTTTGGTACCTTGTATCGTGTTCCAGCCCTCAAACCTCCCTTTCTGGTCCTGATCTCCATAGTCCATCCTGGGGGTAGCCATGTAGGTGTATCTTCTGATTTTTCTACAACCTGGTCAAAGTGAAACACAAGCAATTCAGGTAAAATACTAATCAAAGTACCTGAAATATTAAGAACACCATACTCACAGCTAGGGCGTGTACTGCTACTTTTTCTGTAGCTGCACACCGGGCCTTGGTTGTACTTATAGATTCATTGACATCCATTTCAAGATTTCTGGATTCGAAGTAGCGAATGATCTCGTTCTTGGATCGAAACTGGTATTTAATCTCTGGACTAGTGTAATACTGAAAAAGCATACAGATTGCAAAATTAAGCATTTAGAAGTTTAAATGACATCAAACCATCAATGAAGAGTTTCGCTGATAATTCACTTATGGAAGTTCAAAGTTCTAGGATGAGAAACAATATATCAACTTGATAACCAGAAACAGTTTTAGTACTTGACCAGCATATAACATTAGTAGATGCTTAAATGCAAAAAGAAAAAAAATCGTCAAATTACTACGGAAGTCGCTATATTCATTTAAAGGTTGAGGGATACTCAATAATTTCTTTTCATATTCCCATATCTTTGAATATATTGACTTTTATATTTAAGGATGGCATAGAAGCAAGTTTATGATGGGTTTTCAAAAATACAAACCAACTCAGCAATTGCAGCATGTGATACGATATATCTTCCAACTCTCTCCGTCTCATGATCCACCCTCATGCGTTCACGTGTCCCCACACACACACAAACCTGTCAGCGGCCTGCCCATGAAGAAGTTGTTTCTTTTCATCTTTTTAATTGTCAACCAATTTTGCTGAATAACAGCAAACTTGTACATCATACTGAAGAGGAATAAATTCATGATGTCCCTGAAGGGAAGGGAACCATCCTGACTGTCAATACCCACCGCGTGAATGCATGTGTTCTCGTTTAGCAGGGTACGATGAGGTGTGTTGCATTTCTCGCAATATCCACCCAGTTACCATCCTTATTTACTCATAAGAAAGCGAAAAAGAACACATATATACATAAAAAAAAAAAAAGAAAAAAACTTTTTTTCTTTTTATGTTTGTCTTTTTCACATAATAAGGAATAGCTGTATTTGTTATGTACAGCCGACAAAAAACATTAGGCTACGGCTCCAAAAGGGAAGTGAAACTTGGGCTATCACAAGATGAGCATTTTGCCGCGTGTTCACAACTACACAAATTTTCTGACAAACATGTTAAATAAACAGTAGACTAAGCCACATTAAGAACCTGACCAGCATTATAATATCGTTACTGATCATGGAACCAGCTGTCATAGTCCATGCAGCCCTCTAATTCGTGATTAGTCCATCGAAACGTTATGAGTCCAACAACAAAGGTGAAACAACCTAAAAATCCTATTCGAGTATAGACCACGCAAGAACCTCGCAGAGATATACTCTCCCATGTCTAAGGAACAATCTGTATGCTTAACTGAAAACTGAAAATTGCCCGCTTGAATAATCTGTCATCTATCCAACCATATAAGCTCAGAAAGATACATGCACATTCACAAGTCAATTTTCAGTTATTTCAAGCTTTCACTTTGAGGACAAAACCCTTGATTCAGTGTGTCTTTCTTTCTCCATTTGACCATACCAGGCAGCTGTTGTCGAGCTAATATCCACAGCCATTTCATCGTAACAGAACTCCTACACAAGCTACATTTACTAAAGCTAAAGAAGCAGAAGTGACAGTCCGTCAACTAAGTCTAGTGAAAATGAAACGCCGAAAACTCTATTTATTTTTGCTCTTTTCGTTAATTTGGAGTTAAGAGCAGGTAAAGTCACATGCAGAGAATGTCAAGGGAACTCAAAATCTCCTCTTTTCTTTCTCAATGAATGAACCAAATATGAAATTTAATAAATATGAAGCTCTCATATTGAATGAGGAACACGGATGATCCCAATCGATCCTCTTCTGTAACACAATTTTTTCATCGACTCTGAAAACAGATGTCTAAACCAAAGCAACTTTAACTGTACTCATACAAACCCAAAATGGGGAAGAACTATATCTTCCAAAGAAACAACAAAACGTATAAATGTGTAAAAAAACGACGCCGAAGATTACCCGATCTACGGCACCAGCTCTGGTTCCCGTCATCCGCGTCCGCACCTCCATGCTCCACCCAGCAGGCAGCCATTCCGGCCTCTTCTCTGCCGCCATTTCCTCCCAATTCCCACCCACAATACGACTTCTCTCCAACGCGACTCTTCCCACCTCCGTCAACCGAGAGAGATCCTTCCCACCATCTCGAAGTCCTTATATAGATTAAACAAGCAATAAGATAAATAGATTTTCGTGCCTTGGTGACATTTCTCGCATCCGTACAGACAAATTTCAGAAACGTGTCGTAAAGCTCTATTTGTTTTTTTCTTTAATAAAGACTCCTGCTCTCTGTCTTTCTCTCTCCCTCTCTTTCTCTCTCTCTCTCTCTCTGAATCTGTCCACATATAGAGGGAGAAGGAAAAGGAAAAACGAACCGTCGGATGGACAGTGGAGTTTGCTTTTTTTTCTGGGTGGAATCCTCATCCGTCTCTCTAGTCTTCAATCTCAATCTGTTTTTCAGTTACTCTGTTACTGTTACTGGATTGAGCGCACGAACTGCTCGCGTGAAACGAAGACTCTTTTCTTACTCTGCCTCAATGATTCATGGCTTCCCCTTAACCGAATTCCCACTGTAGCAGATAAATTCCACAGGGCTCACGTTATTACACTTCCTGAAAAATTTCCCTTTTGTATTCTGCTATTCATGAATCACGATCCCATATTAAAATGTTTAATTGAACCTTTTCACTTTTTTTATTCTCTTTTAAAATTTCTTCCTTGATCCATCTTCTTTCTTAACGTATTAGCTATTCCAAAATATATTGTTTCCGGTTTTGTTTAATCCTTTTTTTAATCATCTTTTTAACCAATATGTGTTAGAATTTAGAAACTTAGAATGTTGATAAGGGAACCTTCAATAAATCTTATTAGTGGTATGTTAGAGAAAATAGGAAGAATAAAGACATCTTTCTTAAGCTTTCCTAAATGGAAGGAAAGGAGGTTAAACTTATAAGTCATAATTACCTCAGTTGTACTTGTACATAGTCTTTATTAAGAATAAAGTTAATGAAAGAATATTTATAATTATATCATAATTCCAAATTTATCAAAAATATTTCAGTCATAAATTTCTCAAATAAACATGAGCATGTGACAAATAAATCTAAAAATATAAATTTTAATTCATTATATTTTGTACCCGTAATTGATGATTAAATATAAAATTGGATGTATATACTCATACTCATTTGAACTTAGGTATTCCCTTTTTTTTCTCCTTGTTAACACTTTTCTTTGTAAAGAAGACACAATTCTATTAATTTTGCCAAGCCTCTAGCATTATTATCAATTCGATACAAATAGTTAACACAAATTTTAAACATGAAAAATAAAACTAGTAAAGTTAGAAAAATGAATGAATATTTGCATGCATATCTTTAGAGTAATGCTTGACATACCTATCTCACGTACATGTTAATCTAAGCCCTTAAAAATATAAAAAAATATTTTTTTATAAAATCCTATTTTCAAGAGGATAAACCCTAGGCATCAATAGTTTAGATTAACAAGTGTGTGGGATAAGTGTGTGGGCTAAGTGCAACTAGCATTATTCATAACTTTATAGTTTTCCATTAAATTTTCTTAATCAACTATAGAGGACTAGAGCTACCATATAGAAATATTAATTAAATTCGAAGTTATTGGCCTAATGTGAGCCAATGAGATCTGAGAACTCAGAATAATATTTATAAGCTAACGACAGTAATTAGTTGGGTCTTAGACTCTTACATGGCTTCATTTAATTTAAACTTGCTTGAGATAATGTTTTGTAAAGTCATACTACCATTTCAAGCCTTCAAGGAATTATGTATTTCTTAATTATGTCATGGATTAAGCTTCAGGTAATTAGTTCTCATAGAAAAAATCTATCCGTTGTCCTAAAATACTTTCATGATACAATTTGTATATACAATAAGTCTATATATTAGATATGGTTAACACCCATTACAAAAAGAAATGACAAAATTTGTAGTCAGTACTTAATTAGTTCACCTAAAAACAAAAGTGCATGACATCAAGTCTCATTGAGTATCTTGCCCAAAAAGTCTCTAGTCCACGTCAATTACCCGACAAAAGTGGGGCTTTCTAGTACGAACAAAGTAGATCAATAATAACTTAATAGTCTATTAGTATCAAATGATCAGCAATTAATTAATATAGGGTTCTAAAGATTAATCATAGAACGAGCAACCTTTCTCTCATAGAAATATAAATGTCCCTTTCATATTAGGTACAAGTCAAGCAAAAAAAAAAAAAAAAAAATTACACCCAAATTACTTGTCAAATTAGAGTTTTTGTTAAAATTATTTATCAAACAATCAGAACACTTCTCATATAATGGCTAGGCCAGGCTCTATTGTTTTCCTCTCTTCTCTATCACTTAAGATAATTAAACTACCATGCACGCAACAAATTACTTAATAAAATTTATGTAGTTTTGTTTATTTATGTATATAATATACATAATTACAAATGCATTTTTTATATGCAGTTATTATAATGGGGTGTTCAAATTTATGTAGTTTTATTTATGTTATTATTGGGTCAAATAAGTTGACATTTTCAAGTTATAATTGGCACACCATATCTGTCTCCCATTCTGTGGCGGGTACATAACTCATCTAAATTAAGGCAAAGAATTAGATATTATGATCTGTTATGTTCATGGATTAAGGGGTCGTTACTTCAGTTAAAATCAGATCAGCTTTACCTATCATGTTTTGCAATGAATGATGAAGTTCCAGCAGATCAGGGAATTATCAACAACTGGATTAGGAAAATGCGTGAACAGGGCCTAAAAATGGTGGAAAGCTGTTGGGTTTTGAAGCGGGGGAAGAAGGCAACGGGTGGCTGTGTTTGATCAGTGATCCACAAGTTCAGGAAGGGAAGGGTTGTATAAAAGGGATCGTTAAATGGTGATACGATCGTGGGAGTCGAGAGAGAAAGCAATTTCGGTCCCAACGCTGGAGACAGGAGTAATTATAAAGAGTATTGTGAATTGGTGATTTGCAGGGATGGCAGGGGGTTTTGCAGGTGATCATGGGGAGGTGAAACATTACGGGGGGAAGGTCACCGTCTTCGTGATTGTGACCTGTTTCGTCGCAGCCTCTGGTGGTCTCATTTTCGGTTACGATATTGGAGTTTCAGGTGAGCTTCATGCATGAAGTACCAATCGACATTAATGCTGGGTTTCTGTCTTTCTGGGTGTTTTCTTCTTCTTTTCTTTTCTCGTAATTCTGTTTGATTTTCTGGTTTCTTCGTTATGAAGTAATTAATATAACAGCCCTTTCTTTGTTCATGAAATCGAATCCGAGTTTCTGACTTTCTGGGTATGAATTTCAGGGGGAGAGTGCAATGGATAACACTTGTTAGCATGCTTAGATTTCTGGGTTCTTCCTTTTCCAAATGATTCAGCCCAAAATTTCTGAGATTAATATCTTTATGTTCTCATTAATCAATCAGAGCTTCTGAATTTCTGGGTATGGATTTCAGGGGGTTGAAATGGATAATAACACTTGTTAGCATGCTTAGATTATTTCTGGGTATTTCTTTTTCCAAATGATTCAGCCCCATATTTCTGAGATTTTCTTTTCGTTATCATACATCAATAGAGTAATTTCTGCTGGCTTTATGACTATGGAGATCAGGCGGTTTTGGCAATCGATTTCTTCAGTCCAGAAATTTATTTTTTCTTCTAAATCAATCCGAGTTTCTAGTTTTCTGGGTTGCATATATTGATATGGAAGAGCAATATTGGGTCGTCCCCATTCTGCAAGCAGCACCATACATGTTAATGTCTGGGTTGATTTTCGACCTGGGCATTATTTCCGCGCGTTTTTTAACGATCACGGAGCAAGAGATAGAGCTAATTTTTTTTCTGGGTTCTCGGTTTATCTGAAAATGGATCTAAAAAATGGCACTGCTTGCTTGCAGGTGGAGTGACCTCCATGGACGTGTTCCTGGAAGAATTCTTCCCGAGCGTGTTCAGAAAAATGAAAGAGGCGAGCACCAAGGAAAACCAGTACTGCAAGTTCGACAGCCAGTTACTGACGTCGTTCACCTCGTCCCTCTACCTCGCCGGCCTGGTGGCCTCCCTGTTCGCCTCCAGCGTCACCAGACTCCTCGGCCGGAAAATCTCGATGCTCATCGGCGGGTTCATCTTCCTGGTGGGCACCGCCATTAACGCCCTGGCCGTCAACGTCGCGATGCTCATCATCGGCCGACTCCTCCTCGGTGTCGGGATCGGTTTTGCGAACCAGTCCGTGCCCGTTTACCTCTCGGAAATGGCCCCCCCGCAGATCCGAGGCGCGCTCAACATCGGGTTCCAGCTCGCGATCACGATCGGAATCTTGGCTGCCAATTTCATCAACTATGGGACGAACAGGATGACAGGGAGCAACGGGTGGAGAGTCTCTATCGGACTCGCCGCCGTCCCTGCTCTCATCATGACGGTTGGCTCCCTCTTCTTGCCCGACACCCCCAACTCTCTCATCGACAGAGGACAGAATGACAAAGCCAGATCCATGCTCGTCAAAATCAGAGGCACCGACCAAGTCGACCAAGAATACCAGGTAAACTTGTTGCCAACGTGAAACTTTGTTTGTACACTTAATCTCCACATTCTAGAGGGTGCACATATCATCCACCTCCCCCTTATGTTTGTACATTTATGGCACCTCGATTTCTAATATGGGTCGACCCATATAAAAGTTGAGGTGGACAAAATGTACACCCTTGAAGGTGCAAATAGCATTACTCTTCTTAATAATTTATACCCACCTATAAGAGTACACATTTGGGGTACAGTTTCGTGGATAATATATACCTAAGTATAATTCTAATCTCCACAATCCCAACGATCATATTGTAACTTGTTAGGGCCTTGTTACATATTGAACACCCATTCTCAACATGAATCATATGTTACAACTGTACATGAAAGTCCACACTAATTACTAACCATCATATGCTATATACATATATATAGTAGTACTGATTTTTACATGATATTGTGTAGGACTTGTTGGATGCTAGCGAGCAGTCTCGTAAGGTGCAACATCCATGGAAGAACATCTTGGAGAGAAAGAATAGGCCGCAGCTGATAATGGCGATCGCCATACCCGCTCTGCAACAACTCACCGGCATCAACGTGATCATGTTCTACGCCCCCGTCCTGTTCAAGACCTTAGGTTTCGGCAACGACGCGTCCCTCATGTCCGCCGCCATCACCGGCGTCGTCAATGTCGTTGCCACCTTCGTCTCCATCTACTGCGTCGACCGGTACGGCCGTCGCTTCCTCTTCCTCGAGGGCGGGACCCAGATGATCATCTGCCAGATCGCCGTCGGTACCATCATCGCCGTCAAGTTCGGCACCGTCGGCGTCGGCACCATCTCCAAGCCCGTGGCGGACCTCCTCCTCACCTTCATCTGCATCTACGTCGCCGCCTTCGCCTGGTCGTGGGGTCCGCTCGGGTGGCTCGTCCCCAGCGAGATCTTCTCCCTCGAGGTCAGGTCCGCCGGACAGAGCATCACCGTCGCTGTCAACTTCCTCTTCACGTTCATCATCGCCCAGGTCTTCCTCGCCCTCCTCTGTCAGCTCAAGTTCGGGCTCTTTTACTTCTTCGGCGGGTTTGTCTTCATCGCCACCGTCTTCATCTACTTCTTCCTCCCCGAGACCAGGAACGTGCCCATAGAAGAAATGAACAGGGTATGGAAGCAGCACTGGTTCTGGGGAAAGTACATTCCCGACCACCCCAGTGATGATCAGAATAACGTCCAGATGAAGCAACAGTGGTCTAATTGAATACCGGATCACAAGAAGAAGAAGACGATCATGCATGCGTGGATGTGATTTATAAATGGCTGTTATGATTCCTTTGGTGATTTGCATATATATATATGAGAAGAAATGTAAAAGCTAGAAACCTGAAATGGCCTGACTACTGGTCATTTCTCGACGTCTCAACCTAAGTTGATAATTAAATAAATGATGTAGCTTAATAATTTGCATTTACTTAATTACTTTCAAATAAAGTAAATAGTTGTTGTGTTTAAGGAATTTTCATATTTTGCATATTTGGCCTTTGTTAATTTAGAAATTTTTATTTACATTAATATTATGTCCAAGTTTCAAATGATCTGAATTCAAAGGTGAAAAACCCTTAATTGCAAGTTATTTCCTGTAAGTTACTACACATCACTTTTTCTCTTGATATTTATAATCAAAATCACTCTAAAGACATTCCACTAATAAATTCTATACATTGAGTCATTATTAAAGAAATCATTTATACCATCAGTAAAATTATAGTATTATAATACACATTTATTTAATAAAAAATATAAGTATATTATACGTGATCATTTATTCGTTAGACAATGCACTGGTAAATATGGGTTTTTGTAAAGAAAAATTATTAAAGATTTAACGGACCCTTTAATTTTTACACCTTTAATAAAAATTACCAACATGTAAGTTGTATCACGTTACTTAGCTGTTAATTAACTTAATTTCTTTATTTTTTTTATTTTATTTGCAAAACTTCTTTTTTTTAAATAAGAAAACAAAAAATGATTTTTCCGTTAATATGTTAATGGATTCTCTTAGTATTAATATTAGAACTGATTCAGAGGATTTAAATTCATTATCTATAATCCTTTGGGTGAAAATCTGCTCAAGTTGATCAAAATCTGCTTTCCTTAACGGGTTTAACAGCAATTCGGTTTTCCTCATTTCAGAAACCGGTTTTAAAATTTTAAATCAACCCGGTTCGGTAAATGTCTGCATCTGTTGTCACGTATGTGAGGAAGATACCCGCAGGAGGGAACAATGAGTAGTAATGGTGGCTACCCCCTTGCTGGCGAGTGGCTTGGCGCCTTCTTCTTCTCGCTTCTTCAGAAAAATCCATTCTTTTTCCTGTCCACCCATTAATTTCCCCCGTCTTCTCGCAAGCTTTTCTCGAGCCTTTCAAAAGCGCTTGGAGGATGGTCAGAAGTAGAAGAAAGCAGCAGAGGCAGTACCTACCTGGTTTTCCCAGTTAACAACCCTGCTCTGTTTCATATTTAGCATTTTTTTTTCATTTTCTTTATGCGACAGACAATGCGAATTCATTCTCTGAGCTGGGTGTCCCATGAATCCTCGGTTTCCGCTCTATGTATTTCTCCCAACGGATTGGGTTGTTGTTCAACTTATTCGGGGTTTGCATGTTCGTTGCAGAGAGTATCTCCCCGTGGTGGGTGGGTTAATTATTGCTTAATGTCGTCTTTTTCTGCGTCTTGTTATTGATTTTGAACTTTTTTGGATGTCTTGACAGCGTTGAGAATAAGGGGAGAGCTGCGCTTGAAGTCTCTTTCTTGGTGTCTGCGCAAACGGGCTTTTTTGGTTCTCAACCAGAAAAACTCTTTTGGTGAGTATGCTCTCATGTTCGGATTGTGGCGTTGCTGCCTGGAGTTAGTCTTGAACTTTTGTTTTCTTGTCTTTTAAGGAGAAATGACTGAGCAGTTTCGGTGGCCAAGTGATCACAGACTGATATCGCCCGCTGTGCGGGCTCAGCGCTCTCATGTGGAGGCGCAGTCAGCAGATTTCACCAGAAAAAGGTGATATTTTTTCTCTTCATGGACGCTTTAAGTTGTAAATGAAGAGAAGTGGATAATGCTTTCTGTAATTGTTAGAAGAGCTTTTTCGTGTATCAAAGTAATAAACAACATATGGGCTTTTCGCTTAAGGCATCTTGGATGTTGAAATGCCTCATGTGCTAAATCCGTCGGTTCTGTAATGCTTTAGTTCGTTAGAGCTTTATGGGGGCTTCTGTTTGCTGTTTAGGTTCATCGATTTCTTTTTGTCAGGTTATAGTGCTTACGTTCGGTTCTATATCAACAGAGGAGAAAGTTTTGATTTTCAATTTCTCCTCTGCCGGACAATTCAGCAAACTATGCCTTATTAGTTATTAATAAAATGCCTGTAATATTTATGGATTTCAATTTGGTTTTTGGTTTCTCTGGCTGAAGCGAAGGCCTCACAAGTAAGCTTGTCATGTTGGGAGCTGTTGTATCCTTGTTCGAGGTGGATCCAGCCTTAGATACCCTGTGTTTTCTTGCTGCCCTGTCCTATTTTTGACCATTAAGACGAGATAATTACTACTTACTGTTTCAACACTCAGTTGAAGAAAGAATTTACCGTGGAATTACTGTGATCTGTGGTTCAAGAGATCATGCTCGAATCCATTGTATAGCAAAGTATCAGCTTGCATGTTTATCAAAAGCACAGAAAGATTTTATTTGTATCATTCTTTTTGTTCATCAGGTGAAGGACTACGTTTTTGCTACTTACTTCTCTAATTTTTTATTGAACAATGAACTATTTTTAGCATGTAGGTCAGCATCAACTTCTATTAAAATGACATTACATCTAATTAAGTGCGTCCTAACTACTTTTGATGTGCTTTTTTGTGCTGCATGGATATCTATCAAGTACTTCCACTTCAATCTAGTGAGATGAAAGACATTACTATTTTTATATTTCAGGAAAGTTGTAGAACACATTTTCCTTCTCACCACAAAACAAGACTTGGCTGAACATGAAGAGAGAGACATGCTAGATTATCTTTATACATTCCAGTATCATATGAGAGGAATTATTGCAATTTCGTTAGGTGAGATTCTAATTTTTTGTTTGGGTATGCCCTATTATTTTCTGCTTGTATTATGTTCTTTTATTTTTCGTATCTTCTTGTTTAACTTCAGCTTGGGAACTCTGATAATATCCTGCTAAGAATACTTTGAGAGAACCTGGAAAAGGAAAGGAACACTCTCCACTGCTCACTGTTCTTACGGTTATTCTAATCCTTTGTTTTTATGTAGTTGTCTATTTCTTAACAGCCATTCAATATGCTTACACTTTTAGTGTATAATCATTAACTGTTAAGACTATTTTGTTTCCTGTAAATTTAATAGCTTCTTTTGGATCTAGCATCTATGTGCTTTTATTGCACTTGTCTTTGTTGGTAAAAGAATTAATTGTGATACTATTATTTAATATTGACCTTTCCGATAATACCGTAGGATGTCAAAGGGTTGAGAAAAATGTAGTGCCTTCTGTTTTGGTAAAATAAACAGATTTTCTTTTAGATGCAGTTTAATGCATCATCTATGATACAGAGTTGTCTTTGTTCTTATATGTCAGTGAGACAACATGTACCATTAATTTTTCTGATATAGTAACTTTATTTTAGGTTTCCAGTATTATAGATGCCACATCTGCATCTGCAGGACGAATAGCTGAACAGAACAGCAGAGGTTTTACACATGCAGTTTTCATGCGTTTTCAAAGAAAGGAAGACCTTGAACAGTTTTATAACAATGCCGACTCTGGAGTTCTCAAGGACCATGTGATGCCTTATTGCCATGTATGCTCTAGAAGTAAACACCAAAACTCGTTTACATATTTTTGCTTTTGTGGTGACACATTATAATATTCCCTTGACACTGTTGTTACATTTTCCTTTGTTTCTTTTGCATTCTGTATAGGGGCTAATTTCTGTGGATTTTGAAGCTGAAGTGGAAGATGATATTCTTTCTATATTTCGCAGGGGAGAGGTCAGGCACATATCTTCTCTTACCTGTCAAATCCAAATAAAATAGTTTCAAATGCGTTCTCTAGTTTTATCTCTCAGGTTTCCTAGCAATCTTTTCTATTATATTGAGCCCATTATTCGGAATAATACATGGTGCATTATTTTAAATGGAATTAAGGTTATCAATTCATGATGATTGATGAGGACTGAAAACTGATATTCACGTGTCCTGTTACTTCTTCTCTTCGTATGATACCTATAATTTATCTTGGATAATCTTCTTTTTCAAATTTACATATTGCAAGTTACTGTTAGCAGAATCTCTAAAAGAAGCTTAGATGAACAAATGAGGCAAGCATGACATTGGATGAATGCAATCCATTGTCCACTAGTTCAAGTTATATAATACAAGTAACTGAAGTAACATTGTCAGCTATTCATGTTTTGCAGTCGTCCATCAAATTATGCTTTGTATGTGGATGTTATTTGATACAGAAATTGCATCTGCTTTTCAAGTTTAAATTGCATTACTTGTAAACAGGATTTCAATTATGGTGTGGAGTTTATGCTTCTAATTCAAGTGGTTCAAAGTGCCATTGACGGACCTGTAGAAGAAGCATTGACTGCTCTTACTGACCTTACAAGAAAATTTAAATCATTAATTGTGCAGGCTACACAAGGTGAGTCTGATTAAATCTGTGTTCTCTTATTACTCTCTGTTTTTTTTTTTTTTTTTTTTTTGTACTCTGGAAGTGACACCTTCATCAGGGCTGTGAAAAAGCAGTGTGAGTTATAAGCTTTCTTGACTGTCCTTGCATTTATCAGTTATTAGTTTATGAAACAGTGAGAAAACAAGTTTCAATGTCCGGTTAAGAATGAAAAATTAAACTGCTATCTCTGAGTAAATATGATTTGTCCAATGTTGCAGGCCAGAATTTTAATGTTAGCAATAAAGAATACACTCATGCTGTGGTGATTCGATTTCCATCATGTAAGATCTAAGTCTTATTTATGGTGGTGTATAGCTAAGTATATTTAGCAAGTGTGAAGTCCAAGTATTGGCGTACTCGGTGAGGAGCCTTGGCATAAATGTGCTTGAAAGTTTTTTGATTACTCTTTGAGAGGTTATTAATTTGACATTTTTTCATGATTTTAAAATGATGTTTTGATGTAGTTGGTTGCTAGATGATTTGGGCTTGACAGACAGGGATTTTCCTATCCTTATTCTAACAAACGATAGCATCATTTCTAATGAATTTTCTATGTATGCAGTGGATGCTCTGGAGTTATTCAGAGGTAGCCCTGACTACAGAAATGTATGGCAAGCAATTATCTTATCCTAGAATCTCTATATAATAGATTTCAAATTTCTTATTTTTGCTTTTCTTGTTTCCAACCTCAGCTTTTACTTTTCAAATTCGAATGCAGATGTGGAGGTCAAAATTCCAGCCACTGACACAATCATCCCTTGAATTTTATTTCCCTGTTGACCCTGTTGGCACTGACATTATGTAGCATATCTTCATTAATTAGAAAGTTGACTCCTGGCTGGTTCGTTTGGACGATTTATAAAGTGGAAAGAAAGGGGCTTCTAGTTCATTTGGATTGATTATAAAGTGGAACCAAAGGGGTTTCTGGTTCATTTGGACTAATTGTAAAAGTGGAAGAAAGTGGCTTCTGGTTCATTTGGACTTACTGTACATTGTAAAATAAGTATATGTAACAAAATGAAGCACATATTTTCTATAATTTGCTGGGAATTAGAGAGTATTGTGTAAAGTTGGTAAATTCGCAGAACAGGTTTCTTTTTTTGTTCTGTATTTTGGATATATATAGATTCATGTTTATTGGTACAATATTTGCAGAAGCATGGCCACACTTATTTCATGCCTTGGCCATCAGAAATCTGATTTTCCTTTGTGACCGAAGTTCACAATTCATGATCCAAGCTGATCTAGTTTTACTGGGGAGTGCTCATTTGGAGTTATCAACTTTTAGTAATTCTCTATTTATCTTCTAACTCTTTGAAATTGTTTTCAGAAGATGTAAGTTTTACTGGCGAATGTGCATTTGGAGTTATCAACTTTTAGTAATTCTCTATTTATCTTCTAACTCTTTGAAATTGTTTTCAGAAGATGTACTGCACCGTCTTTTTTGGAATTCATTTTGTTTCTATTCTGCTCAAAAGAATGTATGAGTAGGATATCAACACTTTATGCTGTTCTTTACACAGCTATGGAAATCCATAGGACTTTATATATCTTTAATCTTATTAGGTGTCGGTTGTACATCCATACCGTTTGCATATTTTGTGTATTTGCTTATCTAATAGCTTGATATATTAATATGTCCATGCGTTTTATGCTTATCTAACACACCGGATGTTGTCCTTATGTTTAGCTTGTTTTTGATGTTGCTTCAAATATGCACTTTTTATCTTATTCTTCATCGTGAACATCTTTTTATGCACGACTGCCATCTTCTTATGTGATTGGCTCGTTTCATGTGTTATATTCCCCCGCAGCTGTGGCTGAAGAGGTTCAGTTCATGTGGTATGCAACTTATCGTACTAGACTAGATGTCTAGATTTGACAACTCGGGAGGAAGAAGACAACATAACAGTAGATCCTTGTTCTTTAGCAGATTCATGACTTTGCAAGGACCCCAGATTCATCAGTCTTGAGGTCCACTCGTCTGAAGTAAACAAAACATGGGATTGGTGGAATCCTTTTGGGTGGACAGGAAACATCACAACAAACAGTTAAGATTTGACTCTTTTGCACCTACTTTTTTTTTTTTTTTTTGGCAGTTGCTATCATTATTATAATTTTGGAGAAAGCTTATTTAATTAATCATCTGTTCCACTTAATGCTGCTGTAGCTATTTGAAAGTGGAGACGTTATACTTGTTTTCCCATCTATTCCACCGAAAGTCCTTTTGAAAAGAAATTCATCTTTTCTAGATGTTTGACTTTGTTTACAGTCTAAATTCCACCAATCCCCGGTGGATCATTTTATATTGACTGCAATTTCAAGTGTTTTGGACGTTTTGACTATTTTACAAACCTCTTATCCGGACTCTCTATCCCCAGAAACACTTTATTTGATCTACACAGGAAATTTGCAGGAAGAAATGAGTTTTTATTGCACAGCCGAATCTGCTATTATACAGGTTTCTCCTTGTCTCAGTTCTGGATATGATCACGAATTTCTGAGTTTTCAATCAAGCTCTTTGATTCATATCCAGCAGGAGAAGAAAGTAAGCTCATTTCTGTAACTGTTGTATACATCTGTGGAGGGGAAAAAAATCAGAAGAATACTATATCAGAACTCACTGGTATATACTGCAAAATTCTGTATTTTTCTGCTCTCAACTGATCAGTTGTGAAGCGGGTTTGGTCCTCCTGGCACCTTTCTCTTTGACTCCTCGAATCTCCAGTAAGCCTCATCGTCTCCGGGGCCTGGCGTCGGACTTATCTTGAAGAAGCTCTGTGAAGACGGTGGACGCCGGAGATCTGTTTGCCAACTGAATTCTGTTGTCTGGCCTGCAATTTGCCTCCCGGATCCGTAAACGGAGAATTCGCCGATGGTGAGGATGATGAACAGCAGAACTGTGAAAGGCAAAGGGGAAGCCTGAGCTCTCATAGTTCTTGAGTAGTGAGGAACCCCAGGGATCAAATCTCATGCAGAGGGGAAGTTTGAATTGAGCTGTGTGGGCAGGTGGAAGCATAAATATGAAACTCAACAAACATGGCGGAGAGGGAGATGGAACCTTGAATAATTCAATTTAACATATGAAATTTCCAAAATACCCATGTGTTGAAATCTTTGCCTCTAATTTCACCCTTTTGATAAAAAAGTGTTGACTTTGGAAAACTGTTCAAACCTCTGAAAATTTGGCTACTTAATCCACAAGTGTGGTGGCCTTTCTTGCCTTGAAACAGAGGGAGTTCCAAATGAGTAATTTTCGTGCAAGGTAGGGGTAAATTTGGAAGCTTAAAATGTTGGAGGGTCCCGGATTTACAAGGGCAGTTGTTAGAGATGGGGTGTTGACTTCTATATGTGTTATATAATAATAATACGAACTCCATTTCACGTCGGCCTGACCATATTTGTGATTATAATTAAATAGGGGGTATGACGATTCCCTCTTAACGAGGGAAGACACGTATATTGTCTAATCACCGATCCTGGCCGTCCAATCTGTGGGTCCCCTCAGGCTGTCCTTTTGCTTCGATTTGATCGTGACATTGAAGGACCCAATCACCATAGAAATAAAACAAACCTTGATTGAATTAAAACCCCATTCATTGTGGGTGGTTAACTGTCAATCGTTTTATGGCCACCGGATGAAAGAACTTGTTGATGGAGCCTCCTCCCATGGCCCACTTTAGGGGGTGGGTCCCGTTTGGATAAAATTTCGTAATAATGAATTATTCTTTATGTTTGTTTTTTCTGGGTTTTATTTTTTTTCAGTAAGACAGGAGCAGGATGCATGTTTTGTCCAGGAGCAGGATGCTCTTGATCAGAAACAGTATTTAGTATATAAAAAAGACTATTAAAATCTGGTTTGTGGGAGAGGATTAGTTTAATCCATTTTGATTATGTAAGGCAAGATGCAAGGGGGGATGTTACGGCCTTTAGTTTGCTTTCAAGGCTTTGACTTCTAAATTATTCATTATGTAATTTTTTTAGTTAGAGAACTGATTAAGCAAATGAATAATGATTCATGCATAGAGGCTCTTACATGAAATAAAAAAATTTTCTTGGATTTCGTGAAAAATATATTTTTATTTTCATGTGAGGGGTGCTGTGTCCGATTGGTCACAGCAGCTGTGCCCGAATCACTACTCTAAGCAAATATACTCTAAGCAAATACTTATTTCTATGTGGTATAACTGCTTCCTTTTGTGTACACATGCAATGTTGTTACCTCTCACCTTCGAGTAATTTAACAATACTTTTATTCTTATCTTATATTTTTATTTATTATTATAACATAATGTATGTAAATTCTTATCTTGTATTTTTATTTATTATTATAAAAAAGTTAGGACAATAAGTCTTTCAATTCTTATCGCTTATGCCGTGTTATACTTGCAAGCTAATTTAACGGATATTTAAAGAGCTTTATTGGGCGACCCTTTTTTTCATTTGGTTGCTTATTTGTCTCCTGTGTCACCTTCTCCCACGGTCGTCATTTCATCTGCATCCCCTATCCTGAGTTCTTCCAAGTCTTATTTTTTTCCTTTTAAGTTTTTTTTATATTAATTTTATTTGCTTGTTTATGTCCTTATGTTCATATATTGTTATCGTAGGTCTTATGTTAGGCGCGCGGCTCCCATATAAATATTTGTGCACGGGATCTACGTGGATAACTAAGTTGGCCATCCACGTCGACCTTCTAGCTCCGGGTTAGACCCTCTCTCTTTATCTCTCTTCTACCCTCTCTCTCTTTAGTCTCTCTTCGACCCTCTCTTTACTCTCTTTCTCCAACTTCCCGTGCTCCTCCCTTCTTCTGCCTCCTCTCGTCTCGTCCCCTCCTTCCCGTCCCACCGCCGACTGTCCCGCGACCGAATCATGGCCTCCCGTCCCGCCGCCAAATCACGGCCGAATCACGACCGAATTGCCCCCCTCCTCCCGTCTCAGCTCCTCCCATCTCGGCTCCTCCCATCTCGGCTCCTCCCGTCTTCCTTCCTCCCGTGGCCTCCTGTCTCGCTTCCTCCGGCAGCCTCCCGTCTTGCTTCCTCCGGCGACAAACACAAGAACATATCATTTTTTTCAGGTACAAGCAAGCCGCTAAAATGGGATAAAAACCAAATTCTAATGCCGCTCCATTAGATTGAACAAAAAAAAAAACCGCCAATGCCGTTACTTTGGACTGTCAAATGAATGCATTGGGAACTAAAAATATAAAACTTAAATGAATAGAAAACATAGAAAAAGAAAGTTAAAAAAATGACATCTAAACGTAAAAAAACACTCAACCCAAAATCCAACAGTCGCCTCAATTAGAACCAGCTCAATAAAAACGGAGCTTCCACCGTAAAGTCAAGACGGGAGGAAGTAAGAAGAAATGGGAGGAGCCGAGTGGGACGGGAGGGGGGACGATTCGGGTGCAATTCGGCTGCGGGACGATAGGCTGCGATTCGGCTGCGGGACGATAGGCAGCAATTCGGCTGCGGGACGATAGGCTGCAATTCGGCTGCGGGACGATAGGCTGCGATTCGGCTGCGGGACGATAGGCTGCGATTCGGCTGCGGGACAATAGGCTGCGATTCGGCTGCGGGACGATAGGCTGCGATTCGGCTGCGGGACGATAGGCTGCGATTCGGCTGCGGGACGATAGGCTGCGATTCGGCTGCGGGACGATAGGCTGCGATTCGGCTGCGGCTGCGGGACGATAGGCTGCGATTCGGCTGCGGGACGATAGGCTGCGATTCGGCTGCAGGACGATAGGCTGCGATTCGGCGGTGGAAAGGGAGGCCGCGATTCGGCGGTGGAAAGGGAGGCCGCGATTCGGCGGCGAGAAGGTAGGCCGGGAAGGGAGGCCACGATTCAACGGCGGGAAGGGAGACGAGAAGACGGAAGAGCACGAGAGGTTGGAGAAAGAGAATAAAGAGAAAGAGGGTCGTATAGAGAGGGTCGAAGAGAGAGTAAAAGAGAAGAGAGGGTCGATCAACCAACGATGAAGGAGAGAGGGTCTAACCCGGTTTAGCTCCCGACAAGACGATTGACGTGGATGGCCAACTCAGCCATCCTCGTAGCTCCCGTGCACAAATACTTGCACGGGAGTCGTGCGCCTAACATTACTCTTAAACATGGAGTAATGCTAGTTGCACCTAGGGCACAGTGTAACCAACCAATAGGAAAATTTAAAAATAATAAAATATTTTTTATTTTATAAAATCCTTAAATTCTAAAGGATAAACTCTATAATATGTCAAATAGGTACCTTGCATAAGTGCAGCAAGCATTTTCCTTAAACATAATGAAGGAAGAACATACGATTCTCAACAATTCGGGTTATCATTTTTTTTTTCTGTTAAATAATTTTCAACAATCATGTGCCATGTTGATATAAAATCCTTCTCATCTTCACACACCCTAACCTGAAAACATGCAAACTGGATACTATTGAGGAAGCCTGCTCGAAAGCCAATTAATTACTCACATAGATTATCATATGCACATTTCAAAGGAAAGCTATGGTTTCCTTTTTCCTGATACAACTAGTAGATGACACAATTTCTTTTGGTACCTCTTTAACTGGAGGAACCTGGTCAGATTAAATACTAACCCAAACATAATACAGAATACAGAATAAAGATAACCTCTGATCAATGCTGAAACTCCATCTCTACGGAAAAGATGATCCAGTCAAATCCAAGTTAATTTGGTGGCTAATTTACAAGGCAGCACGACAGGACAATAACATACTGTTTAACATATTCAATTACCGATGATGCCAGAGATATGAGGGATTAGTACTCCATGGCGGTCGAGTGCTTCTTAACCTCTGCCTGCAAAATTTGAGCAAAAATTCATTGTGTGAATATTAGGAGCACATGCCACATTACACATGCATTAAAAACACTCATCCTGGAAGCTGAAATTCATATAAATGGACAGCCAGCTTCCAAAAAAGGTGCAACTAGCTAACTGGTTTCCGGCCATGGTTTTCTGACCCGCGACTAAACCTAGTTAATTCAATATTTGGAAGGGCTTGGGCCAGGCAGACTTGCCTGACCCACCCGAGTCATGTTACTGGACCTGTGACTCCCTGATCCAACTCTGGCAGACAGACCAGGGTTTTAATGTGCCCGAGTTGGCTCTTGTTCCAAATTCAGGAACCAAGTTTCTCGAACTGCAATTGTATTAGGAGTCTATTTCAAAGCAAACTGAGATAGCTCTCTCCTTCCAGGCCAGGTCAAGAGCATCAGTTATTTTTTCATTTTCATTCTACGAATAAGAACATAATGAAATCACTGACAGTTGAACCAGACCAGGCACCTTTGAAGGTTGACCACTGGTCCAGTTCTCATAACACTGTAAAATACCTGTTCCTACGTTATCAGATGTTAAATAAGACAATCATCCCATCCCTAAAGTAAAATTACCTCAAACTGCTCCTTCAAATAATTGAGCTCCTTGTCTAGATCATTGATAGCCTGGTTATATGCCTGCATTGGGGAAGATTGACTGGTCGTGTGAATCTGCAAAACCCAAGTAACAATTAGAATTCTTTGCAATGCTGCTATTGAACAGGTATAAAAGTGCAATGAAAGTTTAATGATGAAGATGGAGAACCAACGTATATATCACAACATGATAAGCTACCATAAGACAGAAAACTACTAACCCTAGCTATGATTTTGTACTGAAGAGGATGAGGAAGCTTGTAACCGGCAAATAGAACATTTGGATCCTTGTGCAATTGCCTGTACACCAGTAGCGATTATTTAAGGCAATTGAAAAATATGAAATACCAATTAATTTATTAAAGCAATTAATTACTTAAAGCAAAAATATAAATTTTCTATAAAGAATAACAACAAACAATAACATAATATAGAAGCTGATTCAGGTTTTCCTTGACAAAATCTATCTTCTAAACATATTGGTCCAAAATAGTTAGATTTAAATGTGTAACTATAGTCTGTTTCAAAAAAAAAAAAAAGTGCAACTATAGGCAGTACACTCTAATTAGACTTTCGTTATTAACTCCCTGATGTAATACCCCAGAATGAGTCACCTTAGACCATAAAAAATTGGGCCATGATTATGGTTATATAATATCAATCCAGATAAAACATAGGCACAAGACATCTAAAACGTAAGAAGTTATCATAAAACAATTGTAAATGGTTAGATTATAGTTAATTTACGGAAGGAGCACATAAAGCACAGCCAGGAAATATACATCTTTGTGCTACACACAGTAAAAACATTACTGCCCCCTCCAAAGTGTTGAAAAAATGGGAAGAATATATATGATTAACATAATGGATAATGACATAGATAATGAAAAGAAAGAGTATGAAAACTTAAAATATGAAGACGTGATTTGGAGAAACTCCCTCTTATGGTATCATTGAGCTACTTAATGTCAGTGAGTATAACAGAGAGCTAATAAATACAAGGGTGTGAAAGAGGGAAAGTTAGGGATTTACATGCGGAGAACATTCCCAATGGTATGATCTTCTCTCTCAATGGTGAAAGAAGCAGCATTGATTATTTTCGTATCCCTCTCATACGAGACCCTATCCAGAAATAATACACATAGTAAAAAAAATAAGAAATTCCTAAACTGAAGTGTGGTTAAAAATAAGCTCGCAAATGTCAGAGACAGTCAAATTTCAGGTAAAAAATAAACAGATGAATACAGAGAGAAGGTCGCTACTTTTTCGTCCCTTCAGGTACAACAAATCGCTCGTATCGATCCGGAGCATTCATTGCTCAAATCCTCAAGACCTGGGACAGTAAACGAATTCTGTAAAATAGTTTTTTTGATAGAAGAACAAACTAAGAAAAGAGGTTTCAAATACGAAAGCTGCAGTTTATGTGAACAACAATTAGGGGAAGAAAATTAACAATCAATTAAAAGAATAAGAATAACAGAACAACAAAGGAGTGGAATAGAAAAAATAGTCTATAGAACTTCGGCGGAACAGGGAGATTAAAAGAAAACAAACTGGAAATAGAAGTTCCTGTTGAACAGGAAAAGGAACACAAAAAAATCACATCATAACAAAGATGAAGCATTCACCTTGTCGTCCACTTGCGACGACTCAGGCGGGGGGATCAGATCAGGTTTCTCCCAACTCTCCGACAGCGGTATAGTCTTCCCAAAAAGCTTGATCGCCGGATCTTTAACCGGTGAGTCGTGACGGTAACGAGACTGGTAAGAACAGAATCACTGAATTAGGGATTACAGAAATCAGAGGTCAAAGAGAGGAAACAGAGGGAAAAGAGAGGAATTTTGAAGAGCTTTTAGCCCCCACTCTCACTTGCGCACAAGCTCTATTGCGCACAGCCCGAGAGCAGGAGCAGAGCCTGAGGGCTTGCTTGCAGCTGTAGCGAGGCGAGTGGACTATCGTCTGTACGTGCCAGGAAGTTTCTTCTGTAAGCCTCGCCCAAGGTAGCACGCTTCAAGCCTGCCCTCTTGTTAAAAAAACCCTAAACCTTAATTTTTGGTTGTCTAAAGGATAAGTACTCACTTTTCATTAATACTGATATTAGAGTGTGTATGAAACCAATTTTTGAGCCAAGTAGTTGGTTGACACATTATGATAAAAATATATTCTAATTGGGAGTTGAACAATTTAGTTTAATAATTGAGGATAATGGGCATGTTTAAGATATCATGGGCTTTCCTTTTTAATTGAAAATCTCTTTTGTTAAACTATATGAGCCTCCATTTTAGCTCTTACATGGATACTGAACCTAGTTACCTTCACAGGGTCCACAGTCAATTCCCAGATGCTATTTCATATTACACATACTTAACCAAGGGATGTTAAAATTATAAATTGGCATGGTCCATGTAGTTTGCCCATAAGAGACATGCTCACAATACAATATGAATTGATGAAAATATAGCATGATATTGACTTGGCTTCCACCGCATGGGAATTGGATCTAGATGGAGAATTTCAAGGACTTTTATATTTTAATTAAACAGTCAATCTAGGTTGATTGAATCATGCTTTGGAATTTTGAATGAAGTGAGAATTTAATTAATAGAGAATTTTTTTAAAACCCTAAATTTGAATTCAGGGCATCTAATTTGGTTTATTGTAAAATTTTATTTAACTGAATATTTTATTCGTGAAATGTAAATCCCTTACATTTTAGCTGGTCTGAACAGGTTGAGGTTGAGCCATTGGGGTCAGAGTCACACTCCGGTCCGACCAGGTCTGGACTGGTGGAGCAGGGTCAGACCTGGAGTCGCCTCCAGCAGTCAACACGGTTCCTCCCACAATTGGGGCGTCTGAAAACTCTCAAAATCTCAAAAAAAATGGCCCAATTTTTTAATCTTGCTGTTGAAAACGGCCCTCCGACCTTCCTCACCTACCCCAGTTGCTGATACGAGTTGTCAGAATTATTGAAAAGGCGAAAAAGGAAGAAAGTAGGCCGAAATTGACCCGGAAGGTGAGTCTCCACAGGCTCAGCAGCCGCTGCTCTGACTCTTATCTCATTGGATATTTAAAGGTCGAGTTCGATCATTTACGGCGATACCCATTTTCGATCTCGACTTCTCTTTTAGTTTCAGGTATGGGTTCTTGATCTCTTCTGCGGTTCGGTTTCATGCATCAATTTTCCTTTTTATTTTCTCATTCTGTGTTGATCGTTTTGAATCCCGGTCTTGCGGATTTTGATCTGTCATTTCTTTGAGATTTTGGAATTTTTATGGGCTGTTTTTATCAGTTTTTTCCTCATCTTTTGTTGACTTTAGATTTTTGTGTTTACACGTTTGAAGATTGTGATCAGATGAGCTTTTTTCTTTAACGTTTTGAACTTAACGGAGAGGTTTTTCTGAGCAATTCTTGTGGAAGATGCCATCAGTTTCTGGGCTTATTCATGTTGTATCTGCCTCGTCATTCTCTTCGCCAAGGGCCATAATATTATGTGTGGTGAAATCGTCTTTTGAAGTAATAAATATACCTCAATATTTTTGAAAGAAGGATGCCTTTCTTAAATGAACGATCTCTGTTTTTTCTTGGAAATGGAGTTTTGAGTGATGCTATACACCGATCCATGAATTTTATGAAAGTTTTTCGGGTGTATCTTTTTTGGCGATCTAAAAGTAGAGGATGAACCTTGTCTTGTTGGTTTGAAGTGTCTCTCAGATGAACCCAATTCGATTGGAATGAGTGGATATTCACATGTGAAATCCAAAATGGAAAATATTTTAGCCTAACTGATTGGAATTTATAGTCAAATGTGCTGGTAAGCCATGGCGGGTCGCTGCTGTTGCAGTGTGAATGAAAGGTTTTTCGTGCCTTGTAGTATTTCTGATGAGATATGAGCACTATAGTGGAATAATTGTGGCCTTTTGCGTTCTAGTTGATTATGATACTAATCAATTAATTATATCATACCAGAGTCTTTCAAGAGTTTATGTATTTGCATTATGAGCATCCAAGATTTTTGCTTTATTATTAATTTATGTCAGTCGCTATAGTACTGATCTTCTAAATCTCTGAACAGGAAAAAAAAAGACATGGCTGCTCCAAACAAGCCGACAAGGATTGGCCTGGCTGGCCTTGCTGTTATGGGACAAAATCTTGCCCTCAACATCGCTGAAAAAGGTTTTCCCATTTCTGTTTACAACAGAACAACCTCCAAAGTAGATGAAACAGTTGAGAGGGCAAAAAAAGAAGGAGAGCTTCCTCTCTATGGCTTCCATAACCCTGAATCCTTTGTTCACTCCATTCAGAAACCCAGGGTAATCATCATGCTGGTGAAGGCTGGGGCCCCCGTTGACCAAACCATCAAAACTCTCTCCGTTTACATGGAGCCAGGTGATTGCATTATTGATGGAGGCAATGAGTGGTATGAGAACACAGAGAGGAGGGAAAAAGCTATGTCTGAGCTGGGGCTTCTGTATCTTGGAATGGGGGTGTCAGGCGGTGAAGAGGGTGCACGCCACGGGCCCTCTTTGATGCCTGGAGGATCCTATGAGGCCTACAATCACATTGAAGATATTCTTCTGAAGGTTGCTGCTCAAGTTCCCGATAGTGGCCCTTGTGTCACATATATTGGTAAAGGTGGATCCGGTAATTTTGTTAAGATGGTTCACAATGGGATTGAATATGGTGATATGCAGCTGATAGCAGAGGCCTATGATGTGTTGAAATCTGTTGGAAAGCTTTCAAATGAGGAGTTACACCAGGTGTTTGCAGAGTGGAATAAGGGAGAGCTTCTTAGTTTCTTAATTGAGATCACTGCCGATATATTCAAAATTAAGGATGATAAAGGTGATGGCTATCTGGTAGATAAGGTTTTGGACAAAACGGGAATGAAGGGTACTGGAAAATGGACAGTGCAACAAGCTGCTGATCTCTCTATTGCAGCACCTACAATTGCTTCCTCTTTGGACTCCAGGTTCTTAAGTGGGTTGAAAGAAGAAAGAGTTGAAGCGGCCAAAGTTTTTAAAGAGGGTGGTTTGAGTGACATCTTAACCGATCAAGTTGTAGACAAAGAGAAGCTCATAAGTGATGTCAGACAAGCCCTGTATTCATCCAAAATTTGTAGCTATGCCCAAGGTATGAATTTGATTCGTGCAAAGAGTGTGGAGAAGGGGTGGGACCTGAAATTGGGTGAGCTCGCAAGAATATGGAAAGGTGGTTGCATTATTCGTGCCATATTCTTGGATCGGATCAAGAAAGCCTATGACAGGAATCCTGATCTGTCAAATCTTCTGGTGGACCCTGAATTTGCAAAGGAGATCATTGAACGACAATCTGCTTGGAGGAGAGTTGTTTGCCTTGCTATTAACTCTGGTGTTAGCACACCAGGCATGTCGGCTAGTTTGGCTTATTTCGATACTTACAGGCGAGGTCGGCTACCCGCTAACTTGGTCCAAGCTCAAAGGGATTACTTTGGTGCTCATACTTACGAAAGGACTGATGTATCTGGGTCCTTCCACACCGAGTGGTTCAAGATAGCAAAAGGGTTGAACAATTGAGTTTGACTCTTACTGGTTTCAAGACAATTGAAACTAGTTGAGCAATGGAGGTGTATTACATATCCGTCTGTTAGAGATCTTGGTTTCTACCTCAATAATGGCAGCTCTCTGGGCCTGGATATTTTTGTGCTTGTTTCCTTCTGTACTTGCTTTTTTAATTCTATCATCGGAGTTTATTAGATTTTGTGAAATTGTTGGTTGTGGCCTTACAGTTTCTTCACTTTCTCTTTTTATTCTATGTTTAGTTGATCAATTGAAGGTAGTCTCCTATTAGTTCTCATTGATATTTGCTTGTCCGACGATCGAGGAGATATTAGTAACAGTTAATGGCAAATTTAAGAGTTTCTGGGTACCTGCTTGCCCCGACCTCTTTCTGCCATTGTTTGTCATTGCAGATCGTTCTTATGTATCTTAGACGGGTACTATCTTTCATAGTTATTCCCATCAGATTTGCTTCTGGGTATAAGATCTTTGTATATGTTATTCGTTGTTGTTCTTTTTTTTTTGTTTGGTTGTCATCTTAGTTAGAAGCCAGGTTATTAATCAAAGTACATCATACTGCATTGACCGTAAGGATGTTAATTACATCGAACTTGCATCTATTAATTATAAAGATAACAGCTAACATATCTTAATAAATAGAAATAAAGCTATTATTTAGCAAGACAAGTAAGCAAATATCGTTCGTGCCTGAACTGACTGAAGAATGTCCAGTAGCTGCTGATATGATTTTAAAGAGTACTGAGTGGATGAAACTCGTAATACAGTTCGTGCCTGAAACTCGTAAGTCACTTTTTACAGGCAGGAAACGTTCAAGACACCATTTACAATGGTTGCTCGAATTCATATTCATAGAAGAGTCGTCATATGCGCACTGTGAAATTTTACCATCAGCCTTTACAGTCTGACGTGGAAGTCTTAGTGGCATCCACGTCAGCTGCCTATTTGGCAAAGAGGGAGAGGGAGAGAGGCCGGAGCAGGAGGGAGAGGGAGGCCGCGGAGCGGGAGGGAGGCCGCGGAGCGGGAGGGAGGCCGCGGAGCGGGAGGGAGGCCGCGGAGCGGGAGGGAGGCCGCGGAGTGGGAGGGAGAGGGAGAGGGAGGGAGGCCGCGGAGCGGGAAGGAGAGGAGAGGAGAGAGGGAGGGAGGCCGCGGAGCGGGAGGGAGAGGAGAGGAGGCCGCGGGCGGGAGGAGAGGGAGAGGAGAGGGAGGAGGCCGCGGAGCGGGGGAGAGGAGAGGGAGGGAGGCCGCGGAGCGGGAAGGAGAGGGAGAGGGAGGGAGGCCGCGGAGCGGGAGAGAGAGGGAGAGGGAGAGGGAGGGAGGCCGCGGAGCGGGAGGGAGAGAGAGGGAGGCCGCGGAGTGGGAGGGAGAGAGAGGGTGGCGGCCGAGGGGGAGGGTGGCGGCCGAGCGGGAGGGAGGCCGCCGAGCGGGAGGGAGGCCGCCGAGCGGGAGGGAGAGGGAGAGGAGAGGAGGGAGGCCGCGGAGCGGGAGGGAGAGAGAGGGAGGCCGCGGAGTGGGAGGGAGAGAGAGGGTGGCGGCCGAGCGGGAGGGTGGCGGCCGAGCGGGAGGGTGGCCGCCGAGCGGGAGGGTGGCGGCCGAGCGGGAGGGTGGCCGCCGAGCGGGAGGGTGGCCGCCGAGCGGGAGGGAGAGGGAAGGAGGGAGGCGCCGCGACGGGGCAGCCTCCCTCCCACGCTGCGGCAGAGGTCGCCTATCGGGAGGGAGAGGGAAGGGGGGAGGCGCTGCGGCGGGGCAGCCTCCCTCCCACGCTGCGGCGGAGGCCGCCCATCGGGAGGGAGAGGGAAGGCGCCGCGGCGGGGCGGCCTCCCTCCCACGCTGCGGCGGGGCGGAGGCCGCCGATCGGGAGAGAGGGAAGGGGAGGCGCCGAGGCGGGGCGGCCTCCCTCCCATGCTGCGGCGGGGCGGAGGCCGCCGATCAGGAGGGAGAGGGAAGGGGGGAGGCGCCGCGGCGGGGCAGCCTCGGCCTCCCTCCCGCGCCGAGACGGGGCAGCCTCGGCCACCCTCCCGCGCCCCGACGGGGCGGAGGCCGCTGAGCGGGAGGGAGAGAGAAGGGGGGAGGCGCCACGGCTGGGCGGCCTCGGCCTCCCTCCCTCGTCGCGGCCTCGGCCTCCCTCCCTCGCCGCGGCCTCGGCCTCCCTCCCTCGCCGCGGCCTCCCTTCCCCGCCACGGCGAGGGGGCCCCCTTCCCTTTCCCTCCCGCTCGGTGGCCTCCCTCCTTCTCCCTCCCGCTCAACGGCCTCCCTCCTTTCCCTCCCGCTCGGTGGCCTCCCTCCTTCTCCCTCCCGCTCAACGGCTTCCCTCCTTCTCCCGCTCAACGGCCTCCCTCCTTCTCCCTCCCGCTCAACGGCCTCCCTCCTTCTCCCGCTCAACGGCCTCCCTCCTCCCGCTCAACGGCCTCCCTCCTCCCGCTCAACGGCCTCCCTCCTTCTCCTGCTCAACGGCCTCCCTCCTTCTCCCGCTCAACGGCCTCCCTCCTTCTCCCGCTCAACGGCCTCCCTCCTCCCGCTCAACGGCCTCCCTCCTTCTCCCGCTCAACGGCCTCCCTCCTCCCGCTCAACGGCCTCCCTCCTCCCGCTCAACGGCCTCCCTCCTCCCGCTCAACGGCCCCTCTCCTTCTCCGGCTCCGGCCTCTTTCCATCTTTGCCAAATAGGCAGCTGACATGGATGCCACATAAGACGCCTCTCCTCCAACTCCGGCCTCTTTCCATCTTTGCCAAATAGGCAGCTGACATGGATGCCACATAAGACATCCACGTCAGACTGTAAACTCCCACATAAAACTATGGCAGTACTGATATTATTTTCCTTCATAGAAACATGATGACTGTTTTACCACGAATGTAATGAATCGTTGAGTAAAATATCTCTGATGTTGCATACGTTCGAAACCAGCTGAGATAGAAACACACTGGTTAGACAACATAATTTTGCTGGGATCACCACGAACCAGAGATTCAAATATTCACCCTTTAATTATTTTTCATCTCTGAGGTTTGCAAAGATCCTAACAAGAGGGTATTATACAGATTTCTATGCGTATGAAAGGCAGAAAATCCTGGATATACATACCCCGAGCAAACAAGCAGGTTTCAGAGCAAGAAAACTTTAGATTATCAAAAGGTACAGGTGAAGTTTATTCATAATGACAGACATTACTTGAAATAAAACATAACTGACAGCTACAACACAAGTAAAAGGTATGCCCTGCTGAAGAAAGATGGACTCTAATAACATTAGTTCGTAATGGTGTACTATAACATAAGGTAACAATTGTAGATTTACTCTTTTGGGGTCTCCTCTGTATCAGTTTGCTTATCTTCCTTAGCATGCGAGTGTTCTGCTGTGGTTTCTGCGGACACAGATTCTGCTGGTATGGCAGTGTCTTCTGTGGGTGCAGCTTCTGTGGGTGCAGCTTCTGTGGGTGCAGCTTCTGTGGGTGAAGCTTCAGTTGATCGGGGTTTAGTCTCAGAAGACTCAGCAGCCGGTGCACTCTCCACCGGGACAGTTTTCTTGACGGTGCCAACTTTAACATACTTGCTCATGAACTTGTATTCCCAGTCCTGTAATGCTTCTAGCTCGAATGGGCCTAGGTCTGAGATGTCTCCGGTCAAATCCTTCTCTTCAAAAGACATCTTAGCTAGAGCTCTACTGGCATCTTTGCCAGTGAAGAGGGCATAAGGGCCACCAGGTCCATAGAACATCCTGCAGCAGTGAAACCACAGACAGAGAAAGCACTAGGATCACTCATTCATTCTCAGAGGAAATGAAGCTGTCAGCAACTTTCTCTACTAATTAAATTGAAACAGTGAATGGGGCAAAGGAAAACCAGTGGCAAGGAAGTAGCAGAGCCTCACATAATACTATGTAAGTTTAGCTTATTTTAAAGTGTTCAGCGTGGCTCTTTCCACCCTGGGTTGACATCCAGGAACAGGTGAATGAAATCCCTTCATAGGATGGCCACAGCAACTGAAAATTATTTAATAGGTCATTACATTTTTTTAGTTATGTGATCTTTTAATGATACTTCAAGTTGAAGCATATTACTGCATAGGGTTGTAGTTACATAAGATACAACAAAAAGTTTTGGAGTTACAATATGGGATTGTAATTTTCATTATAACAATTTCAGGAACATAAATTTACAAACCTTGGATTTGCAATAATAGAATAAAATGAATGAACAAGGACCTCATCAGACTACACAGGCAATGCTACTAAAAACAAAATACATAACAAAGGGATAAAGGCCAATCCAGTTTTTGAGGGCGCCTAACAACAGTTCTGGTCATTCATCTACATGTACAAGGGCACAGTATTAATCCCGCATTTGAAATATCCCAACTTAATGAACATCCAACACTTAAGATTCACTGCAGTTGCAGCCAGCAGACTCACGCTACGACTCCACAAGGTGCCAGTAAATCAAACTCCTTTACCAAAAGGTAAAATCTTAACTGAGAAGCAAGCGGGAAAAGAAAAAGTGATTTTCCAATCGAAGTACCAAATTTTAACACGGTAAATTAAAAGGGTCTTATCTTTTCACAAAATTAAAAAGCTCACTGAAACTAAAACTTGCCTCGGAGCTTAGACATCCATACACGGAAAGTACCATGAAAAAAGCCTACCTTTCAATGAATATTATTTACAGGACAAAATGGTGAAAAGAAACGCCCAAAGCAGCATAAAAATGAAAAGGCTCACTTTTCTTTTGCTAGTGCATAAGAAAAAGTAGGATGAACCTACTTTCAACCGGCCGTCCATAAAAATCTACAAGCGATACTTTTTTGCTGCACAAAGGTAAAGCAAAAGCAGGATACTACCGAGAGCACATACATTAGCGCCACACTAATTGAAACCCACATAATCTACGGACGATGAAAAACCAAAATTGGGTAATCCACACAATTCCAAAAGCCGAAAAAAAAAATGAAGAACGGCCAAAAAATAGTTATCAGCAAGAGATGTTGGAGGGAAAAACAAAAAAACCGAAATGAAATCCTGGAGAGCCTAATATACCCAACAAAGAAAATCAGGGGAGGCATAAAAGATAACCGGTCCGATTATCAGAAAAAACAAAGAAAAGCCAACATCCACCATCTCTCGAATCCCCGGAACACTTATCAGACAAAGCACCGGTCGTTCAACTAGTGAAACACAAAACAAAAGTACAAAATCGAACAAAGCAACCAAAAAACCACGAAAAACCTTAAAACCCATTATCAGATACACAATAATACACCAGAAGTAAAAACCCCCAAGGCACAAAACCTGCTCTGCGAGACATCGTAGATCTGTCCCTTGATCGCCATCAACAAGGGCTTCTTAGGATCCGACCCATCATAAACCTTCAATTCCTCCTCCGTAACCTCACCCAGCTGAACCGGCGGAGGCAAGGGCTCCATCTCTTCGACGGGCTCCCTAGCTCTGGGCGCCGGTGGCGACTCGAAGAACCCAGAAACCGCATAGTAAACGGCGATCGCAAGGGCTACCAGAGTGAAGAAAGTCGCCGGCGACAGCCCCGTGTAAGCGGGGATTGCTTCTTTCAACGTCTCCCAAAGCGGCAGCCCCATGATTCTGTGTGAGCGAAGGGAAAGAGGAGGAAATCTGGAGCTTTCAGAGGGGCCTGAGGTTTAATGGGGGGATTTCGAGTGTTTGTGATGTAGCATGCCGAATACTGACCCAGTTTGGTATAACGTTGACAGACAGGTAGCCAAAAATTTTCTATTCCCGTACATTTACATATTTACCCCTGATATTTTCTTTTTCTTCTTTATTATTCACGCTTATTTAATAAAAATAAAATTAATTAGATAACTATAGTAAATACTAAATATGCTATTAAACTATCAGCTCATTAAAATTTTTTATTAAAAAATAAAATAGGAAGTGTGGGATAATAAACCTGAAATTTTAGGATAATCTCCACAATTACTTATAATATTTTAATATGTATTTTTTTATAACTTAATAGAAAATTCATAATTACTTTTATTTTGAAAATTTTGAACCTTGTCTAGTATAGACATAAAATAAATGAATGCAATTAAGATGTGTTGTTGAATATTAAACAACATTCATAATGTAGGTTAGGTGCTTAGGCTTGGTTATCTTTGGCAACATTTGGTCTTTTAATTTTTATTGAAGAATGATCATATTTGGATATTTTCAAGGGTATTAAAAATATTTAATTTATGAAAAGGAAAAGTTATAAACATAAAATAAATGAATGTAGTTGAGATGCACTTTTGAATATGAGACAAAATTCATAAGGTAGGTTAGGTGCTTGGGCTTTATTATTTTTGGTAACATTCGGACTTTGATTTCTATGAAAAATTGAATTACCACATTTTTTGGTATTATTAAGGGTATTAACGTCCTTTCGATTGCTTGGCGGGCATGAGAGTTAAATATCCGTGCGCAGAAAGGTCGAGAACGAGGGCATCGATGACATGGAGACGGCATGCCAGCGAGACTCGCGAGTGGCGGGCGGGACCGTCGGTCATCTTCGCCACGGTGGCTCACGTGCAGTGCATGGGCAGTCTCGACTCACCCCCAGTCTGAGTCCAACTGAGTGGTCATCCAGGTCCAACGCAACCGACTTTGACGAGTCCTAACCGGGTGAAGTGTCTTAACACTCTGTAATCAGGAATGCAACATTGATTCATTGATGATAATCTAGAGATCTCAGCAAATTGTGAAATCAAATAAGCCCTCCCTCAACCTACAAAAGCATCTCTTATTTGCAGCCAAACTGAAAGGGTGTTGTGTTGTAGAACGCACCTCTACGAATAGCCTTAAATATTCATGCCCACATGCATCATGATGCTTACAATTCTAACCTGTAATACTGTTGAGACAAGAATCCTCTACTATTATAATTAGAAGGGTCTTCAGTGGATTGAATTACTAGTTTAAAAGCATCAGTTTCATTATATAATCTTCTCTTGAGGAATTATTTGGTGGGTACTTCCCTAAGCTCTGCCTAAATAAATTAGAAGCACCATTATTTTAAGTTTAGAATTCCTATGAAGTAGAAGAGATCAACAGCCACAGGTCTAATGGTTGACCCAACACCAGCAATATAAAGCTTATATAGAGATATAAGCAGGCAAAATACATTTCTCCAGTTACAAAACTAGCTATCTGTTTTTTTACCAAGATATAGCTGTGGAAACAAAACCTGTACTCTGTACATTTTCACAATCACAGTGTGCTAGAGAGCTCACCTCGTCTATGGCCCAGAACCCATCCTCATAATTGTACCATCTCATAATACCATCATCAGAAAGTGCTCTTTGACATGATATACATGTCTCCTCCATGCAGTACATGAATGACTGTAGCCTGGAAGCTTTCTCGAGAATTGCCATGTCAAGTTTACGAATTAACCTCGGCTGCTCAGGTAATGGATAGGTTTCTACCAAGACGCAATGGGAAATATTCAACACCTGGAGGAGCTTCAAGTTATCCAAGATCATCAACAAGTCTTCCACGTTCAGCCGTGAGCACCGGAGACTGAGGACCTTCAGCTTTGGAATGAAAGTGGATATGGCCTGCACGAATTTCGTATCGCAGACACCCATGACCTTGAGTTCACTGAAATTCTTGCAATTTCTGCCAATTTGCTCCAAGACATAATTTGGACTACGGACACTAGGCATTGTCAAAGACACGAGCTCCTTCCACATGTTGATAGCCTTAATCATGGCATCCTTTGTAATCAAGTTCCAACCCGGCAAAACAAGCCTTTTTAGATGTGGAGATCTGCAATAAAAAGTGCACTACTATGTACCTTCAGTTGTTTCCTCTAACTGTTCAGGGCTTTGGAGTAGACTACCTATTATCAAAACCTACGATCTTCCAACAGAAGCAAATTGTTCAACAAAAAAACACAACTTTGGTATATGAATGATGTCAGTAAAATCCATTTTAAAGGACTCTATGTATGGTAATTCTAAAAAGGAAAAAAGCATGCAGAGGACAAAATTTCTATGTAAATTGTGAGAGAAGTCACGAGGATCTGTAACTGGTCATATAGTCCCCGCAGGCAAGTATATAGCCGATATTAGAATACTACAGTTGAGGGTTTACGAATTTGCTTCCTTGTGGAGCCAATTGGTTGGCCTAATGGAGGTAATCATGCATTTTCAAAAACATAAAGCCTTTTGAGGTATAAGAATCATGCACGCTTTGCTGTTCAGGCCTGCCTGAAGCTTAATGAAGTCAGTTCAGATTGAAGCAATTTCGGATGATTTAGAACACAAGAAGTACTTTCTACAGCTGAATCATTGTCTCTTAAAGAGAGATGCATACCTTTCAGCAACATGCAGCAGATGCTTGTCATTCATATATAGATTGTAATGGAAGATCATGCAATTTATGCTGCCACGGCTAAGACCCACAGCAATCCTCAGCACTCTGGTGAGCTCCTTATTTGATTTGGTAGCGACCCATATGTATGGCGGATCTGGAATCTTGATATAGTTAGATTTCCACTGGCCAAGATCAAGAGTCTTCCAGAGAATTGGATCCGTGCAAGCTAACCGCCATGAGCTACAAACTTGAGAAATGCCAGAAACCAATTCTGTAACAGTCAATTGCCGGAATATTTTCACCAGAAGATCAATATGCATGTCTTCCCATCTTTTCACTGATGGATCACTCTCTTCCATCTTCAAATTTTCTGAAACATTCCGGAGCAGTTTGAGAATTTCGCAACAACTGTGAAAATCAAGAATAGTGGTAGAGTGTCCCTTTGAATTGGCAATCAAGCTTCCTTCTTTCAGTTATTTTAAAGAAAAAGAGAATCTACAGCCAAACTATTAAGCTTTTACTATATAATATCTTCATTTAAAAAATATAAAAAGCTAATGTGCATTTAATCAACATCCCACAAAAGAAAAGATTTTGAAACTTTGAAGTATAAGAAGATTAAGAATTAAGTTCATGCTCTTTTACTAAAGCCGGACAAATACAGATGGTTTTAGCAATAGGAGCCTACGGCCATCAACAAGTTATTGAACTATTAAGAATGTATGCATAAAGAGATTTGTAGTTGACATTCTTAGGTCAACAACAAATAATAAAATCGAACTCAAAATCTTCATAACACATCCAAAACCCTGAAGCAGCCAAGAAAATGGGTAGATTTAAATGAATAAGTTGGTGAATATTCTGTATGTCAAGGGTAATATTGCTTAGATTTTCTTTGAGAAAACAAATTAACATCAGTGCTTTGCTAAACAGGAAAATTATCGATAAGGTTTTGTTCTGGATCCTCGGAATTAACTCGTGTTTCTCATTCTCCTATAGACACATTTTGCACCACTAGAAAGTTTGATTCCAGATTTTAACATGAATAGGTCTGGGTGTAGTTTTTGTGTCCTTCCGAAGCAGACAAACTTTAAAGCAGATTTTCAGCATCCAATAAGACAAATTTAGTTTAGTAAAGCTGGAACATGGAGAGAGGGTTCCTTCAGAACAATTTTAAGAAAAGCCTCATTTCTATGAAATTATCAAAGATCAATAAATGGTAAAAATAAAATGCCAACCCATAAAAATCATTGAATTCTACAAATTATTTCTTTTCAAGACTGAAATCCTGAAAATTTTAAACTAGAAAATAAAGACTGCAATGCTTCTAAACTAAAAAACCAAATAAACAGATAAGTAATTTCTAATAAAAACCAAGCATCAACAAAGCGCGCTCCTCAAAAAAAAAAAAAAAAAAAAAAACTCATCTTTCATTCACAAAGTAACAGAAGAGAACGAATTCGTGGTCCTCATTTGGATCAACTAAACTCCCCAAATATTAAAATTTGCATTAACCTCTGTCATTTTCATGATTTCTTTCCTTTGTCTCGTCATTTGGATCCAATAAACAACAGAGCCGAAAAGAAGAAACATTTAAGGAAGCCAAGAAAAACTACCGATTTCCTTCCTCTATCTATTTACTCGAGTAAGAAATCAATCAGTCTTAACCGGCGGAATTCAATCGAGGTGAAGAAATATAAAACCAAAGAAATGAGTAAAGAAAAGAACCACCACCATGCAATTAATTTGTAAGGTAAACGAATACACGCAGAAGAAAAAAGTGAACCAACGATCACAGAAAGCCGAATTCGCTCAAACTGGGGAGAACCCACGAATCGAAACATTAAAAAGATGCTACCTTCCGTCGTCCTGTCGTCCTCTCCATAGCCTCTCTCAGTCGCCATTCTGCTGTCTCGCAGACTCGCAGTCTCTGTTTACTGTAGCTCTTTCCCCGGGATAAAAAGAGGAATGAACGATTCTAACATGGTATTAATTACCGTTCAAGAGTCAGGAGTAAAGACTCAAGTCAAGATTCAAGACCGCGATTTAATATATTTATTATTTACTAAAATGTATCTTGTGGGCGGATATTCTTTTTTTTCCCCGAATCTAGCCTCTCGTGGCCGTTTGATCTGCTCTGATCGGAAGGCCGTAGATCTCTTCATCGACGTCTATATTAGGATTTTGGAAGACTCCCTATCCGATACACACAATTGTTCCGTTGTGTATGGAATATAGGTAATATTTCATTATTTCTTGAATTTGTATGATTAGCATAATAGAACCATATACATATAGATATAGAGTAGAGAAAGCAAAATTCTAACATCAATAGAACGAAGACTTATCAATAAATAAATGCTCGACATTTTAAATTAAGTGATGATGTATATGACTTAAACAAATTAAGAGCAATTATAAAACTGGGACTGGAATATATTTATCAATAAAATTTGCTATTTTAATTGAGACTAATATTATAGTTTCTCTAATTTAAAATAATTAAAGTCATTTGAATGAATCAAATGTGTTAATCTATATACTTTGTTTACATTTTGGATGAGCACTTTGTTCGAAAAATTGCCAAATTATCAAAAGATGTACTCTTGTTTCTTTTGTTGCCAATGGTAGTTACTAATTTTCTAATGGAGGATATTTTTATATTGTGATTGGGCTCCAAAATCGGTTAATCTAGTCATTATTTGTCATTAATCTTGAAGATTGTAGCAGAAGAGAATTGTGAATCAATTCATTCCAGCATAGATGATTCCCAAGAAAATAAACAATTGCCTTTCAATTAATCCTTATATCGGGTAGGTGTATGTAGACAAAAGGTGTAGAAAATTGTAAACTCATTTTTTATTAAAATTGTATAGGTTCACTTATATGATAAGGAAAACAAGTCAAGATCTTTCATTCAATGATGAAATTTCCATAATTTTTGTAAGTAGAATTGGTATCAAATAAAAGATTAATTAACTTTGTTGGTAAAGTTATTCTTGCAAATCAACCTTTGATCTTTATTTTTTTTTGGTATAATTGTGTTCAATTTACAGAAATAAAATCATAATGATGAAATCCCCAAGTTCAAATCAAGGTTCTTAATGGAGAGGTTTAATGGGTCCCACACCTCATACACGAAACTTACAAGAATATTTCCAACCAAATCTTAGTTTAAATGCATGGTTGCATAATATAATATATTCTTGTTATTTATTTTTTCATCATTATAATCAATAATGTTATTTTTATCCAAAACAAGCGATTCAAATTTTTCTCTCCTGAATAAAATTTTCACCATTCAAAAGAAATTCATCACTTGATTGAATCTGAAAAATGAAGCATGCATCTAAGATGGATGGTGTACTAATGGATGGTATTCTTGCACAATTATTCACTTCAATGCCATTTTTATTGTGTATATGATGTGTTTGGATAGATCTTGCGGCAAAATATTTTCTGGAATTTGGACGAATAACTTAATTTTTTTGCCGAAGATGTTTTTTCTGAGATTCTGTTTTTCTTTTGTTTTTTCTATTATTTATGCTAACGAGTAACTTATGACCAGGTGATTCTCTCTAAAAGCGGTGGCAAAGTAAGTAGTTGCCCCAACTTCGAGTTTTCTTGTTTGAGGAAGTAGTGTTTAAGCTGGCTTTTGGAAGTACGAGAACGGTAAGTACTTTGAAGGGATTGCTTGCTATTTATTAAAATAATTGTTCATTCTGAACTTTGACAATTGAGGTTCATTATTCACGGGTTGATATTTGGAGCTACTTGGAGTGGTTCCCTTGTGTTTTTTCATATAGTATATGTCAAGATTGTCATTTTTGGACTACTTGTATCTCTTTTGGCTTGTGTAAGGTTTCCCGATTATGAAAAAAATGTGTGATCTATTTTTGTTATGCATGTACTCCACATCACTTAGCTTTCTTAAAATGACATTTGGAATCTTTTCTTAAATTAGTCAGTGTACCTTGTTTACATTTTGGATGAATACTTTGTTCGAAAACTTGCCAAATTATCAAATGAAATACTCTTGTTTCTTTTGTTACCAATGGCCATTATTAATTTTCTAATGGATGATTCTTTTTGTGTTGAATTTGTTGAGAAGATGTAGTAGGAGGATAATGCTCATATCACTCTTTTTAGGTCCTGCTTGAAATGATCTTTTGGTAGCTATCTGTTGGTCCCCCCTCCCTCCCACCCTCCCTCCTACCCTCCCTCTTCCTCATCGAAACCTTCACCTGAGGTAGAATCGGTCGAGTCAGATTCAACTTGACTGATTTTAACTCGACCGTTGGAGGTAATTTTCGTATTCCTTCCTCCTGCCCCTCTTCTCCCTATTCCCGTTTCTCAAACCCCTCCCGTCCATCTCTCATTTCTTTGATTTCTTCCCGTTCTCGTTCTTTCTCCTTCTCCCCCCTCTTTGATTTCTTCTTATTCTCGTTCTTTCTCCCGATTCCCTCTTCTCCCTGTTCCCGTTGCCCCCCCTCTATGATTTCTTTGATTTCTTCCCATTCTCGTTCTTTCTCCAAGTCCCCTGTTCTACATGTTCCCGTTGTCCCCCCTCTCTGATTTCTTTGATTTCTTCCCGTTCTCGTTCTTTCTCCTGGTCCCCTCTTCTCACTGTTCCCGTTTCTCAAACCCCTCCCGCCCCTCTTTCCTTAGTTTCTTATTAGTTTCTCAATCCCATCCAGCCCCTCTTCCATCTACTTTCTGATTTCTCCTGGATGCTCTCTCTTTGCTCATTCCCAAACAGCATGGAGACGAAAAAAAGCGTAACTCTATTTCTTTCCGCCCTCCCTTTCTTTTCTATTGTTTCTTTAAAGTTGTTTTTTTGTCTCATTTTTACAATTTCTAAACCGGAGGATCAAACATCTTCCCAGAGGCGCAATGTGAGGTGCTTCGTCTGTCATGAAAGATATTTTGTTTTACACCTCAAAGCCTACTTCCAGGAGACTCACAGCTCCCATTCTTTTGAGCTCTGGAATCTGGCGCGGAGCTGTATCTTGATACTCAGGGTCTGGCAGCTCCCATTTGGTCTCCCGGACGACGATCAAATGCACTCACCCTGCGTGCAAGTCTCAGTTCTCCAAAAGAGAACAACTCGAGACTCATATCCTTGATTCACATTAGGTGGGTCTACTTTTTTAAAAATTTATTTTCGTTTGTCTTATTTAAACTATCTGACTTCTTTTTTTTTTGTTTTTCAGGAATAAAATGCTGAAAAAAAAAAAAGCAAAAAAAAAAAAAAAAAAAAACTTTTTTCCTTGCTTCTAATTCTAAAAGCTTGTTGTGATGGGAGTGCTAATAGAAAGACATTTGATTATTTTTTCATTGCCTCAAACCTCGCTCTGATACCACTTGTTGGGAAATTTGATCCACTGTCATTTTTTTGCCTTCTAGGAATCAAATCTTGTCGTCATTGTCCGCAGTCGTACCTCGTCATTGTTTGCGGTTGTACCTCATCATTGATTGCAGTCATACCTCGTCTTTGTCTACGGTCATACCTCATCATTGTGCGCGGTCATACTTCATCATTGTCCGTTGTCGTACCTCGTTATTGTTTGTCATTGTACCTTGTCATCGTCCACTGTCTTAGCTCATCATTATCCATCACCGAGTTCAGGAGGGAAAGGACAGAACAAGCGGGATGGTGTAGGAGGCAGCAGGAGCAAGAGAAAGGCAGCAGGAGCAAGAAAAAGGCAGCAGGAGCGGGACATGGATGTGGAGGGAGGGAGGCCATAGGAGCAGGAGGGAGGTTAGATCTTACCACTGTTGGTCCCTATCCATAGATGTCGAACATTCTCTATGACCCATACCAACATACATTTTTCAAGTGTCAATTGCTATTATGAATTGCCGCAACAGCCTATAAATGAACACACACCCCAATAGCAAACTTTATAATTTTAACTATTTTTGAAAAAAATAAAAGATTTTAACTTTTTTATTTTTTTCTTTGAGTGATTTGTTGCTTCTTTGTACATCGTCATCATCTGCGATCGTATCTAGTCAATGTCCGCGGTCGTAAGTCATCATTGTTTGCTATCGTACCTCATCATCGCCACCGTCAGATTCGCTAAATAAGCGCCATATCGTCGTATTAAATCATCACCTAGCGTCGTACCTCGTCATCACTTGTCGTCGTACCTCGTCATCGCCTGTCGTCGTACCTCGTCATCGCCCGCCATTGTATCTCACCATTGTGGGATTTTTTTTTATTTTACCAAAACCTTACACCAGAGTGTTTGCATCAAAACTCTAGGCCAACTTCCCACACCTGCACAACTCCCATTCTTTTGAGCCATTCCATTCTTGCGGAGAGTTTCTTCCAGATGCTCTAGGTGTAGCAGGCCTTATGCACAATGTGCATATGGTCTTTAGAAAGACCCTCAAATGCTCCCACCGTAGGTGCAAGTCCAGGTTCTCCAAAAGAGAACAGCTAGAAACCCATCTCCATTATTCACATTAGGTGGCTCATTTTTGTAAGTTGTTTTAATTTGTTTTATTTAATTAAAATTTCTGACATTTATTTCTTTGTTTCTATGAATCAAATTTTGTCATAATGGGTGTGTTGACAGAAAGACACTTGATTATTTTTTCCTTGCCTCAAACCTTGCTCTGATACCACTTGATGGGAAATTTAATCTGTTATAATTTTTCTTGGTTTCTAGGAATCAATTTTTGTCTTCATTGTCCGCAGTCATACCTTGTCATTGTCCGCGGATGACTCATCATTCTTTATTGTCGTACCGCATTATTGTATGTTGTCGTACCTTGTCATCGTCCACCATCTTAACTCATCATAATCCATCACCGAGTTCACGAGGGATTTAGAACGAGCGGGAAGGGGTAGGAGGCAGCAGGAGCAAGAGAGAGGCAGGAGGAGCAAGAGAGAGGCAGGAGGAGCGTGAGGGAGGCAACAGGAGCAGGATAGAGGCAGCAGAGTGGGAGGGGGATGTGGAGGTCTGGTCCTACTACTGTTGCTCTCAATGCATAGGCGTTGGATATTCTCTGTGAACCATACCAACATATTTTCTTTAAGTGTCAATTTATCTTTTGAATTGTGGAATAATCTGTAAAAGACACAATAATTTTAGATATATTTTTAAAAAATCTCAAGTTGGTTTATTTCAAACAATAAAATTATTTATCATTTTCTTTTTTTCCGTGTGATTTGTTGTTTCTCAGTACCTCGTCATCTTTCGGGGTCGTACCTAGTCATTGTCTGTAGTCGTACATCATCATTGTTCGCTGTTGTTCCTTGTCATCACACACCATTGTACCTCGTCATTCCCCACCATTGTACCACATCATCGTCTGTCGTCATGCCTCGTCATCATATGCCATCATACCTTGTCATCATGTACAACCGTACCTCTATCCGTGCTCCCTTTCTTTTCTTTTCTTTCTTTAAAATAGCTTTTGTATCTCCTTTTTTACCTTTCCTTCACCGCTGGCTCAAGCATCTTCCGAGCAACAGTGTGAGGTGCTTCCTCTGTCACGAAAAATATTATGTTTTAGACCTCCAGGTCCACTTCTAGGAGACTCACAACTCCCATTCTTTCGAACTCAGCAATTCTTGCAGGGAGTTGTTTCCTGATACTCAGGGGTCTGGCAGACCATATGTACACTATGCATATGGTCTCTCGGAAGACGATCAAATGCACCCACCCAAGGAGCAAGTCTCGGTTCTCCAAAAGAGAACAACTCGAGACTCATATTCTTAATTCACACTAGATGGGTTTATTTTTTAAAAAATTTATTTTAGTTTGTCTTAATTAACTAAACTGTCTGATTTTTTTTTTTGTTTTCCAAGAATCACATGCTGACAAAAAAGGAAAAATAAAAAATAAACAAAAAAATAAGTGTTATGATTATTTGCCAGTTCTTCGAGAGAGGCTTTCTCTCAAAGGACTAGCATGTTGGACTTATTGGAGATTTCCTTAAAAAGATTTTCTTACAGAACATATCATCTTTGTAAGATTGACATTGATTCATCATGTATGTTTTCCATTTTGTTAATTATCATGAATTGATATGGTATTCGTATATTTGTCATACATTTACAAATATAAGGAGTGGTATCAGAGCCAAATTATCTCACTAAAGTAGGACTAGTTGAAAATCAAAATGATGGTGTTCCGATTCATTTTCATTACGGCCAAATTGAATTTCGCTATCATTAAGAATCCAAATATTTTTTCTCCTGCCGCTTTTCTGATTCTATTTAATGATGAATTCTCTATAATTGTAAATGAATTTCGCTATTGGTGACAATCCAGATCTTTCTTTCTCTTGCCGCTTTTTCGATTCTATTTCATGGTGAATACTATCTAATGGTGAATGATTAGGATAAATGATGAAATTTTTAACATTGATTTTAACTTTTGCAAATGTCCTACCCTGCACTGGCAACTACTGGACCTTTATGATCTTTTTGTAGTCATTGTTGATAGGGGCGACTTCATGACAGTGATTATGCATGAAGTGGTGTTTCGGTTATGTTTTTGTTTTTGTTTTTTTTTGTTTTAACTTTTTTTTTATGGTTTTGCAGGTTACTAACAGGGAACAGTGGTATGAAATTAGCCAAAACTTTGGCTATCCTCGCCGCGCCAATGTCGGTTCTATGATGAAAGACACTTACGCAAAGATGATCCTCCTGTTTGAGCTACATAACCATCTACTGCCTACACACCCCGCCTGTGCAGCACCTGTAGTCTGACTCCGTCTATTTCAACAACATTTTCACTAGGTACACCGCTCAAATTCGTTTCTGATTCTTCGAGTGTGCAAAAATCAGGCAAGGTCATTGCTTTCTCTCAATGGATTGACATGCTAGACTTACTAAAGATTTCTTTGAAAGAATCCTGAATATAGTTCAGGATACTCAATGGGACCATGACCTTGGCTTCTAGGGATAAGGCCATCAAAGATTTTACCACTAATATAGAGGTTTGATGCTTCTTATTTCACAAAAGCTTTTCTTTTTGTTTCTTTTTGGTTTAGACTTTGGGATTGGTATACTGGAAATTTCAGTGACAATGCTTCTGCATTTTGCTAATCAGGTTACTGCCAAGATCATGTCTCAAACAGCTGGAAATCTTGGTCTTAACATGGTAGTTGTTAATCATGTTTGATTCCATCACAAACGTGTATAAAGGGTTATTTCTCACAAAAATTTGTCCCTGGAGAAAGAGATAATTCTCCCATCCTGTGCTCTCTTGAGGTAGATCGATGGTGTTTGGAGATTCTTGCTACTTTTCTACTTTGAAGTATTTTTTTTTGTTGTTCTAATAATTCTTTTTTTATTAAGTTATGGCATTATCATGCCTTAATTTAGTGAATTAAGTTTCGTAGTTTTTAATTAGTTGTAAAGTCTTGAGAACCACATTGTTATTTGATCATTTTTGGTAACTCCTTGCTGATAGTTGGCTGGGTTTAACTACCAAGTGATTCTTTGATATTTCAATTCCTGGCACACTCATATCATCATACAAATTGGCTAGCATGCTAGGCAAAGAAGGATCCTAGTTCCAGCATCTATGTGACTATTGTTAATCCCTTGTAATTTATTTTTTGTCTCCTGAATACAAATTTCATCATTCAAACAGAATTCATCACTTGAAAAAATCTTAAAATGAAGCATGCTTCTAAGATGGTTGGTGTATCAATGGATGGTATTTTTGGGATAGAGGATGGTGAATCATCTTTATATAATTAACACAATGTTATACACAAGTTTTATTTTATGTTGAATTTGTTGAGAAATAGTAATATCCCGGGTGAAAATGCGCCCACCCTAGGTGTAAGTCCAGGTTCTCCAAAAGAGAAAACTGGAGACCCATATCGTTGATTCACACTAGGTGAGTCATCTTTGTGGCTCTGCCCTTCGCACACTGAGAAACCACAACATGAAAATAAGGTTGGCCTCTAAGACGAGCCAAGCATGAATACAATACTTCTACCTCAAACTTGTCCTTGAGGTCGTCTTCTTACTCTAGGTTATTTGAGCTTGAGGAAATTACGGTAGCTCAAATTGGCAGAAATTTGTTTAATTTATTTTAATTTGTTTAAACCTATTGAAGCTTCTTATATTTTTTTCTTCGTTTCTAGGAATCAAATTTTGTCGTGATGGGAATGCTGACAGAAAGACATTTGATTACTTTTTCATTGCTTCAAACCGTGCTCTGATACCAATTGTTCGGAAATTTGATCCTGCATTCAAGTTTAACATCGAACAAATAACTAAGAAATTTAAAGAAAGTAAAAGCAATCAACAAAACACGAGTTTATCGTGGAAACTACAAATCGAAGAAAAAACCACATACTATTGGAAAGAAATCCACTAGGTGAAAAATTGTTACAGTCACACAATTTTCACTCCTTGTTCTTTCTCCTGGTCCTTTTTTCTCCTTGTTCTCGTTGTCTCCCCTCTCTAATTTCTTGATTTCTACCCGTTCTCCTTCTTTCTCCCGGTCCCCTCTTCTCACTGTTCCCGTTTCTCAAACCCATCCAGCCCATCTTCCCTTAGTTTTTGTTTAGTTTCTCAAACTCATTCTCTTCTCCTTGTTCACGTTTCTCAATCCCATCCATCCGCTCTTCCATCTACTTTCTGATTTTCCTCGGAGGCTTGCTCTCTTCCTTATTTCCCGAATGGCATGGACACAAAAAAAGGTAACTCTATTTGTTTCCGCCCTACCTTTTTTCCTTTGTTTCTTTAGAATTGTTTCTCTCTCCTTTTTAAAATTTCTAAATCTTAAGTTCAAGAATCTTCCCTACAGCGCAGTTTGAGGTTTTGCCACTATCACAAAAGATATTATGTTTTACACCTCCAGGCCCACCTCCAGGAGACTCACAGCTCTCATTCTTTCGAGCTCTGCAATTCTTGCGTGGAGCTGTTTCCGGATACTCAGGGTCTGGCAGACCATATGCAGTCTCCCGGATGACGATGAAATGCACCCACCCAGGGTGCAAGTCTCGGTTCCCCAAAAGAAAACAACTTGAGACTCATATCCTTGATTCACATTATGTGGGTTTGTTTTTTTTTAATTTATTTTTGTTTGTCTTATATGAATTGTTAGACTTCTTCTTTTCTTTTTTTTTTCAGGAATCAAGTGCTGAAAAAAAAATACAAACACAAAAAAACAAAACTAAAAAAAACAAAAACAATAAACTTCAAACAAAAATAAGTGAAAAAACTAAAAGAAAAAAAAAAGAGTCTGTCATTGCTTTCTTCCAATGGACTGGCATGCTGGATATACGAGCAATGGTATGTACTCTCGCAGCACATTGTTGCAGCTTCGTCGCATCTGTCTATTCTCTCGCCATCTTTAGTTTGTAGATTAGTTCCCTCCCTCCCCCTCATTGAAACCCTCACGCGAGGTAGAATCGGCTCGCCATCCGTCACCAAGCGGGTTTTACCTCGACCGTTGGAGGTATTTCGTATTCCTTCCTACCACTCCTCTTCTCCCAATTCCTGTTTCTCAAAACCCTCGTCCTCGTCCTCGTCTACCATAATACCTCTTCATCGTCTGTCATAATACCTCGTCATCGTCTGCCATAATACCTCGTCATCGTCTGCCATAATTCCTCGTCAACGTATGTCGACGAGTTTGTTAGGGAGGGGTAGGGAGACATCTTACCCACCGAGTTCGGCTCGCCATCCGTCACCAAGTTCGGCTCGCCATCCGTCACCGAGTTCGGCTCGACATCTGTCACCGAGTTTGGCTCATCATCCGTCACCGAGTTCGGCTCATCATCCGTCACCGAGTTCGGCTCATCGTCCCTCACCGAGTGCAGGAGGGAGGGAAAGGGAGACAGTCCAAGCGGGAGGGGTGGGAGGCAGCGAGAGGGAGGCATCGGGAGGAAGACGGAGGCAGGAGGAGGGAGGAGGATGGGGAGGGAGGGAGTGAAACATTATACTATTGGGGTGGGTCTTGTCACAGTTGGTCTTGATGTATGGACGTTGCACATTCCCTTTAAGCCCACACCAGCACATTTTCTCCTAGTGTTAATTGCTCTTCTGAATTTTCGTAGCAACCTGTTAAAGAATATACTCCACCATAGCAAACAAAAATAATTTAACAATTTTTAAAAAAATTGCTCTAAATTGGTTTTCCTTAGGCAAGAAAAAATATTTGCACCCTTTTTATCCCTGAGTGTATCGTCTGCCAATGTGAAATAGGTTTGCACCTCGCTTGCTTAAATTTGAAGGCATTCCAGAAGGGCTAATCTGAAACAGCTTGCATGCACACAATGTAGGACTTTTTCCCACTGTAACACTCCCCCTAAAGTCTGGCCAGACCAACACATATCAAGTTTGAGACGTGAATAAATTGGGTATCATCTTTTTGAGCCCACAAACAAATTGGGTCTAGCCTACAAACAAACAGGGAAATAATTGGGTCAAGCCCGTGCACACAACATAGCTTTGACCCAATGTTAAGATTGATCCCGGATCCATCCCAAAATGACTAGCCAATTTAGGAGGCTTATTGTATACCCTTATAACTCGATCTAATAACTTTAACTTCTATAATGTAGGACTTTTCCCACTCTAACAAGAGGCACCAAAAATTATTTATGAGATAAATAACCCTTTGTAATTTTGTGCATAACAGATCTCATGCTAATGGAGGTCTTAATGGCTTAGAAAATGAGCTAGCAAAGGATGGTGTGGATCTTCAAAACTCATGTTGTTCGGTTTTATGTTTTAAGGCTGTTGTTTTCCTTTTCCCGCCTAATGAAATCGATCTTTCATGAAAAAATGCAAATAATATATTAACAAAAAAATGCTAAAGAACAAGGTAGTGGTTGAAATTTGAAATTTTTAAAGCACATATAATGCTAGAAAGAATGATGAGTGAATGTGAAAATGTGTCCGCACCTTCTCCATTAAGACACTTGACCTTCATTCTCCCTTGCACAAGTAATTTAATTTTGGATCTCCAATTCTCCCTTGATTAGTGATTACTATTTAAAAAACAAAATTATAATTTTAAGCCTGTTTCGTTCCCTCAATATATCGTTTTTCTTCTCCACGGAAGAAAGATTATATTTTTGTAATTTTTACTGATTTCTGATAATCAAGTACTGCTCTAATTTTGTGTTGATAAAAAATTTCTCATGACAAACTTCATCTTAAACGACCATGCCAATTGAGTGGTGACCAAATTCTAACAGACTCCATATATTGGTCATAGAGTATTATTATTTCGGAAGGGCTTGTCCCGAGGATCATAATTTTAGCATTTTATTCCAATATATTGGCTGCACATGTAACAGTGATAGAGTGTTTATGTGCAATTAATTGAAAGACAAGTATTATTCACCTTCACTAACTACGAGAATGATGTGCTTTAAAATGATCTACTTACCTAGGACGACAATAAACACTAAACCTAGGCCATGTGAAAATAACATGAGACTGTTAATTGCACCATTATGCGTGGTATGGTTTGATATAACAAATGGTGATATACTCTTCTACTGCCACATAATTGCACAACGAACGGGCCCCCGCAAGAAGAAGATATTCTTGTTACAAAATTACTACGTACAATATTATTAGACAACTGGCAAGGATAAGTCCGGATCAAAATTTTGTATACAAAAAAAAAATGCTTGTCTTAAGCATAGACAAACATGGTTGTTCCACCCAAACATATATTTTCTGATTGAAAAACTGAGTTTTCTGAAACTTAAAGGAGCCCAAAGAAGCCGCATGTGAAACCCCAAAAAAACCAGTGATAGAGTTTAACCACTACAGAGATTTACGTACAGGTAGAAATATCTCGGCTTATTAGTAACATAATAGGTTTCTTAATTACCTTGCCATTTGAGAGTAGTCCTAATTGGATCCAACTTCGAATGGTATATATGAAAGTTGATGCCTGTGCTGTAGAGAGAGAGAGCACGCGAAAGAAATTTCTTACAGGAAATACAGTTAGAAAAAACTATATATTGATCAAGAGTAATGCTAGGGGTACAAAGCAGGAGCACGGTGGGGCCGGTGCACTTTGGTCCAATCATCCTTCACCAAAGTGCGCCAGTACCACCAATATGTGGTCGTTTTGTGCTCCCACTCCGTAGCTGTAGCATTATTCATTTATCAAAATAAGGATTATAGTTTACATATAATAAGTAACTTAAAAATACAAAAAAATTACAGTGTGAACCACATAGGATGGGGTGCACCTTCAATAACATCATGAATAGATATTTTCGATTTTTTCACTCTTTCAATTTTTTTTTGGTTCCAAGATCACACCGGCTTAGAAATAGATTTTTTTTCCTGATATCATATTGTCCTGAGCCCAATATTTTCTGGGGAAGTAATTGATAGAGATGTGATTGATAGAGATGTGTTGATCCTGCCTATTAATAGAGATACGTCGCCCAGATCACCCATCTCAATTTCCTTTGATTCTTCAAATCAAGTTGATATACCAAAATGTGACTTCGGATCTCCAGGACACTAAAGCAACTCCCCGTCATGCGATTCAACTAAGTTAAAAAAAAAATTATGATTTTGTGGTACTAGGCATGACCACTGTTAAAGTGGGTACCCTGCAGTGATCTATATCAAGAAAGAAAACAGCTCCCCATCTATTCACTGCATAGAACCCATATTCTCTGAAGTAAATAATGTCATGGTAACGGCTCCTCTGATCTGCATCCAGCAGTACGACGACCCAAGTCTTTGTGCTTTCCCTTGTGTATGCTGTGTGCCAAAGATTACCAACACCCCCCCTCCCCTTCCCCTATAGCTGTTTGAGACCGATTTGCGGATAAGACGGCCCTCAGCACAAACCAGAAAAATTCCAATCGGGTTTGGGTTTGGAGAGGATTCCACTTGCCTTGCAAGGAAGTTAAGGAAGGGAATCTAACCATCTGCAGATTATCTCCTGATAGGGGGTTCAAAATGCAAATAAGGTTATGAGGCATCCGTCGTGATTACGTCGGCAACAGTGGTCGGGGACGCGTAAAAGGTTTTCATATATCATCCAAAGGGCTGTAGATTAGGGTGGTCGGTTTTGTCTCCGTGAAGCATTAACAGCTGATGATCTCCAAGAGGAACAAACGGATTTGAACCGGGCAAAATCATGGGGAATGCCAAAACGAATGGCTAGCTAGCTACTCGATCGGTTGAGAAGTCCCGTGGAAGTTGAGACCAGTCCGCAGCCATGGGAGGGATAGGAGGAGAGTATTTCAGAATGAACATCTCATCATCTGCGGGGGCCTCTTCGAATTTGTAGACGCAATTAACCGATAGCAGATATAATTGCGATCGGAATGGGATTTTCATGAAACGAAACCCAGGATTATTTGAGTCGTCCAACTGTGAAACTGCATGGACGAGTTCGAAATTTCGGTGGGGATCATCAAATAGGAAGCCCATGCATATAACTACTTAAAGGAAAATATAGCGAAAATCAATCAATTAGGACACTACACGTACCTACTCTAAGGGAGAAACTTCAGGGCTACGAAGGCTATGTGGTAATTATCCAACAAAGATCAATCAACAAGAAAATTAAACAAATATTAAGTGTTGATTATCCATAAATAATGCATTAAATTAAAAGCAAAATTCTGACGATGGATAGAAAGAAAACTTGTCCATAAATAAATGCCCAAATTTAATGCATTAAAGTAAGTGTTGATTAACTTTATTTATGTATTTTTTAATTTGTTAAATCTGAAATTGGTAATTCTGACCGAGTATTTTTTTTAAATATATTATAATTTTTCATTCTAAAAATATCAGTGTTTTAAAAACCGAACCAACCCGGCCGATTCGATCGGGTTTAATCAGAACCGGGGATTCAAATGGTTCGGTTTGCTTAAAAACCCGAAAATGGTAAAAAACCGTTTGGCAGGCCGATTTTAGCGGTTCAACCACTGAACCATAAATAGGACCGGACCAGTTGAACCAGTTTAGTTACGTTTTTTACCATTTTTAATTGTTTTTGTATTTTTAAACTTGTTTTTTGGATATAGAAATCTTCTTATAAATTTTTTTAGTGAGATATAACTCGTACTGGTGTTGAACTGGCTGAACTAAAATCGGAAGCTCCACCGGTTCGATCACTAGTTCGGTTTTTAAAACACTGAAAAATATGTTGTCGCAATAGATATGTAAGAGTTATCTACGTATAAAAAATTATAGAATAATATTTGGAATATAGCCAACGAAAAATATTCCTTGTGAGGTTTAGGCAGAGGACTTCTCAAGAGAAAATTTCATTAAGGGAAAGGTCCCCAACAATCATTAAGGGAAAGCTCAATAGTTAGCTCATTGATCAACAATTTCACAATCAGTTTACATGATTTAATACAAATAGTTAACGCTAGATGAAGTTAATAAATTAAGGTAAATAATTAGATGAAAATCACCTGAGCTCTCATCAACCTCTTCCACTGGAAAAAATAAAGCATTACCAGAGAAAGGTTTATAACTCCTACCCAAATTTGCCAAAAGAAAAAATCTAAAAATGGCTGTGAGACACCTCAGGCATTCTTACAGGGCAGGTAGTTAGAAAAAACTACATATTAATAAAAAAAATATAGTATTACAAAGTACATATAACATGTAACTTAAAAAATACAAAAAAAAAAAAAGATAAATCTGCTGAATGGTTAATCTTCATAGTGTAAACCACATAGGTTGGGGTGCAACTTCCAAAATCTCACGCGAATAGCGCCTTTCAAATTTTCCTGTTCCAAAATTGAAAATGCCAATATCGATCCCTCCTAATCGATCATTTAGGAGGTAATCATCTGTGAAATAGATGCAATTTTTCCTAAGCCCAATTTTCTCCGGGGAATGAATAGATAGAGATGTGTTGACGCCCAAGAATAGGGATTGGTCACCCAGATCATCAGTAATCTGAGTCTTCACACGATTCTTCAAATCGAGTTGATATACATCAAACCAGCTTGTTTCGTAATCCTGTCCACCATCTCTCAGGTAGTCTGGAGCCATTTCGTCTCCCCCATCATTCATGTCCCTAGAAACCAAAAGCAACTCCCCCATCGTATGATTCGACTAGGTACAAAATATAAAAATAATCTTCCGGATCAGAAGGAATGACCACCCTTACAGTGGGCACGGTGCAGTGGATATCGACATAGAAAAGGGTTCCCTTTTGGTTCACTGCATAGAACCCATCATTGTAGTAAACAATGTCTTGGTAGGTACTCCTCTCTACCTCCTCCACCACGACCCAGGCATCTGCGCCTTCCCTCGCGCATGATAATCTTCTGTATCCGCCAGATATGATTACCATGGTTAACCCTCCCGTGGGGGTTTGATTAGATGGATTAGCGGATAAGACGGCCTTCCACAGAAACCAAAAAAACTGAAATCGGGTTTGGAGAGAAATCGCGTCTTCAGGACGCACTTGTAAGGAAGTTAGGGAAGGGAATCTGTCCGTCTGCAGATCTCCCGATAGGGGGTTCAAAAGGCAAACGTTTTTAGTAGAAGAACAAGCAACGGTTATGAGCCATCCGTCGCGATTACCTCGGCAGTAGTGGTCGTCGGGGACGCGCAGAAGGTTCTTGTAGACTTTATCGTCTAAAGGACTGTAGAAATCACGGCGGTCTGTTTCTTCGCCGGGAAGCATTAAACCCATAAATTGAGGAGTATTGCTTGGCCGGAAAAGTATCGATGATCTCCAGGAGGAGCAGACGGATTTGAATTTGACGAAATCATGTGGTAAGCCAAAACGATTGACTAATTCGTTGAGAAGATCCCATGGAAGTTCAGACCAGTCCGCAGCCGTCGTCGCCATTGTGGATGAAACACTTAAACGAGTAAAGATCGGATACGAGGAGAGTACTAAGGATAATTAATTTATAGACGACACTTTAAACTGACAGCAGAAGTTGCAATGGGACTGGGATTCTGAAACCAAACCCAGCATTATTTGAGTGAGATTGAGATTCATTAAAAGTGCTGAGAGCCCGACGACGAATTGGAAACTCCCATAACTACGTACTACTAAAAGAACAGTGGAGACTATTTCTGAAAAATTTCATATCCAAAATGGAAATTGTCTGACGGACCTGAGTATTTTCTAAATAAACTTTTAATTCAAAATATATATTTTATCTATTTTTCATTTCTATAAATCTGCTGTCACATTAAATATGTAAAACTTATTTATGTTTTGCAAAAAAATATAAGATAGTATTCATGTATTATAAAGTAGCAATTAGAGCAGTCATTAGTAATAAAATGTATAACAATTAGCATTGAGTTGAGTTTCAAGTGACATGTGATTAGTAAAATCTAGCATTTGCTTCCGTATTAATATTTTTAATTTTTTTATTTATGTATAAAGGGTTTTATACCCTCCTGGTCCTAGTCCTTGTCCACCTTTAAGGATTCAAATATATCCAGCCAATAGAGTTGAATAGGCACTGCTGCTCTAACAAATCTGTCTAAATTTCATTCCTTTGCTAGAAATCACCTATAACGATCTAGCAAACAGTACCAAAATTGTACAAAATTAAGTTGAATGTCTTCATATCTACTTTTTACCCCATTTGTAGAGAAAATGGATCCCTCAAAATCTGTTGCAATTGCATTGTGTACATAGTGAAATGAATTGAAAGTCTTTAGTGGTTAGTGATTGATTTAGTATGACTTTCAATTATCAAGGGATCTTCATCACTCCAACTTGAAAACAATCTGGAGCCTGGAAAGAATAGTGAAGCAAATCCTCGGGTGTCAACATATCTTCATAGGAATGATCAGAACTCATCGTGACGATCATCGTTATAATCTCTTTGTCGGTATACATTGTTGTAGAACGAGAAGGGGTGGTCAAGCATTTCTTTTAGGGATAGTTTTCCATTCTTGTCATCATCAGCCTGGATTTTAAAAACAAAAATTAGCACGAGTTCAAAACAGAGAGAGGAGAAAGACTGAAATTGAAGGGTTGATGAGATGATCAATTAAAACTCTGAAATGGTAGTTCAACAAAGAAACAGTTGAGGAAAAAATTGTAATTTCTGTTCAATCAAAAGACCAGATTAGGTAGTTTGTATCCTAATATGACTAACATAACAAACCAGACCATTAAACACATAGCAGACTTCCTACAGAGTTATCCGGAGATTTAGTTTTCTCTTCTTCCTTGTTCATCTTCACTGGTCTCATTCCCAACCCAACAACCTAGCTTGAATTTCATTTCCAGTTACGGATTCTGTATCATTTATATCATGATTCAACTATATATTTTCTTTCAAGTTCATCAGCAGTAAAGCTCCTCACCTCCACCATCAGTTTCTTGGTATAGTATGCAGCATAAGTGTATTCTCCAGGAAACAACTTATGGATGATTGGTTTCAATTCTGATTCTGATAAAGACCTGAATTCCAAGCAGATAATACAGAGCTTCATCATTAAAATAAAGCAGGATTTACAGAGGATTATCATAACAGTACACACGACAAAGAGGATAAGTTGTAAAAGTCATCTGAAATCAAAATTAAAGAATTGGAGTGGTATATTTCATTACTTGTCTAAGTTTGTGTCAAGCTCCACAAATATTTCTTCTGGGTCCTTTTCGTCGTCATAGTTATAGTCGTCCCAGTATATCTCATAAGCTTGGTCGAGAAACTCCACATAGCTCAGCTTCCCATCATTGTTTTTGTCTAGTTCCCTGTTGCATAGTACATATGAATTTTAGACAGAAAAAGGATGCATGAGAGGAGAAATGGAGCTGATTGATTAATGAAAGAGAAGGATTTTCTTCAACATGAGAAAAAGGATACAGCACTACAGCTAGAAGATGTTGAATTCTGAACCATCCATACAAAATTCTACATTGGACAAACATGAGCCTGTGAATTAATGAAGTTCCATGGGTTCTTGGAACTATAACAACAAGATGAACTTTCACCACCTTGTAGCCTGTAAGAGAAGTTTAATACCAGGTACCTCCTTTTGTCACCCATCTGTCACTCTCCAAATTCTAAAAAAAATTTCTATAAGAAAATTAAAAAGGTATTATAAGGGAGATAAGTAACAATAATGACTAAGGTTGGATTGAATATATGAAACTCAAATAAATATATAGAATTTATAGTTAAGAAATGACCTAATTTTTTCAGTCAAGAACCACTGCTGCACTTTCAAATTTTTACTGTCTTCTGGATGCAGGAAACTGCAAAAGAGATCGAATTTGTGAAGAAAAAGAAAATGTACTGTCTCTTCAGAAAAGGGGCTTGAAGCAAACGAAATCAGCATTAACAGCAAAGTTGAATCAATGGTCAAACCAGAACATACTCGTTGAGTTCTGTAAAATTAAGAGCTCCATCATTATCCACATCTGCACAACGGTAACGTTCTTCCCACCAATCAACTTTGCGTTGCTCTTTGTTGTTCATGAACAATGCAAAATGTTCCCATTAGGATACACAGGAGCCTCAGAGGAAATAACTAAAAGAGGGTTTAATTTTTCTCTTCTTTTCTCCAACTAACTGAACCAACAGACCATTTTTCAATGTAATGCAGAGCATAAAGAAATCACACCAGAGTAAATATGAAACAAAAAGGGACAATCCCATCATGGGATTATCAGAAAATTCCATACCCATCTCATGTTCGTGAAAATGCCACAGATATTCCCTCAAAGTGACCATCCCGTCGCCATTCTCGTCCCTGCTCTCCATTGCCATCCGAGTCTTATAAATCAGCCTCCTACTCGCCTGAATCTCATTCCACACCCCAAGCTCCACGAAACTGATTTCACCGTCTGAAGGCTTCACATCCAAAAGTGGGAACAAATAAACCAACCTTCTGGTAATGTTAAGGTACCCTTCCTCCATGTCCTCAATGTCGTAGTCCTCGTCGGAAAACGGGTCAGACGGGTGACCACCCAGAGAAGCTCGAACCGCGTTATGTTCGAAGCTTCTTCCATCGCCAGCTATTGCTTTTCCTTCGCCTTCTTTCCTTCTCTCCATTGCGGCCACCAAAGGGTCGAACTCGGCGTGCAGGTGAGCCAGGCGGCGAGGGAGGTGCCGGCGAGCTGGGCCTGACAGTGGGACGCCGGAAAAGAAAAGGAAGACGAGGAAGGCGGTAGCTATGAGGGGGTACACTACCGCCGCCGGCGTCATTTTCCGGCAAGGATTTTTTTGGGAGGATTTCTTTTTCTCTGTCTTCTGCAATCCGCCGAGACGAAGTGGGATTTCCTAGCCCAAACTGGACCGACAAGAACACGACAAAAAAACTGACGGTTTTCCGGTACTCGTTATCCGTTGACCGTTTTACTCCACAGGAGGATAAAGTTCCACAACAGTCGTTCTAACTGGTGGGCCCCATAATCATTTTTAAATATTTAGGGGTAAATCAACGGGTTCAAACCCAACCCATTACGGTAAACCCGAACCCATTGTGTTTGTTTTCTTCAGTTCTTCTGGGACCAATCAAGCTGCTTGGACGGGAGAGAAGGGGGAGGTGCAGTAGTAACGTGATGTTCAATCTACATGGGAGTTGTATAATTTAATGTTAACTTGGAATAGCGGTACAGTGAAACGCTTGGGAAAGATGGAGAAAGACTCGGTTGTATTGGCAGACGGATACTTGTTCATGCCTTCGAAAGTAATTTGCTTTGTTCAATTAGAAGTAATTTGGCAGGAGAGGTTTTTCACCTAGATTATTGCAGCTTGTATCCCTTCTGTTCTTTTAAGTTTATTTTTCAAGTTTTGATGGGTTGGCCTTGCTCATCATCTATTCTTGTCATTGATAAAAGTAATAGATGCTCTCAGACATGCACAAGCAAGTAACTCGTGCACCTTGGGTGCATCTTAGAGGCTTATGTAGCACAAGAAGTTATACATTGTTTGGTGTTAATCAGGCTCTAGTACCTGATTTGCCAGATCTCTTGGTGAGATGTGCAAGGAACAAGTCAATAAGAGAAGGAAAGGTCCACCATGCAATGGTTATTGTAGGAGGCTTGCAGGCAAATATACTACTGTCAAACATCCTCATTAACTTTTATTCTAAATGTGGGCTGGTCCACAATGCCTGGCAAGTTTTTGATGCTATGCCTGAGAGAAGTATTGTTTCATGGAATACTATAATTGGGGCAGTGATTGAGCATGGAAACGAACAAAAAAAGGCTTTGAAGCTTTTTATAAACATGCTAAGGGAGGGGACACCAGCAAGTGGATTCACTCTTTCCAGTATTCTTTGTGCTTGTGCTGCTAAATCAGATGTTGAGGTGAGCAAACAGTTGCACGCTTTCGCATGCAAAACTGCTTTGTGTACGAATGTATTTGTAGGGACTGCTCTGTTGGATGTCTATGCAAAATGCTACTTGATTGGAGATGCTCTACATGTTTTCTGTAACTTGGAAGAACGAACTGACGTAACCTGGAGTTCAATGGTGGCCGGTTATGTGCAAAATGAACTTTATGAGGAGGCTTTAGCTCTAGTGCAGAAAGCTCAAAAAAGGGGTTTAAAATATAACCAGTTCACACTTTCTGCTGCCTTGAGTGCTTGTGCTAGTTTAGCAACTCCAATTGAAGGCTGTCAGGTGCACTCAGTTTTACTGAGAACTGGTTTCAACTCAAATTTTCATGTGATTGCCTCTCTTACACATATGTATGCAAAATGTGGAAGTATAGAGGAAGCTTACTCTGCGTTTTCATGTACAGATGAAAAGAATATTGTGTTGTGGAATGCAATAATTTCAGGTTTCTCAAAGCACGCCAGGTGCACTGAAACGATGGTCCTATGTGAGAAAATGCAGCAAGGGGGTCTGTGCCCAAACGAAGTAACATATGTTGCAGTTATTTCTGCATGTAGTCATATGGGATGGGTTGCAGAAGGGAAAAAGTATTTTACTCTCATGCAGGAGTATAATGTTGAACCCAATGTTCATCACTATGCTTGCATGGTTGATGTATTGGGCCGTGCAGGGTTGATACGTGAAGCTCATGATCTGATGAAAAATATGCCCTTCAAACCAACTGTATCTATGTGGGGTTCACTATTAGGCTCAAGCCGGGTTTATGGGAATCTTGAATTTGCAGAAATAGCAACTGGTCATCTTCGTGAGATGGAACCAAACAATGCAGGGAATCTTGTTCTGCTTTCGAATACATATGCTGTGAGTAAGAAATGGGATGATGTTGTGAGGGTGAGGAAAATTTTGAAGGACAGTGGTGTAAAGAAGGAGAAGGGAAAGAGCTGGATTGAAGTTAGAGATAGAGTTCACACATTCGTTGCTGGAGAATGGAGCCACCCACTAATTGATGAGATTATTGCCAAACTGGAAGACTTGGAGAAAGCAATGAGGAAGCTGGCTTATAAGGCTAAGGTTGATGTTGATACTCACAATGTTGATTACTCTCAAAAGGAGGAACTGTTGAGGTTCCATAGTGAGAAACTTGCTCTTGCTTTTGGGCTCATCAGCTTACCTTCTTCTGCACCAATAAGAATAAAGAAAAACCTTCGTATATGTGGTGACTGCCATTCTGCTATGAAGTTGGCATCAAAGATCACTGGGAGAGCAATTATAGTGAGGGATACAAATCGATTTCACCATTTCAAAGATGGGAAGTGTTCTTGTTGTGATTTCTGGTGATGGGAAAATTTAATTAGGTCCTCCAATATTCAAAAGCTGACAATTCTGCTTCTTTTTTTTGAGACAAGATTTATGTGCTTTTTAGCATCTTCTCCTCTCGTCCTCTCGTCCTCTTTTACATCTTCCACTTCCGTGCCTAACCCTAATCCTGCACCTCCTGCAATGACTTCTTTTTACCATAAAAACAAGAATAAATCCAAAAAAGTCAATACGCAACAGAAACATGCAGACACAGGGCAGTGCAAAATTCTTCTTTTCATCACTAATTTATATAAGGATATGAGGTAATAATAAATTATGGATGTCATCTGCAGTTTGATTCGATGCATTCTAGGGCATTTCTTGTGATAACGATCATGTAAGTCTTTGTGCACTTCATCAGCAATGTCAGCATAGATCACTCTTCCAGCAAATTCACTAGAAATGGTGCTTTTAGAGCTAGAAAAAGTCAACAATTAGACAAACTAATGAGTAAAACATAATGATGGAAATATTCTTTGGCCTCTTAAGTTTGACTCAACAATTCAAAGGTATAGGGTTAGCATGTTTGAAAAAAATGAGTTCCAAGTCAACAAGTGAAAAAAAAAAACCAACAGATGAGAGAAACTTAAGATATACAAGCATTGTTCTTGATGAAGGCAAGGCCAAAGATGATGGTTAGTGAAAAATTTTTGCAGTTCTTGATTCGTTTGTGTTCTTGTTAGGAGAAAATGTTGCTAGTATAATCAAATTTAGTTTCCAACTGTTGTGTTACGGGATGGTTTGGCTAACATTGTACAACTCAGAGCTGCTCAGGACTTGCGGGACACAATGAATCATCCAGTGCTCCATGCCTTTACAGGGATTAGCTAAAAGAAAAAGAAACCACTCTAAGGAATCTGTTCAGGCTGATTCTACGTGACAAGAAGTCTTTCTGTTGCAGATACCACAGAAAAGGATTTCAGAGAAACAGAGAAACAGAGAAAGAGTAAAATATAAAGAGATATCACTCAATAAATGATCAGGGACTGTTATCTCACATACTCTCCATTTACACAGACTCGAGGGACATGAGATATCTTGGTCCAATCTTCTCCATCTCTTCTGCATCTCTTGTGTAGTGTGCGGCAAAAAGAGATTGTCAAACTTTCGAGGGAAGGAGGCAGTACATTTTCTGCCAATGAAGCCAGTCCACCACATTCAATGAGTGTCAAACTCTGCAATGATGTAAGGTGTACCAACCAGCTTGGTAAACTTCTGCCTGCATAACCGTATATAGAAAGTGACCTTAGGTTTACGTGAGGACTGAGTGCTTCAAGCACCACTTCATTCGTACTTCCATCTCTTCCTTCTCGTGTGCCCTTTTTCCATGTCCACTCTAGATGTAGTTGATTGAGGAAGCTTTTGTTCTTTAAATCAGCTTCCTTAGCTTCCTCAGCAGTAACCACACTTTCCAACCCTGCAATACCCAGCACTATCAAACTTGTCATATCCTTCAATTCTGCTATCATTTGCCCAGTCTCGTTACCTGAAACAAAACGAGATAATAGCTGAAGTTTCCTGAGTTTCCCAATTTGAGGTGGCATATGCTTCAAGGTATTACACTTCTCAGTATCAAGATAGCATAGGTTTATCAGGTCCTTAGTATCGTTAGGTAACTCAACAAGGTTATCACATTTCTTCAACTTCAACCTCTGTAGATTGTAAAGGGAACATATTGAAGCAGGTAACTTTCTAACTTTGGTGTATGAGAGATCAATAAACTTCATAAATTTCAAATTGCCAATGGAATCAGGCAATTCATCAAGCCCACTGTGTTCTAATTTCAACACGCGAAGGCTTTTAAACTGAAGAATTAGTTCAAGATTGGCTTTTGTAAGAATCTGTCTATGAGGCCTATAGGGAAATAGGCCAAGAAACATAAAGGTCCTCAAGCTTTTGTGGCTAAGCAACCTATCTAACTCAACTGTGGCTAATACATTATGACAGACAAATGAAGAAAACCGAGCCTTATGAGGAATGGTAATAGATATATTGTTCTGTGAGGTTTGGGGAATTGTAAGTGATGTACCTTCTTCCATTCTAATACATTCTTCATTTGCAACAAATTCAGCAAGGTCATGAATCAAGTCATGCATTCTGTATCTCGCTGCCCATTTCCAACCAGAATCTTGATAAAGGAAAGACCTCATTAATAAATCATCAAATAAATCACTGCCTATGTCTTCAGCAAGTCTATGTCCATCAGCCAGAACATATCCTTCTTCAATCCATAGCTCGATTAGCTCATCCTTGCTAAACATATAGTCTTTTGGAAACAAAGAACAGTAAGCAAAGCATGACTTGAGAATCGTAGAAAGATTTTGATAACTCAATCTCAGAGCAGGTAAGATATCATAGTTGCTTTGAACCAAGTTCCATGTTGGGCTTCGGAGAACATTAAGCCATTCACTTTCATCTCTCTTATTAGCAAGTAGGCCTCCCAAAGTCTTGACAGCCAGAGGGACACCTCCACATTTTTCTACAATCTTCATCCCAATTTTAACCAAGTTAGGATATGCATCTGGACTCTCTTCCGCAAAAACCTTCAGCAGAAATAATTTCATACAGTCGTCATAATGTAAACCCTTTAAATTATAAGGAGGCATTGTTCCCATAACAGATGCAACTTTCTGATTTCTAGTAGTTACAATAATTTTACTCCCTCTCACTCCATATATGAATGGAAGACGTGAATCTTCCCACTCATAAGGGTTTTCACTCCACATGTCATCCAAAACAACTAAAAATTTTTGTTGTCTGTTACCAGAAGCCTCTTCAGTTAACAAGTTCTTCAGACGTTGTTGGAGGGGATCTATTTCTGTTAAATCACAACTTTTTCCAGTAAGAGATTCAATGATAGCCCGTGTGAGCCGTTTCAAATCAAATTCCTCCGACACACATGCCCACCCTCTAAGTGGAAAATTCTGCTGAACCTCCTTGCTGTTGTAAACAAGTTGAGCCAGGGTAGTCTTGCCTAACCCTCCCATGGCAACTATGGGAATAACAGAGGGATGCTTTCCACTGGTGCCATCTGATAGTAACCATTTTATCAATTCACTTTTATCATTTTCTCTCCCATAAACGACAGATTCATCCACCAAAGATGAACTCTTTGGCCTCTCTCTGTTCTGGGTTGGCCTGTTCCTCTCAAGCACCACCAGGTCAAAGTCATGACCGTCTTTCCGAATCTGCTCCATTCTCTTTCGGATATCCCTCATCCTATACCCAATTTCGTGCCTAAATCGAACTTTTCTCAAACAAAAACATGAGCTAAAGCTGGATACCTGTTTCACCACGCTTGATTCAGACCCCTTTCCCATTTTCTCTCTGGCAGCTTCAATTATGAACTCATCGATAACATCCTCTGTGTCATAAGCAACATCTCTAAGCTTTCGGAGCCAATCGTTCACCAACTGTGACGTCACCTGTTTCTCTTCTGCATCTGCAAGGACTGATCGAATGGCTGACAGCGTCCCAAGAAGTTTTTTCAGCTCCTCCTCAACACCCCATATCACATTTATCTCCTCTTTGATGGCAGACGTTATGTTAGTAAGTAACACTTCCAGGACTGGTTGTAACACTACAGCCATATCTTTCTCTTTCCCGAAAAATACTCGTTTTCGAGGAGGGTAAGCTGAAAATTGTTAAAGAGACTTTGATTTAGAGATTCTACCGAGATGGGATCCCTGAGAAGTAGAAGAATATACGAAGCAATGTGATGATTTCGTGCGATGGAACAAGAAGAAATTGTAGAAGAAGGAAGATGACCATCTGAAGTCAACTCTTGGAGCACTACTGTAATTTTTCCGCTTTGACGAACTTGAGTTCTTCGAGCCTTTCAGGTCGTAATAATATTACATAAAGAGTCGAACAGGATCTTCTACCTACTATCTGCATGTTCATTTGATCCAGCAGGAAAAACATACTCAGAATCGTTACATGTTGTCAGGGAATGACTCGTTCAATGGCGGCTTCCTGAAAATGATTGCTGGTAAGGCGGATGGGCTTAGACTAGAAGAAAGTTGGTCCAAGAACGGAGTCTGAAGTGGACATACCATTTTCAAATTAAAAGGGTAAGCATTTATATTTACCGAGTAGATGAACTTTAACGTTGAATGTATTAAAAGATTGGGATAAGGGCCATAAGGCAATTGGCCTGTAGTAGTTGTGTTTTTGACTCACTGGGTTGACTCACTATTTGAAACTGGATGAGTCGTTCAGTGGGAGTCTTGTTTTTTGTTTTGTTTTTTTTTTTCTCCAACGAGAGGATGTTGTGATCTTTGCAGTGACATTTGATCTTCTCAGATTCGAAGTGGCAATCTTTTTGAGCATCATCGAAGAAGATTCTTTTACAGTGATCAAGAATACCGTTGGGGTCTTTCTGCAGACTTCCCAAATCTCAGTTTGTCTTCTTCGTTCGACAGAATCAAGCCATGAAAACACTAATCTAGTCACTGGAGCTAGATAGCATGTTCTTGTTAACGCTTCAAGGGCTTTGGATGATTTGTAGTAGTTCCTCAGCCCTGTATGGCTTCATAGATGGGATTTAATTTTGTTATTTTCCCTTCTTGTACAGGACCTAATGGGTATCTGTAGTATATAAGATAACTGGATAATGCAGGAAGAGAACAACAGAGAATGGAAGGATAAGTGTTCTTCTATATCAAGGAATAGAAACAGTCACAAGCTGCAAAAATTTCAGCTTGAAAATCTGTGTGAGAAACAAAATGGGTAATTCCTATGAGTAACATAAGAAGTGGGTGCTAGCTAAAATAAGTAACATAAAAAAAAATTAAGAAAGCCTACAGGATCGTGATTGACCAATCATCTGACACTCTGACGTTCGGCTTGCGAATGACAAGAGCGACAGATTTAGAACCCTTGCGGAGCATCAGAGGCCCGGAGTCCACCTCGGTTTTCAGGTTCATGGGTTCTATCAGAGCACCTTTGGCACCAGCAGGGAGTCCTAGCAAAATGATTCTTTCCACAACACAATTAGATGAAAAGGGCTTGCTTCTAGAGGCTGGAGCAAGGTTCGATGAGCTCAATTTTCCATCTGAAAAGAGGAAATGGCGATGGATGTATGCCCCTTGCTGGTAGTCAAAGGATTTGCCATCGTCAATATAAAGTTCACCTTCAGCTGCTAGAGAACTGTTCAATGCTATCACCTGAAGAACAAGTATCAGCCATACAAAAAAACAAGTTAGTATGGAGTGAATGTGGAACATGGCATGAAACGAAAATATTAAACGAGGTTATAGAAGGCTCTCGAGTCTCAATCACGTCCATTCACTAAGTTGTCATAGAAAGAGGTGACAATATGATGGTTGCACCACTTTAAGGACCAATTAAACTATTATACTTAAAGTCAAGAATGAGATTGGCATTCCACATCCAAATTTTTTATCAAAACACATTAGAGGGGTTACTTCTTGGGTCTCATAAGATACCACCTCTTCTAGCCAGCAACTAATAAAATTTTACTAGAAAAAGCAAATGTTCAAACTTTTAAGTTGGGACCTAGAATACCAAAAGGACACCTCCATTTTTTTTCAGAAAAGATGTTATTCCACCATACAAAATTCCACTTCATGTCAGTAATAGGTTATGATCACAAGTTTAAAAAAAAAAAAAAAAATCTAAAGAACACATGAATGCATACATACCAGAGTGTAGGGGTCAGGCTCCATTTGTGTTGTACTCCTCCGCGACCTGTCTTTCCTGGGCACGATGGTACCTGCCTTCTGAAAGCAGGGTATTCTATCCTCAGCAGCTTCCAACTTGTAGGTCTTGCCACCACTATAGACAGCTCCATTTTTCAGGTCATACCAAGATTGGCCCCCAGGTAAATATACAGAGACATGTTTTGCCCTCTGCCCATATATTAATCAAAACATAAGTTTAGAGAATCTTGAATTTGCAGATTCTTCATGAAAAAAAAGGAGAGAGTGACAGACCTCTTCATAAATGCCCTGTACCAGCAAGCTATTCCCAACCATGAAAGCTTCGCCCTTATTGAATGTTGCTTCATCGGATGGGAATTCCATCCACAATGGGCGCATAACTGGAACACCGGTAGTGCTTGCTTCTCTAAATAAGGTATAAAAATATGGTAGCAAAGTATAACGTGTACGTATCGCCTCTTTCATTAGGGCAGTATTGTGATCTCTGGACACAGACAAGTTGTAGCACACAGAATAAGAATCCATACATAATAAATAACTGCATTACATATTTAAGAGGAGCAATTTGTCTAAAGCTACTTATTGATAATCATTTATCTTGTTCTAATTTTCTGTTTACTTTTACTTTTAAGAGGAGCAGTTTTTGCAGGTAATCATAGTGGGTAACCTGCACACAAGATTAGGATTACCTGCACACTTGGTCACAGTTTTCCAGAAGCAGTGACAAGATCAGTGGATACAGAATGAAAGGGTAACCCTAAACTGAAACCGAAGATCTTCATAACCTAGTATTCTTTCCTTCCGATTTAAACTCACTTTAGTTTTCTACTAACTGATGTTAGGAGTGATTTTTGGCACCCTAACGAAGGTTGAATGGTTGCCGCTCAGGGCAATAACCATCTCTAGTCTGTTATCTCAATATTCTCCCTTCTCAACACAAATACAGCATACAAAGAACTTTTAAGTCATTTATGTAAGTTGAGCTTCACCTCTTCAAAATATTTATGTTTGTATTATAACCCCTACTGTGACACTTGCTCACTTAATAATAAACCAACCACCGTTTTCAAAAATTAAAACCAAATGGTACAATAATTCGTGTGGACTTAAATTTTAGGTCCACTCAATTAAAAATCTAAAAGATTATTCACTAGGAGAGTATAAAGACTTTCCTATCTCATATTTAAGTAGCAGAATCCAATTCAGACTACAAAATAAACCAAAAAACACCATATAAAAGATAATGAAAAACTGTTTCCAAATGACCAAAGAAAGGAAACTGGCAGTGAAATGAAAAAATTGTTGAAAAGTAGATTTTCCTTTTCTTTTCCGTTTTTCTGTCTTGAAAGATATGAAATCTCACCCAAATAACCAAGGCTCTCGCCTCTTTGTGTCGTGATGAGCGTGGCCTCTAAAGAAAGGATAATAAGCACCAAGTTGATACCATCGAACCAACAACTCTGGCTCAGGGTTGCCAAAAAATCCACCAACATCCGCCCCTACATTTGACATCCGTAAGTTATTTATCAATGTCATCAAATGCAAAATAACCACATCTGAAAATAGTAAAGCAAGAAGGAAATGACAACAAAGTATGCCTATTAGTTGACGTGAGAATAAGATCGTTTCCTTTTTTTCCTTTAGAGACAAGCCAGTCACTTCTTTCTGAATGATGATCAACTTATAAATGGATAAAAGGAACTATGGAGCCCAAAATTGTGTAGCCTACCAGCACTTTTGGTTCTACTTGGATCACAACTAACATTGAGCATATGGGAGCCCTTGGCAGACGTACATGAGGAAAGATTACACAAATTCAGTGGAAAGTGACTCAATTGAATGTTACCAAGTTTTAAGAATTTTCTGATCCCGCGTATGATTAAGTCTATATACTACCAGCTAAAGCAATAATCTTTTTTGCAGCCATTTTCTCAATAATGGAGTAAGAGAACTGGGTTATTGACAGACCTTCCTGTGCCCCAAAGGAGCATAGATAGCTACCAGACCGTCTGCCTACTAATGGACAAGGGTGGAGCTTGCCCTTGGGCTAGACAATTGGCAAACGGCACAAAAAACAGAAATACATGGACAACCAACAATGTAAATCCAAAAGGTTTGCTCATAAGAGGACAATACAAGATTTTGATTGCATGAACTGCAACATGATCAAGATTTTGATTGCATCAACTGCAACATGATCAACAGACTAACAATCAAACAAAACAAAATCTTCAAGTCGACTTCAAAGACAGTTCTCTGACAACAAACGGCTCCAAAATTAGTATACTCAACCAAACAAGAGGACACTTTCACTCGCATGGATATGAAGACTGAATGAGTGAGGCATCATTTGAATCTAACTCTGGACATTGCAGCATAAAAGAGGCCATGTAAACTGTCTTGATCTACTGCTGAGTCCAAAACAATGGAGGTCGAAGAGAAAGGGTAGAAGAAAAAGTATCAACTACTGTGGAGGGTAAATGATGAGTTTCTAGCAGAGGGCATAGGAGAGAACAAAATTATATGACCAACCCATGAAAACAGTAGGTGAGAGCCATAATAGCATGAAAATTTTTAGGCCAAGACAATCCTCACTGTGTGTGAGGATGGACCTTTTATGGTAAGGAACAAAAGGCCTTACACTTACAATTACATCAAATAAGTTAAAGCAGTAAAATTAATTGAAGTATAGCTGTACAGAATGGTAAATAGTAAACCAACAATACGGATAACAACATATTATATCATACCACTTACCAGAAAAGGAGATGCCAGTAACGCCAAGATTAAGAACCATAGGGACTGATGCTCTAAGATGATCCCAATCTGCTGTATTGTCTCCTGTCCAAACAGCTCCATATCTTTGACTTCCAGCAAAGAACGCTCTTGACAGAACAAAAGGCCTGTCTTTTCCATCTCCTCGCTTTAGGATCCCTTCAGTGGAAGCCATGTGAAAGTAGAATCCATATGCATTGTGCAATTCTCGGTGTTCTACTCCTCCATAATGTAGTGCATCCCTAGGCATGGTAACCTGGTTCAGGTTACAGAACCATTTAAAAAGAGTTCAATGCGAGGAAGAAACTTCAGCTTTAAATGAATAGTATCCTGGTTCAGGTTGCATTTAACAATGGGACGAAACTTCACCTTTAAATGAAATAGCACAGCCTTGTGGGTCAAAAAGAAAAAGAATGTACTTGGCTTAAAGCCAATGAAAATGCTCAATAGTGTAAACACTTAAATAGCAAAATTCAAATAAACCACACATTATAAATAGAAAGGGTCAGGACAGTAATCATCAGGCAAGCATTAGAGAAAATGTTACTGTGACTAAGAAAAAGAAGATCAAGAAAACAAAGCTAGCCACAAAATTTTCTACACTAGTTTTCCTTTTCTAACAAATTTATTCCCACAATACTTTTAGCTAAACACTATGACCCTTCATATAAATAACAATGGAAGTCTTTCGTGCAAGAAGCATAAAAAGGAAGCCATCTTGGGGAGTTAAGTGGAGTCTCATGTGAGACTATGGACTGCATATTTGAGTTCAATTTAGGTTAGACTGATCGAACAGAAGACATGTTAGTGTTTTTTCCTAAGTCCCATGTCAAGCGCTTTATCCTGTTAGTCATGGATATGTTTTAGAGTGAGTTGAGTTGAGTTTCACGTGAAACAGAGAAGGGTTCTATTGATATTTCTTTAAACAATACCTGGGAGAGAAACCTACTGACGTTTACATAAAACTGTTGTACGGGAGAAAGAGTCTCACATTGAAAGACTTAGAGCAAATGTTATTAAATAATACGGCTAAGCAATAGGCCTGCTCAGTCTACACATCTTGTGATGCAACCAGGTTCAATCTTTAACATGGTATCAAAGGGGCGTGTGTTTGGGGGCCAAGGCTCAGTTCATGCTCCAGTTTATTTGTGTTGTGAATTCCATAGGCTGAGACCCAATTATTGCTTGTTTTATGGGAGTTTGTGATGACAAGAGGTGAGCCCAATAATTATCTGTTCCATTAAATTGTAGACATGTTTCAGCTCGAGATATGGATATGAGGGGAGTGCTGAGTAGGGATAAAGCCCCACATTGGAAAGTTGTGAAGATGTTATGAGGTTATGAGGTTGAGTAATAGACCTCCTAAGTGGTTTGTCATTTTGAAAAAGAATGGAACTCAATCTTTATAAGTGTGATTATTAGCAATGATGATGCATATTTCCATATCAAATGTGTGAATAGGTTGTCTACCAAAAGCAGCCATCAAAATGACAAAAAATCAAAGAACAAGAATAACCTACCTCAGGACCATTGAAGACTGAAGGCTCGTTCATATCATTCCATATATACAAGGAAGGAGTTGAACCACCATAATTATCCAACAAAAACTTGTCAGCCCACCATGCCCGAATCTCAGGATTCAACGTATCTGGATATGATGATGAACCTGGCCAGCACCACCCATCAAAATCCTTCCCAGATGCATCCTTTACATAGTAACCTTTTTGTGTGGCTTCCTTATGAAGATGAAACGAGTCATCACGTTTAATGTGAGGGTCCACAATTGTGACCATACGTCTTCCTTTAGCTACCAAGTTATTCTGCATCTGTTCTGGGTTGGGGAACAGGGCACGATCCCATGTGAAGTAGCGTTTCCCATTAGTGTGCTCGATATCAAGCCATAATACGTCATATGGGATATCAAATTCATCAAATTTTGAATCCACCTGGGCAACATCTTCTTCATCTCTATAATTCCAGCGGCATTGGTGATAAGCAGTTGCAAAAAGTTGTGGCATTGCTGGGTTACCAGTGACTGATGTGTACTGATGCACCACATTCTTTGGAGAGGGTCCTAAGAAGAAGAAGGCATCCACAATCCCTGCCTCGCTCATCCAGAGTGTGTCAATCCTCTGACCCTCCACTGGTTTGGAAGAACCCCCTTCCCATCCAGGGGCAAGCACATCAATTTGCATTTCAGCAGCATTCAACCAGAAGAAGCCACTCGTCCCATAAGTTTTCCCATGAGCCAGCATGAAAGGAATGGATCCGTAAATCCCAAATGGGGATTCATGCTCATACTCGAACACGTCCAAATTAAACAGACGGTAGGGTTCTGAGAATTCCACCCCCGGACCCCTAGTCGGCTTCAGGGCAAGGCTCGTAGAGGCATGCTCCGGGATCCCATACACAAAATCCGCACCATAGAAGGAGACGTCAAAACTGATCGACTGAGGTCCGTAGGGTCGGCTGTCTGTGTGCGACCGGAACCGCTCCTCCCAGTCCTCTCCCTTCCCGTCCTCCTCTCCCTTCCCTTCCTCCTCTCCCTTCCCGTCCACACCCTTCTTCTTCCTGAGTTGCTCAAAATCGAACAATCCCTGCGAATTAACTGAGATAAGCTTCTTGCCGCTGTCCTTCCAACGCACATAGATCTCAAATGGGTCATGCCGAACCACGGCTTCATGATCACTGGAGAGGTATACAACAGATGATGGAGAGGAATCTCCTTCAATTTGGACCGTGGAGACCTGCTGAAGCCAAAGCTTGCTATTCTCGAACTCTGGCACGACTACTTCTGGAGGCTCAAACCGCTTCTTGGGCGGATTGAGACTGGGGTCTTCATCGATTCTCAAACGGAGGATTCCTTTCTGGTACACAGAGACTTTAAGTAAAAGGGGTTTCGCATTAGAGTCATCACCTTCAGCTTCAGCCTCCATTTTACCTTCTTTTGCTCTTGGGAGGAGCTTGGCTGTGAGATCCCCATCATCGATCTTGACATCAGACACCACGAGATTGCATGATTGTGGAGCTCGTTCTCGGGAACGCTTGCAGAAGGGTGTCTGGTTACAGTTACGAAATTCGTCTTTCTTCCACGCATTAACAAAAGAAAGGTTCACGAAGCAGAAGATGGGAAGAAGAAGGAGAAGCGAGTATTTTTCCATCATCGATGAGTTTTCTGTCTCCTGTCTTGGTGTGTCTACTCTACACCATTTGTAATGAAGTTCAGTTTTGGGTTTTCGCGAGGAGATGAAGCAAGCTGAGACACTACCACTTTACTAGTTAAATGGTATATTTGCTTATCTAATTTTTAAAGATAAAATATGATTAAAGTTTTAATAATTATGTGAACGTTTTCGTTAATACAAAATTGAATGAAGGTTTAATTTGTGCATTTAAGATCATACCCATATGCTAAGTTTATTTATCTGGAAAAATTTATAAATTTTCAAAATTAACCAATTGTGTAAGACACCCAACGAATGAAAATTATAATAGGAAACTTCATCTTGGGATAATTTTGCTACATCTTGGGATAATTTTGCTATTAAAAGTTTGTATTAGCCAGAAGGGATTGGCGTGAAAATAATAGGAAATTTCATGGGTGGTTTTAGAATTGATAATCTTCACAGGGAAGTTGGCATCATCTACTACTTTGAAGTTGCAAAAAAATAATTCTTATCAAGGACTTCGTTATCGATGGAGCATTGTGAGACTGAAAAATAAGTGGTTTATGATACGAGCTGCGAGATTTTCCTAAGAGAGATCTGTCTCACTTAGTCTATTTTTATAAATTCTCAACACCATTTCAGAGAATTTTCTAAAACCTATAAACTAGCAGGGCAACCAGGAAAAATTTTGCAATGACAAGAAAATAAATCAAAGTCTAGAAAGAGGTCCATTTCATTTTGAAGTACATATAAGTTTCACAAATTACAAATTCTACAATCCATGAATAAGTAAGAACATGTGAAGTGTGCAGTAACGAGTTAGTCCAATTGCTTGTGTGGACTGACAAACTGATCTCTCCTTACAAACAAAGTCTACTAAGTGAAGAAATGTCTTATAAAGCCAATAAGAGCAAGAAACAAATCTCCTTCCCAGAATGATTGGAAAAGGGGAAACTTATAATACCGGATAATGAGGCCCACAACATTCCCATCTTGAAAAGATATTTTAGGGTGCCTGAAATTTCACATAATGTCCATTAACACATACTCTAGAGATATGAGATATCTTTGACCAATCTTTCCCATTTTTTATACATCTTTTGTGTAATATGGGGGAAAAAGAGATGGTCAAACTTTGGAGGGAGGGAGGCAGCACATTTTCTGCTATAGAAACTAGTGCACGACATCCATAAAGTGTCAAATTCTGCAGATATATAAGATTTCTCAACCAACTAGGTAAACTAGTGCCTGCATAGCCACATATGGTAAGTGATTTTAGGGTTATATAAGGACTGAGGGATTCAAGCACCAATATGTCAGTACTACCATCTCTTCCAACTTCTTCTCCCTTTTCCCATGTCCATTCCAAGTGTAGTTGATTGAGGTGTGTTTTATTTTCTAAATTAGCTTCTGTAGCTTCCTCTGCTGTAACCACATTTTCCAACCTTGAAATACCCAGCACCCTCAAACTGGTGAGATCCTTCAACTCGGCTATTCTTTGCCTGCCTTCAGTACCTGAAACAAAGAGAGATAATAATTGTAGCCCCCTCAACATCCCAATTTGAGGTGGCATATGCTTCAAGTAATTACAATTTTCGGTGTCAAGGCAGCGTAAATTGATCAAATCCCTGGTACCTTCAGGTAACTCAGTAAGTTTTCTGCAGTTCTTCAGCTTCAGCCTCTGTAGATTGTAGAGGCAACATAATGAAGGAGGCAACACTTTGATAAGAGTATGCGAGAGATCAATAAACTTTAGAAACTTCAAACTGCCAATGGAATCAGGCAGTTCCTCAAGACCACTATGTTCTAATTTCAGCACACGCAAGCATCTAAATCCAAGAAGCTGATCAAGGTTGGCCTTTGAAATAACCTGCCTCTCAGGTACATAAGGAAACAAGCCTAAAAACAGAAAGGTCCTAACGGTCTTATGCCTAAATAATTCACTCAAGGAAACTGTACCTAACATATTGTAACAGACAAGTGATGAAAATCGAGCCTTTCGAGGAATCACAAATGACATATTGATCTGTGCAGCTTGAGGAATAGTGAGTGATGCACCCTCCTCAATTCTGATACATTCTTCATTTGCCACAATTTCTGCCAGATCATGAATCAAGTCGTGCATCCGGTATCTAGCTCCCCATTTCCAACTAGAATCTTGATAAAGAAAAGACCTCATCAGTAAATCATCAAACATTTCATTGCCTATGTCTTCGGCAAGCCTATGCCCATCAGCCTGAACGTATCCTTCTTCTGTCCATAACTCGATTAACTCATCCTTCCTGAAGATATAGTCCTTTGGAAACAAAGAACAGTAAGCAAAGCATGACTTTAAGTTTGCTGGAAGATTTTGATAGCTCAGTCTTAGAGCAGGTAAGATATCATAGCTGCTCTGAACTAAGTTCCACATCTGGCTTTGGAGAACATTTAGCCATTCAATATCATCTCTCTTATTAGCAAGAAGGCCTCCTAGAGACTTTACAGCCAGAGGGACACCTCCACATTTTTTTACGATCTTCATCCCAATGTCAACCAAGTTAGGATATGCATCTGGACTCTCTCCTGCAAAAACCTTCTGTAGAAATAATTTCATACAGTCATCATAAGGTAAACCTTTCAAATAATAATGAGGCATTGTTCCCATAACAGATGCTACTTTCTGATTTCTAGTGGTTACAAGAATTTTACTCCCTCTCGCTCCATATATGAATGGAAGACGTAAATTTTCCCACTCACTAGGGTTTTCGCTCCACATATCATCCAAAACAATTAAGAATTTTCGCTCTCTGTGCCCAGGAGCCTCTTCAATTAACAAGTTCTTCAGACATTGTTGGAGGGGATCTATTTCTGTTAAATCACAACTTTTTCCAGTAAGAGATTCAATGATTGCCCGTGTAAGCCGTTTCAAATCAAATTCCTCAGACACACACACCCACCCTCTAAGTGGAAAATTCTGCTGAACCTCCTTGCTGTTGTAAACAAGTTGAGCAAGGGTAGTCTTACCAAGACCTCCCATGGCAACTATGGAAATAACAGAGGGATGCTTTCCACTGGTGTCATCTGATAATAGCCGTTTTATCAATTCACTTTTGTCATTTTCCCTCCCATAAACGACAGATTTGTCAACCAAAGATGAACTTTTTGGCCTCTCTCTGTTTTGGGTTGATCTATTCCTCTCAAGCACCACCAGGTTGAAGTCTTGACCTTCTTTTCCAATCAGGTCCATACTCTTTCTTATATCCCTCATCTTATACCCAATTTCGTGCCTAAATCGAACTTTCTTCAAACAGATACACGAGCTAAAGCTGGCTACCTGTTTCATCGCGCTTGATTCGGACCCCTTTCCCATTTTCTGTGTGACAACTTCAATCACGAACTCATCAACAATATCCTGCGTATCATAAGCAACATCTCTGAGCTTTCGGAGCCAATCGTTCAGTAGCTGTGACGTCTCCTGCTTCTCCTCGGCATCAGCAAGGACTGATCGAATGGCAGACAGTGTACTCTGAAGTTTTTCTAGCTCCTCCTCAACACCCCATATCACCTTTATCTCCTCATTGATTGCAGAAGTTACGTTGCTAAGTACTACTTCCAGGACTGGTTGTAACACAACAGCCATCATCTTTCTTTCTTCCGCAAAATGCTTGCTTTCGAGGAGGGAAAGCTGAAAATTGCTGAAGACTTGATTTAGAGATTCTATCGAGATGGGTTTCGAGAGAAGTAGAAAAACATACGAAGCAATGTAATGGTTTTGTGGGGAGAAAACAAGAAGAGACTGTAGAAGAAGGATAATAGCCGCATGGCCGAAGTCAACTCCGTCATTTTTTAATCAGATATCCCGAGTAGACAACAGTTTTTTTCCGCGTTGATCAACTTGCACATTCGTATATTAATAAGAAAAAGAAAAATGATTTCAATACTTTTATATTTTACGGTGAGCTTTTACATAGTGATATACCTCTCCTTGGCGGCCTAGTTGGCGGTCTAGATGAGGTTCAGTAAACCCTTACAGTAAAATTTGACAGTACGTATCTCTTACCTAAAGCTCGTTCTCGGGCACGCTTCTTGCAGAAGGGTGTCTGGTTACAGTTACGAAATTCATCTTTCTCCCACGCAGTGACAAAAGAAAAGTTCACGAAGCAGAAGATGGGAAGAAGAAGGAGAAGCGAATATTTTTCCATCATCGGTGAGTTTTCTGTCTACTGTCTTGGTTTAGTCTACTCTACACCATTTGTAATGAAGTTCTGTTTTGGGTTTTCGCCAGGGGATGAAGCAAGCTGAGACACTACCAATTATATTATTTATAGATATAAATAATATAGTTATTTTATAATTATTTTATAAATTTACTTTATCTCAATATTTATTTTATCCAATTACTCATTTCACTATCTAACGAATATATGAAAAATGGTAAATACAATGAATACTTTAATATAGGGTTCATTTCTACTAGGAGTTGGGTTGCTACTTGAAGTCATACACTGCTTTTTTTTTTTTTTGGAAAGATCATAAGCGCAAGCTCTCTTGTTTTGGAAAGATTAAGCTGTTGAAGACTTGCTTGAGTTCGAAATTTTGCATTAGTGCATTCGCATTGCTGGATTGATTGACGTCTAGAGTTTGTTTATCTGATCAAACTACTGTTAAGTGCTTTCCGATATACTTTGGTGCTTTATTTTCAGGTGAACTGAGGTTAGTACAATCTTCTGATATACTAAGTAAGGCAGTCACTGAATTAGCAGTAGCGTGGTATAATTTTTACAAATTTGAAGTGAATTTTGCAGTCGGTTGGCACTAGTATTGATTTCAGATTGATTTGATTAAGTTGCCGATACCTTTTGCTGCTCTTCTCTGGTGAATTATTTGTTGCTTGTGTGTGTTTGGATTTGATCTTTGTATTGTGATACTATGGCTGGAATTCAAGTTATCATTGTGTATGAAACTGGGAAAGATGAACAAATTGTTTGAGTAAGTTCTGTAGCTAAGATTAATCGTAAAAACTATTTATTATGGTCTAGAACAGCTAAAATACATATAACTGCAAGGAAAAAAGGTAAATTTATTTAGTATGAACCTCCTGAGAGTAAAACAAAAGCGTGAAGAACCAATGATAGTACAGCGATGTCATGGATAATAGTTAAGTGTTGAACCCCATTTTATGCCAGTTATTACACCAGTTTTAGAATTGATGATCTTGACAGGGGAGTTCTTATCAAGAACTTTGTGATCGACAGAGCATTGTGAGACTGAAAAATAAGTGGTTTATGATACGAACTGCGACATTTTCCTGAGGGAGATCTGTCTCACTTAGACTATTTTTAAAATCCTCAACACCATTTCAAAGAATTTTCTAAAAACCAAGAAACTAGCAGGGCAACCAGGAAATATTTTGCAATGACAAGAAAATATATCAAAGTCTAGAAAGGTCCATTTCATTTTGAAGTACATATAAGCTTCACAAATTACAAATTTTACAATCCATGAATAAGTAAGAACATGTGAAGTGTGTAGTAACGAGTAAGTCCAATTGCTTGTTTGGACTAACTGATCTCTCCTTACAAACAAAGTATCCACAAAAAATATTCATGGTGTCATAGTTTTCGACTTAATCCATTATTGAGAAAAGTTCAGCATGTTAGGAAGATAGCCTTTCAGTGCCAACAAGAATTGTCATATAAAGCCAATAAGAGCAAGAAACACAAACCTCCTTCCAAGAATGGTTGGGAAAGGGAAAACTTATAATACCAGATAATGAGGCCCACAACATTCCCATCTTGAAAAGATATTTTAGGGTGCCTGATATTTCACGTACTCTCCATTAACACATACTCGAGAGATATGAGATATCTGTGACCAATCTTTCCCAGTTTTAATACATCTTCTGTGTAATATGGGGCATGCAGAGATGTTCAAACTTTGGAGGGAGGGAGGCAGCACATTTTCTGCTATAGAAGCTAGTGCACGACATCCATAAAGTGTCAAATTCTGCAGATATATAAGACTTCTCAACCAACTAGGTAAACCAGTTCCTGCATAACCATGTAAGGCAAGTGATTCTAGGGTTATATGAGGACTCAGGGATTCAAGCACCAATTTGTCAGTACTTCCATCTCTATCAACTTCTTTGCCCACTTCCCATGCCCATTCTAAGATTAATTGATTGAGGTGTGTTTTATTTTCTAAATTAGCTTCCGTAGCTTCCTCTGCTGTAACCACACTTTCCAACCTTGAAATACCCAGCACTCTCAAACTGGTCAGATCCTTCAACTCGGCTATTCTTTGCCCGCTTTCAGTACCTGAAACAAAGAGAGGTAATAATTGTAGCCCCCTCAACATCCCAATTTGAGGTGGCATATGCTTCAAGAGATAACAACCTTCGATGTCAAGGCAGTGTAGGTTGATCAAATCCCTGGTACCTTCAGGTAACTCAGTAAGGTTTCTGCAGTTCTTGAGCTTCAGCCTCTGTAGATTGTAGAGGCAACATAATGAAGGAGGCAACACTTTGATAAGAGTATGCGAGAGATCAATTAACTTTAGAAACTTCAAACTGTCAATGGAATCAGGCAGTTCCTCAAGACCACTATATTCTAATTTCAGCACACGCAAGCTTCTAAATTCAAGAAGCTGATCAAGGTTGGCCTTTGAAATAACCTGCCTCTCAGGTACATAAGGAAACAAGCCTAAAAACAGAAAGGTCCTAACTGTCTTATGCCTACATAATTCACTCAAGGAAACCGTAGCTAACATATTGTGACAGACAAGTGATGAAAATCGAGCCTTTTGAGGAATCGCAAATGACGTATTGATATGTGCAGCTTGAGGAATAGTGAGTGATGCACCCTCCTCAATTCTGATACATTCTTCTTTTGCCACAATTTCTGCCAGATCATGAATCAAGTCGTGCATTCGGTATCTAGCTCCCCATTTCCAACTAGAATCTTGATAAAGAAAAGACCTCATCAGTAAATCATCAAACATTTCATTGCCTATGTCTTTGGCAAGCCTATGCCCATCAGCCTGAACGTATCCTTCTTCTGTCCATAACTCGATTAACTCATCCTTCCTGAAGATATAGTCCTTGGGAAACAAAGAACAGTAAGCAAAGCATGACTTTAAGTTTGCTGGAAGATTTTGATAGCTCAGTCTTAGAGCAGGTAAGATATCATAGCTGCTCTGAACTGAGTTCCACATCTGGCTTTGGAGAACATTTAGCCATTCAATATCATCTCTCTTATTAGCAAGAAGGCCTCCTAGAGACTTTACAGCCAGAGGGACACCTCCACATTTTTTTACGATCTTCATCCCAATGTCAACCAAGTTAGGATATGCATCTGGACTCTCTCCTGCAAAAACCTTCTGTAGAAATAATTTCATACAGTCATCATAAGGTAAACCCTTCAAATAATGAGGCATTGTTCCCATAACAGATGCTACTTTCTGATTTCTAGTGGTTACAAGAATTTTACTCCCTCTCGCTCCATATATGAATGGAAGACGTAAATTTTCCCACTCACTAGGGTTTTCGCTCCACATATCATCCAAAACAATTAAGAATTTTCGCTCTCTGTGCCCAGAAGCCTCTTCAATTAACAAGTTTCTCAGACATTGTTGGAGGGGATCTATTTCTGTTAAATCACAACTTTTTCCAGTAAGTGATTCAATGATTGCCCGTGTGAGCCGTTTCAAATCAAATTCCTCAGACACACACACCCACCCTCTAAGAGGAAAATTCCGCTGAACCGCCAAGCTGTTGTAAACAAGTTGAGCAAGGGTAGTCTTACCAAGACCTCCCATGGCAACTATGGGAATTACAGAGGGATGCATTCCACTGGTGTCATCTGATAATAGCCGTTTTATCAATTCACTTTTGTCATTTTCCCTCCCATAAATGAAAGATTTGTCTACCAAAGATGAACTTTATGGTCTCTCTCTGTTTTGGGTTGCTCTATTCCTCTCAAGCACCACCAGGTTGAAGTCTTGACCTTCTTTTCCAATCAGGTCCATACTCTTTCTTATATCCCTCATCCTATACCCGATTTCGTGCCTAAATCGGACTTTATTCAAACAGAAACATGAGGTAAAGTTGGCTACCTGTTTCACCGCACTTGATTCGGACCCCTTGCCCATTTTCTCTCTGACAGCTTCAATCGTGAACTCATCAACAATGTCCTCCGTATCATAAGCAACATCTCTGAGCTTTCGGAGCCAATCGTTCAGTAGCTGTGACGTCTCCTGCTTCTCCTCGGCATCAGCAAGAACTGATCGAATGGCTGACAGTGTACCCAGAAGTTTTTCTAGCTCCTCCTCAACACCCCATATCACTTTTATCTCCTCTTTCATTGCAGACGTTACGTTGTTAAGTACAACATCCAGGACTGGTTGTAACACTACAGCCATCATTTTTCTTTCTTCCGCAAAATGCTTGCTTTCGAAGAAGACAAGGTGATAATTGCTAAAAGACTTGATTTAGAGGGACTTTTAAATGGGTGTAGAGAGAAGTAGAAAAACACACGAAGCAATTTGGGCGAGGAAAACAAGAAGAGAATGTAGAAGAAGGAAGAGAGCTGCCTGTCCGAAGTCAACTCCGCCATTTTCATATCAGAAATCCCGAGTGAATCAGTGACCGACTGTTTTTTCCGCGTAGATGAACTTGCACATTCGCAGAAAATTGTAATAGAAGAGGACGGCCAAAAAAATAAGAAGCTGCCCGGCCGATTCATGGTCTTATTTGGTGGGTCTTGGGCTTAAGACATAGAGGTGAGAGTGTTACTGTGCCAACCCAGCCCGTTTAGTGTTGCAACGGGTTTCGTGGGGGTAAGAGTAGTTCGGAAGGTCTGTGATCGTTGGGACGGGAAGCAAGGGAAAGGACATGGCGCCGTCGAAGCTCCGTCGCCCGTTCAAACGGCCTGCGATATCGGACCAGGAGAAGCGCCGGGACCTTGCGCTTCTTCGTCAGGCGCAACACCGCCGGGACGCTCAGCATCATGCGCGAACCTTAGCCTCCTCTGTCATCTCTCTGCAGTCGCAGACCGATGAGCCGGAACCGGAAGTCGAGGAAGTACAGGAATCGTCTCCGTCGTCGTCTCGGGATTTGAACGTCGTTGATGCAGCCAAAATCAGAGGCCACGACGCTCGACGGTGGTTTGCTAGGCAGGTGATGCTACCGGAGTGGATGATCGACATCCCCCCTCGTCTTACTCACGATTGGTAAGAAATGTGAGGTTGTTATGCTGAAAGTTTATTTTTAGCTTATTGTTCATTTTCAATGCAACGAAATATTTGATTTTTTGTGGACTTATTGTGGTGTTTTCTTTCTTCTCAAGTGAGTAGGAGCTGTTTAAGATTTCCTATTCTCATTATCGCATAGTGACACAGTACTCCCGATTTAGAATTTGAACATGACATGGAATTCTTTTTCTAAACTATGCAGGTATGTTTTCCCAAGACCTGCTGGGAAACGGTGTTTTGTAGTTTCTTCGAATGGTACTACTGTGAGTAGGCTTAGGAACGGGTCAATATTACACTATTTTCCTTCTGCTTTACCAAATGGGGCAAGAACGAAAGACATCGCCGGGCCTGCTCACAATTTCTCTATCCTTGATTGCATTTTTCATGAGGTGAGCCTCTTTTTATCTGGCTATAGTTTTTAGTTTGTGCCATGCACCTTTGGTTGCTAGAATTTTTATTTTAATATTCAACTGATGCATTTATGGTGTCATTTTACAGCCAGATCAAACATACTATGTGATTGACATGGTATGCTGGAGAGGTTACTCTTTGTATGATTGCAGTGCTGAGTTCAGATTTTTTTGGTTGAATTCAAAGCTTTCTGAGACGGGTGCTTGTAATCCTCCTTCATTGTACCATAAGTACAGATTTAATGTGGTACCTATTTATGAATGTGATCAGATGGGTTTGCAAGCTGCTTATAGTGGTTCTGTGCCCTATGTGAGAGATGGGTTATTATTTTACAACAAGTAAGATAACTTTTCCTTAGTGCTACAACCAAGTCATTATCCCACTTGTAGCGCAAAGTTTGTATCATTATGTCTGTGAAAACTGAGAAAGAAAATTAGTATTCTTTTCTCTAATGGTACTTTCATTGTTTACTTCTTCAGGCAAGCACAGTATCAGACTGGTAATACCCCATTAGCGCTGGTATGGAAGGATGAAAACTGTAGCCAGTATGTTCTTGATACAGACAGTCAAGGACAAGTTCCTACTCAACAGCAGGTATCTCTTCCTACCAGTAGTTTTCATGACTTAGATAACCTACTTTTTGGAGTCTAAACATTTGCCTTACTAGACACTAAGCTGACTTAGATAACCTGCTTTTTGGAGTCTAAACATTTTTTTGTCAAAATGTTGAATTTTCCTATGTTACTGTGTTTCAAAGCAAGATGCCAGGAGGTAGAAATGTGGCAACAATGATTAAATATAAAATTTTTTATGCCATCTAGTTCTAACAGTGTAAAGTTCTAGAGAACAAGTCCATGTTCTTGAAATTAACAGAAATGCTACAGGCTGGGTTTATTCCAATTAGAAATATAAGATGAAGATGATGATGATTATAATGGTCATGAAAAAAAAATGTTGTTTTGGTTCCTCCACATCCTTTTCCCATTATTAAATTACCACGAATATACTATAGTGGTTTCCTTACCAAAGGTTCTATGGAAATGATCCAGGTTGTCTTGGAAATACAAGCTGATGGCAACTTAACAACATCAGATGATCCACCAGTTGTCTTTGGTTGTTTGGATGAGAATTTCATACAAAAGGTAAGATATCTTATTTAAAATTTTTGCCTTGTGTCAAAATGCTGATGACTTCCTTTCAGACATCAAGCCATATCATGTGGCTGTCATTTCCTTCTGCCTTGTATCAGCATACTTGACACATTCGTTTAATGGGGATAGTTATTTATCTTGCGTTTCTCATGTTGGATATGATGGATTAAATCTAAGTTGATTGTTTTGTTGCTGATATAGTTAATATCGAGGTGAATGTCAATTTTCCAACAGTGACTTCATGATATGGGACATCTATTTATTTGTTCAGTGAGCTTCAGTATATTTCTCCTATCTGTGCTTCATTAGATTCACTGAATATTATTTTTTTATTTATGTTTTTTGATGGGGTTACATAAGTGTAAGATTAAGTATGACGCTTGTGTAGATGTTTAGTCCATTCCTTTTCAGCATTCTTAATCTTTGACCTCATTCAAGTCCAGAGCACCATCGAACAATGAAAAACGTGATCCCCCTAAGAGACAGCACAAGCTGGGAGTAAAAGGAACGCAAAAACCATGGAACTGTTTTTAAAAACCTTGTGCTTATCGCTATTCAGTATGAGAGTTTGCAAATGCACTTATTCGTTAAACCCATCATTTTGTCTGTTAAAATAGCATTTCCATTGAGAAGTTAATACTACTTTTCATATCTAACTTTGTTCTCATTCATGAATTCTGTAATTGATTATATTTCATTACACAGTCAGGTCTACGATCCGGACACCTCCTACGCTTTGCAATTCATGATGCAGGCTTGAAAATTACTGATGGGAAATTTGAGAAAGCTGACATGCAGTACATTGGCAAGTCAAATCGTGCACGGGCTTTTGCTGATAGTTACTCTAAGGTTAGTGTCTTTGGAACTTTCGTTCTTTGATTGCTGACAGGTAAAGTTTGTTTTTATCCTAGTTTCCCTCATGGAATCATATTGTAAAATCATTACTTTTCAAAAAGAGAATCACCAAAATTATTTTTTGCAGGTTTTGTTCCAGTACATTGCCCGACATTCACCTCTGAAATTTGAGGATCTCATGGCATCTATTCTTTCTTCTCACGATCCAGAGAATGAAGTGTCTGATGTTGAGATGGCTGTGTGATGGTACTGATATTTACTTCGTGGGAGTTTCCTTCAAAGTCACCATGTTCCTGTTGGAGTTATAAAGAAACCTCCTTCCCTCCCTCTCTCATTCTCTGTGAGTGTAAATAACAATTTTTGTTTTCAGTCACTTGTATATTTTTGGGATTGGGCTCATTTACTATCCATCAGCAACGTAAACATTGCTTTGTGCTTCAAAATGTACACCTGGTTCATGATTTATCAAGCCGTAATCATTTGCAGGGATTCTTTATCAGTTCGAGAAAGACTGTAATGCAAAGTATTTATTTTTTGTTTCAACACTTACTAGGGTACAAATAGCCAGAGTTGTTGATTGCGTTCATTTCAATACACGAGCTGTTATAAGGTTCTAGGCTTGAGTCTTATCAGTGTTTTCCTCACGAACTCGAGAGTACTTTCAACCCGCAGAAGCTTGCCAATTACTGGAATGATTAGCAGAACAGAATTTCCCATATCGATTATGTTCAAGTTCAATTACAATAAGATGTTCCAATATTTGTTAACAGAAGATTCTACCATATGAATATGATGGTGCCAAGCTGATTATCATGTAGCCAGGGTAAAATCAAGAGCAAGAAAATAGGTAAACAAATAGAGGGCGATTGCCCACCTGTCTTCTTATAATTTACAGTACCCAGTCCTAGAAAAAAAAATGCAAAACTTCTCACATTATTCCAGACAGAAGAGTAACTTTTAAAGTGCCTCAACTAATAATCATTTGATTCAGAAATGTAGCATGCTCTGGAAAATACTCTAGTAGTTCATCTTTGGTTACCCAAACATGATCTTCACACTTCCCAATCTTTAATCTGTTGGTTCCAATGACTTGGGACTTAAAGAAAAACCTCTGAAATATAAAAGACAATAATGAGCCTCATGACTTGCCAACCTTTAGATATTTAAATTAGGAGAATTGTATTTAAAGACAATAATGAGCAGCTGCGAGATTATACCTTAAAGGGTGCAGTAGTTGGGGACTCTTCAGTTGGTTGGATCACCGTGTGGGCCATAGGAGCATTTCCAACAAAGTATGTATGAGAAAGGTCTCCAAGAACAGATTTCAGAGCGGATTCTGCACACTGAAAATTTAAGCAATCCGTGCTACACTTCAGTAAACCCCTTTCTTTTACCACGTTTCGAACAAAGGGAAAAGGCATGCATATTGTCAAAAGCAACAAAGTAAAGGACTTACCTTACGCATAGTCTCCTCACTCTCATAGACTTTCTCAGGGAAATGCCAGACAGATTTATCGGATGGGATCCCATAAGCATCACCTTTCAGCAGAAGATAAAGTCTTCTATCAAGTGCTCTCTGTAATGACCTAAAACAGTTCCAATTACTACATTAGGTGAGTAACATACAACTAAATGTTTCAGACTAGAATATTTTGGAGGCATTACTACTGTAAACAAAAACAATGTTCATAACTCAATTAAAAGAAAGTGAAACTACTTACTTCCTGTCATTAGTCTTGTCAGCTTCAGTGATTCGTGGAGCAGGTTCAAAATCGATTTGGTAGTCACCTTTTCCCCTATCACAAACAAAATGATAGAATGGAGCCCCAAGTTAGGATATTCAAGAGACCACACTGACTACATGTGAAATGAAAATATGGAGTATTCTTAAGACCAACTTATTCTGGGGTAAAGAAGTTAAACATAAAAGACGTAAGTACCACTGTGTTCTGTGGAAGGTTCAAACACAACAGAAGCACATTAAAATAATAAAATTGGTTTATTTAAGGATTGTGAAGGGTCTCAATAAAATTGGGCGTTAAGTTTCCAACATGGTATAAAGTGAAAACCCAGACAAAAGTTGGATTAGTATAGTGAAAGAATGATAAGAAAAAAGTGTCATTCCCTAAAAGAGTCACCTTCACAAAAATATAACTCCTAAAGGAAGCACCTAAGAAGAAAAGTCAAACAGAGAGCCAGTTGGCAAAGACAGAAGGATTCTTAAAAGCTTGTAACTAAATCAAATTTTCGTTGAATTTACTGGAAATATGCATAATAACCATACATTTTCTGCTTCTGGCTGCTCCTCATCCATCAAATCGTAATTTTCGATAAATTACTTTATTATTTTATATAAATCAGTTCAGCAATTCACTTTTACTTCTTATTTATTAATAAATATACATCTCCAAGCAAAATTTTATTACCATCTGAATAACGAAGTAGCCACTCTAACTGCATCAACAAGCTTTAAAAAAAAAAAACACAACCCGTAATCCATAATAAGAGCTCAAATATGGCAAATATCTAGAAACAGATGACCCTTGAAAAGATACTGAAAAATGACAACTTATATACATATCATAAAAGTAAATCAATCAAATGAAATCACCTTGCATCTGATTTTCCTAAAACTTCATCAGGGTACCTGCGCCTATATTGTTGCCTCCACCGTGACCTGAAGCAAGGAAATCAGAACTTTATAACATTTTATGGGTGCACGAAATACAATGAAAGTTTGTTGAAGAAATATCGATAATTACGAGAATTCATGAAAAGCATAAACCACAGGATCAAGTTTGGGGATGACAACTGGCAATCTCTCGAAAAGGACAGCAGCAACAAGCTTGTCTGTGGCAGATGTAGAATAACCTCGAGGCTTCAGGGATTGCAATAATGAAGAGGTAGATTTGTGCATTTCTTTATGTTGCTCCTAAGTCCTAAGACTCGTGAAGAAATTCAAAACTCTGCGCTTAACCGTGCAAGGAAGGCCCTCCTTTACAAGCTAAGAAAGCTAAAAGTGCAATGACATAACTATTTCAGTTTTCAATTTCACCATAATGTGAAAATAAGTTGATGCAAGAATGAGGGTTGAACAGATGCAATCCTGCTTTAAAACTGAACAATTAAATAATGTGTTTAACAACATAAAGTAACGCTTTTGACCAATCCCTAAACCTATAATCATATCTTGAGAAACCTCGAAACTGATAAGATCTTCAGGATCCAAGACTCATTATTTGACAACTCTGTCACTAATCAATGTCTAACTATGTGGAGTGAAAAAATAGGAGGTAAAATTGTAGAAGTATTGAAGGCCATGCACACTTTAAAATCATATATACAAAAGAAAGAAGCTAATAAAAGAGCAAAATATCCCATATGCAACAACTAGAGTCTTAGGATAAGAGATACTCATCCACAAAACATGGACCAAAAAATATCATCAGCTTGAGATGAATGTCTACTTCTAATCAACTACCTTCATTTCTCAATAAACCAGTACAAGTATAAATAGGTAGAACATTTGCCGCATAACCCAGCATATCTATAAACGGATTGGATAGTCGCCTAAAACCGAACAATGCCATCAATCAACAGTACGCGTCCATCAAATGACATTTGCAAACGTATTATAAAACTGCCGCCGGCATTAACACTCTGAAATATTATGGAAATTAAAAAAAAAAAAAAAAAGGAAAATGAAGACCTTAAATTTGTACAAAATGAAAAAGGATAAAAGCAGCTCGTTTGATTAAGACCCGTATGCCGTTCTCAGTGTACCCATTAAAGGAAGTGGAGAGTATCCATTTAACAATATCGGAGCCAACAACAATTATACATGTTCATGAAACTTGCTTAAAAAGGAAATGGGGTCGTACAAAATGGAAATGGTATTAGCTTTTGAAAAGAAACGCACCTGGAAGCCGGTGAAATACAAGGATTGTAAGGAGTTGAAGTTGAACGACGAAGCTCGCGGGCCACTTCTTCTTTTCTCTTAATTGCGCCTAAAAACCTTGACGTATAATTAGTACGCCCACTGAGTCACTATATAGAATAGTATATTTATGGATAAGCAGCGGAAAATAATTGTGTAAAAAGTTGCACCATATGACTGAAGATCGTCTAAGTAGACCATTGAGGCTTTTTTAATGATCAGATTTTCATTAGATTTTCTTATCTAAGTTTTAAATAGACCATTTTTTGGTATCTAAGTAGTCACAATACTTTTTTCAACTATCATTTACATAGTGGTTATCAAATCTAATAGTTTTTCTATTTCCGGCGATAATTAGAGTTAATTAAGTAGAACTTATAACGTTGTCATTTGTGGTGGTCCACGATTAAGAAAGGATAATTTTTAATGGAGGAGATTTCAAAGTACTATTTGATTGTGAATCGTAATGGTAACTTGATAGCTGTATAATCACAAAGTTGATTGTATTTCACTTAAGCTATTGTAGAAATTATGTATTAAGCATCATTGATTTCTCTCCGTGGTTTTTCTTGCAAATACACTCTTTTTACTTTTACTTGTATTTGGTAAGAGTATGGATGAGACTTAATATAAATACTCCTTATTTGGAATTGTACTACAAAGCTTGTGGCTTGAAATAGACTTGGCAATATAGCTATACAAAATTACTAAAACAATTATATTTATTTTAGCCATGATATAAATACTGTGGGTTTTTACTTTACATGGCGTGGCATTTACGTTGCAGCTTAGCAAGAAATAAATATGGAAATAAAATTTACAAGATTTTAATTTTTTAATAAAATATTATCAATCGAGCGGCGATATAAGTATTGCAACTTTTTTACTTCCAAGATTTTACATCTTACGTTGAAGTCCAAGTAGGAGATAAACTCGGTGATAAAATTTGCAAGATTTATTGTTTTTAATAAAATATTATCTACCTATTATTTGAGTAAACTTTAAACCCTAGATTTTTACTTACCTAAACTGCCAACTATGCAACCACGTCATGATGTAAATCCTGAAAGTAAAATCTAAAAATACTGATATTATTTTTCTTATCAACTTATTTTATGGTAAACCCTAAATCCTAGATTTTATCTTACCTAGACTGCCAACTATGCAGTCGGTACGTAAAATATCAAAGTAAAATCAATAAGTACTGATATCATTTTTCTAAAATTTTTTAATTTGAGCATATATTAAATTTAAAAAAAACATTAAATATTTATAAATTTATAATCGTCAAAATTATCACTCTTTTGAGTAAAGACTAAAGAGTGATCGGACCCATTCCTCGGGGTCTATGTTTGACCCTGTCCGGATGCGGCATAAGCCTATCGGTTCGGCGGATATCCGACCAGTTTCCCTCCCTTTCGCTTTTATTTAGTCCCCTAACTTTTGCTTCTCAGCCTGATGGGTTCAGCAAGGCCAGAGCTCGTTTGAACTCGCCGCTCCGCACCAAATCTTCTGCATTTTCATGGCGTCGGATCAACGCGCGGAGCCTGCTCCGATCAATTCCGAGCCCCTTGCGTTTGCAAACGACGAAGTGGCACATGCTGAAGATCCTCCATTCCCTACCGATGCGGAGGCTCAGGAATGGGAAGCGAAGGCTCAGTCGTGGCTCTCATCGATGCCGGTTGGACGGGATGTCATGGCCTGCGAGATAGACAGTTGGATCGATTCTGATCTCTCATCGGTCCCAGAGATACTAAAATCCTTGCCGCGATCTCAGCTCCATCGGCGCATTCAGTCTCTTCATAAGCTAATGCTTAATGCATCCCCCGAGGTCTGTCTCTCGAGGTCCTCATTTTGGTTCGTTACTTTTTAGCTTTCGTTAATGTGTTCTCGCACTCGACTCCTTTGGTCCCTTGTGCGGCTGGATTAACTACACATACGACTATATGAGACGGCTGATAAACCGTACCCCTGCTCCTGTTCGTTTGTCTTTCTTTTTACGAGACCGTGTGTTATTACGAGACTTTTTTTTTTATCTTCTTTTCCATAAAGTTGCTCTCAGCAGTAGTATTGCTTTGAATTTTTAGAAGTTCGAGTTGAAAAATAATGACACATCTTTTGAGTGGATTGTTGAATATTATCATAATTGCTGACAGTTGTTTTGGTGGTCGTAAATTTTGCGTGCTTCATAGTACATGTAATTCTTCTTTGTATTTGAAATGACAAAATGGATATATATATATATATATATATATATATATATATAGCAAATCTGCATCTAGCACGTGGCTTATTCTGGATAGCGTTACTTGTGGGAAGAGGCCTTGTCCGTTGGTCACAACATCACCTAAATGTGCATGTCTTGATATTTATTCTAGCTGAAATGAGAAGTACTAATGAATCATATTCTGAAATCTGAACTTCTAAACATGAAATGCGCTCTTCTGTATGATGCCTATATCAGGGGGGAGGGAGATGACTTGTTAGTATGGGAGAGAAATTCACTGGTTGAATCATTGTTTTGTTTAATATATCATCTGGCTATACATTTTCAAATTAACTGATAGCCTTCGAGCAGGGCTATAATTTGGTTCTAAGCTGGCATGGCAATTCCTTTGTACTCTTGTTACATAGTAATACATTTCCACCAGCGTGCTCTACAAGGTAAGATTTTCACTATTGACCAGTACTTGAATAGAATAGATTCTTGAAGTCCGAACTCTACATGCTTCATAGGAGGGAGCATGAAACAGTTTATGGTATGAGTGAAGGGTCACCTGGGAATTAGCTGAATCCGCTCTGAAGTGTGACTCTCATCCGAAACACATGAAAGGTAGGAGACAACTGAAGAGAAAAAGAGTAAGGCGGTTTGGTGTGACTGACTGGGCAAGCCGGGGATCGTGATATTTTACTTGTCAGAGAATTTTGAGGGGTGTATCAGCTTGATCACTGGATTCTTTGCATGGAACTAATGATCTGATGTTTTGAATTTCCTATTACGCTTTAGTTTTTTGTTGTTTCTTAAGATTGATAATCTGAAACTATATAAGAGACACATTTTTAGAAAAGAAAAGAAATGAAATGATAATTTAATCCATAAGTTGGCAACATCAAATTATTGCAATTTGGACCAGCAACCCTTCAAGCTGGTTGTGGAGTATGAGGAGCCATACATTATTGGAAATCATCGGTGTCTTCAACTTCCATTCTTTAGGATCAAGTGGGAAGCTCCAGCTTCTTATTCTCTGAAATGGCCACCTGATGACACTTCTAGGTTAGATCACTCTGGACCTCCCAACTTAAAAGACCCCCGTCCCAAAGCTGCACAGCTTATATCCCTCCATTACTGTTGACTTCATCTCTCTGTCTCGTTCTTAGTACCATCACTTTATCCTCTTTACTCAACAAATTGAAATATAGCTAAATCTTTTTTGTTTGAAAGTAAATATAGCTAAATCTTTTGTAAGTTAATTATCTCATCATCTACTGATGTGTTACGGGACTGTGCCATTCCCCCAGGTTCAAATATAGTCTTCTTAAACCTTGAATACTGCCCCCATCTCTAGGGCACGAATAAGAAGATGGCAAAACAACCACCAAAATTGGTGTCTTGAGGGTGTGCATTCTGCTCTAGGGGAATGTGATATGACTATGAAATTTTGGACCTGCTGTAACCCAATAGGGGAACAGGGGATTGTGCATTAGAGCTTTTGCTTCGAGGAAAATCTAAGAGAAGTATAAAACTACCTTTTGAAATGTTTGTAGAGAGGGATGTAAATGAGTAACGGATGGAACAGGTACCGCCTTTAAATGAGATATGGATGATGTGATGGAAACATTCACCATGTACAATCTACTTCTTTGCTGGTTGTTACCTAATGGTATTAGATAAGGGCCCTCCTCGATTATCTTAAGATTTATTTCGTAGAATATCATTGAGTCTCTTCATGTGGGAATTTATTGGCTGTCCTTAGCTGGGTCTAGATAAAATATTTCCTCTAAACTTTTTCATCTGCTCGATGAAATTGATGATGGAAAGAAAGAGGTGTATTTAATTATGTAGTTTGTTTCATTAGGGTTTGCTATGTGATTAAGTATTCTGTAGTTTGTCAGGAATCTCTTCAATTGTCTTTATAGTTCTAGGGGCAATTGTATCCTTGTAATTGAGTCGGTTAGGTCAGATTGGCAATCAAGGGTGCTTTTAACTAATACTCTGCTATTAATAAAAGAAGGAAGAGAGGGAGAGAATTTGGGTTGTGTGAAGAAGAAATATACTTTCACGTGGTGGACAGGATCATATAAATGTAGGATGTTGACTCTTTAGCTTGTAGGATATTGACGTTTTATGTGATAGAGACCAGAGGAACCTCCATTCCATTAACTAGATAAAAAGAGATAAAACAAGATAGGGAAGTTGAATTGAGCAGACTGCTTCTACAGCTACTGCTGCCTTTTTTTAGAGCAGATGCTTTTTCATACCTTTTTTATACTTCATCCCACTTACAAGCCCACACACATGGCTCTGTCTTACAGGATTCTATGATCCCATCCCACCCATCTACTACAAATTTATTCCCATGTGTTATGGCTACTTGGCATCCTAAATATTCCAGGAGTATGGTTGCAGATCTGTCATATGTCCTTGTGGACCCGCTGTAATTTCATCTCTAACATTCTGCATATAGTGTTCATCTCTGGCCTTAATGAAATTCGCTCTTTCTCAATAAAGAAAGAAATATTAGGATAATGGTTGCTGAGTTGCTAAAACTATTTAGGCTCTTACGAATATTAGAACTTCTATTTTTGATAATTTTTTGTAAGGAAATCTTTAAATTAGAATGATGCTGCATAGTAATACTGCCCTTCATATTGATTATCTTTTTGTGTAATAATTCTGGCTTGAGAAACTATCAACTTACTATATTAAGCAAAAGTTTTTTCGTGCAGATTAAAAACAGTAACCAAGATGATCCACCACGGCCTCGTTTTGTACGAACAGATCAATGGATACCTGTGTATGCTTGGTTGGAATCATTGGATGCAAAAGAGGTTGTTAAATCTAAAGATATATCTGAATGGCTTTCAGAGAATCCTAAAGTCAAAGAGCAGTTATACGCGAGGCATTCTCGTTACCATTTGATGCACTACATCCAGAAATTGCATTTAAAGATGTTGAGGAAACGGGAGAAGATGAAGAAGGTATCTATAGGCTCTTACTTCTTGATTACTATATGCCCTTTTCAGGTCATCTCAATTTTCTTGTAATGCCATTATTCCATTTGCAGTTACATGCACTATTTAAGAGTTTTGATCCTCTTTTCTCTCTGCCTGTCTCTCTTTCTCACCCACTCTCTCCCTTACTGAAATAGGGCAGCCAACCCATTCAACCCTCCATAGCAATAACAAGTCTTCCAATAAGAATTGTTAATAATGAAGAAGTGACCGCTGAAGACCCCATTGCTGGTAATATTCCTTTCATTAACTACTTAAGGCCCTCTTTATGCTGTAATTTCCTTTATTGATTTTCAACTATCATCATTGAATGTAGATGAGTAAGCTTTTTCCCCCTCTTTTCTTTAGGCAAGTTTTCAAGTGACTTATCAAAAGACAATGAGATGTATTCTTCTAGAAAAAATGAAGCCCGTCTTCGATATGAGCTGTAAGTGATAAGCTAACACTAGTCCTAATAGTTTTACTAGCTTCTTTAGAGTTGTATGCATATTTATTTCTGTTCTCTATCTTATTTGCAGTTTTACAGAGTTGCAAGACCAGTTGGGTGCCCTCCTTGCAAGGCATAGAAATGTGAATAGGTTGAGAGAATCAAGTTTACCGGCCTTGTCCTCTCTGCAGTCTGCTGAAAACACTGGCAATCAGGTCCTTGTTACTGTCAAAGAGGAAGGAAATATCAATACTACCACTGAATCTACATCACCTTTGGATTCAAACAGTGACAAGAAAAGAAAGAGGATTGATGAAGTAGTAACTCCAGCATGGTCTTGTTCTGAAGCATCAGCTGGTACGCAGCTTCCCTCGTTGGATGCAATTTGTGATGCATCTCAATCCGTATAAACTGGGTCCATCCATGTTAGTAGTTCTCCAAGTTTATACTTGTGACAGCTAATGTTGTATCTTGCATATGTTCTTTTGGAGATGCCTTTGTGGCTTTGAAATGTTTAAAATCTAAATTTTGTATATGCAGACAAAGCACTGGGAATGTGCCTCTTTTTTTAATGGGGAATGTTTTGAATTACCATGAGCACCAATTACTGAAATAATTTTTCTTTTTTTATTTTTTATGGCTTCTGTTTTTATCCTCCTTCCTCCTCCCTCCCTCCTCTCTCTCTCTCTCTCTCTCTCTCTCTCTCTCTCTCTCTCTCTCCCCTTGAGCAGATGTAATTTTTTTTTTATCTCAAACTTCATAAATATTTGCTTATTTTGCAATTCTGCTCTTGGCTATGTTAGAGTTCCCAAGGAACTTTTTTAAATTTCACATGGATCTAACTGTAAGTTTAAATTGTATTTTATTCTTTTGAAAGGGCATTTTGTCCCTTTTTATGCTCTTGCTATACTTAACTAAAAAAGAAAGAACTTGGACATCAATTTGGTCAACTAACCGATGCACTTTTATTTGTTGTTGATAACTACTGCCTTCTTTGTTGTTTGACCGGCTTATTCTGAAAACACTATCTTTTTTTTTTCTGCTTTTCTTAAGCCATTGATATTGAACGAATTAATATTGTATTCATTGGGAAGTCTATCTGTGTTTTTGTAGCTCCTTTGAGAGCCTGTACGTGTGTGTCGGGAAAAACGCCACATTACCTATGAAGTGCATATAACGTGGTGGTTTGGGTCTTTTAACTCAACAGCGAGTCTTTATTATTCAGGATGATGTAGTTGATGCTGCCTCAAATTATAGAGTTCTTAAGTAATTAGTTTATCCAAATTTTGCCAGGATTTATCATCTACTTCAAAAAAAAAAAAATTGTCAAGTCTGTAGTCAATTTTTGAGTTGCTTTAGTTCGTCTCCCTGAAATGTTGTTTTGAAATTTGATTGCTATTTAAAGAAGAAGAAACCAGCCAGAGACGGTTTTCCAGGTCACATTGACATCTTGTACAGATTGAATATTTTTATAGGTGAATCAGTCTTCATATTTAGGTTGGAACTCTCAATAAGAACTGTGGTGTTATCTTGACCGGCACATGAAACAATAAAGTACATATTTTCATGGGAGTTAAGGTGTTAGGTTTTAGAAGTTCGCTTTCTGAATTATAATTAAGAATAATGCTATGCCCGTTCACGAGGGTACACGTTCAGGTACCCCTATGACGTGGATGCATAGCTGTTGCCTCGATTTCTGGACTGGAAATCAATTACAAAGCGACAGCTATGCATCCATGTCAGAGGGGTATTGGTGAGAAATTATGAATAATCAGTTATGGGCTTCATTTGTCAGTTTAAGCAGAGGGTACTAGAGATATTGGCAGGTCTACATTCATTCAGTTATTTAAGAGTTTTATAAGTTTTCATTAGAGAAAGGCAGTTTCAATCCTGCCAATCTTGTCTGCACTAATCATTGTCCTCTTTCCAAAAGTCTCTTTATCTGCTAGACTGCCACTTCATTGAATTGCGACATCAACCTTATCTGTATTTGTCATTACAATTAAAGAAATATCTAAAGATAGGTTTTAAACATAAAGCATAGAGATAGGAAACAAATGTAGATTTAGAAAAAAGTTAGATAGGAAAAAATATTTGTAACCACAACACGGGGTACTGTTATCAATCATAATTACGTTCTGTGCTCATACTCACGATCATGACTACATTTTGTCAACATGATTAAAATAAACTAATCTTTATGATGATTGCTTAGGTAGTGTTATTACTCAAAATATTTTTTATTCTCAAAAAGAACTTAGATTTGAGTGTTGAGCCTTGTTTTGGGCAATATTTATCTTTCATCCTTTTGCTATTATGTTGTTTCAGTAGGATCCCAGTTAATCTCTATGAAAGCACAAGCAAATCCTTTTTGCCACACCTAGAAATTCTTGTTGTTTAGATTGAGCCCAGTTCCATCACAAAATGACTAGTCAATTTAGGTGGCATATTTGCCCAACCTTATAGCTTGATATCATTGCTTAACTTTTTGCAATGTGGAACTTTTCCCACTTTAACACTCCTCTTCACGTCCAGACTAGACTTACACATCACAGGCCTGAGACGTGAACAAATTGGGTTTCATCTTCTGAAGCCTACAAATAAATTAGGTCTCACCTTCGGGAGCCCATAAACAAATTAGTTCTAGCCCACAAACAAACAAGGGAGATAACTGGGTCTGGCCTATGCATACAACGTGACTCTGATACTATGTTAAGAATAAGCCCAGTTCTATCCCAAAATGACTAGCCAATTTAGGAGCCCTATTGCCAACCTTATAATTCGATATCATTACATAATTTAGGAGGCCTATTACCCACTTTAACACTTGTAATTATGGAGATATTTCTGCCCAACCTGTAGCTGTAATCACTAATAGGAAAGTGCAAGTATATCCATGATTGTGTTTGTTGGGAGATACGTTTGGATTTTTATGGGAGAACTACCAGAACAATTAAAAGTTATTTAACTGTGCTTTATGCTACTAATATTCCAAGAGTTCAACGTCTTAAACCTTTGGTCTTATCCTCAGACAGGCCTAGTTTTTAACTGGAAGATACTTTTAGCTTCTAACATGATGAACACCTTTTGGGGGAGAGCCCTAGCTCCATACCATTACTTCAGACTTTGACAACTGGATTAGACAATTATCCTTACCAATTTCTTTGGTATTATATGTGCTGAGCTGTTGTCCCTGATTATATAACTGGTGAGACTAATTTATTCTCTTTTTACCTTCCGAGTTCCATTAATCCTGAGTGGAGAAGAACCTTGATTATAAACAAAAGCATATTGGATCTACTCTAGACATGCTTGTGTTTGGGATGTCGAAGTCCTTTTCTTTTCTTTCCTTATTAATTGCGTGCAAATTAGTACAAGAAGAGTAGCAATTGATGTGGAAGTTGCATAAGACAGGCTGGTGTGACATTCTATATGACTGAAGTACCTTGTTCTTCATCTCTTTTTCCAAAGTTTCCTATCCACCCAATAGTGGGATGTATTGGACCTGCTCTTATGGTAACTTCTACTGGTTGCCAAATACACAAAAAATGCTACATTAATGAGTATTGCAGTCCAGATATTATTAGTGTTTTCTATACAAATTGTATGAAGTTTACTTTGACCTTTTTATAATAATTATAGCTTAATTTCAATTAAGGTGGAAATGCAGCATTATGTTTGTAATGAGTTTTTGGGTCGTTTAATCATAGTACACAAACCTCAGCTCCTCAAATGGAAATTTCTGTTGATATTTAGAGAAATTTTCTCTATTGCTATGTATTCTTAATATGAGTGGATATGTATTCCTAGATCTGCCAACTCTGTTGCAGACACTTTAGCTAGTGTAGGAGTTGGCCTTCACAGAATCTTGAGGCTTTCACCCCATTGGTACCATGATGTTATTTGAGCAATAAAATGAAAGCACTTTCCTTAAAAAAAAAAGTGTTAAAGCTGTTTCGTAGTTCATAGGATGCAACTGCTAAGTGTGTTATTCTGGAGGTTGAAGGTTTTGAAGGTTGCATGTTCATATTGAGGATTTAGAATCAAATCTGGCCTGAACATGCGTACACTCCTTTGAGGAGGTGAGTTGATTGTTCAAGGATTGGTTTGTTATGCAATTGAATTTTGGAAAAAAGCCCTGGTTTTAGTTTGTTCTATCTGAGAGTTTCCTAAAACTGAGAGCATCTTTTGACTAGTAGGAGTGTGTATTTCTCATTTTCAGGCCTTGAAGGCCTTTGTAGGGCATGGCATAATCTATTTAATCAGTCTTTTTAAGTGATTAAGATAACCTTTTTGGATCCTACAACTAGACTGGAAATGGTTTTACTCTTCTTATGTTAGATCTTAACTGAAACAGTCATGTTGTGCCATTGTCACGTTGTGTGTCGATAATGTGGCCATTGTCATGTTGTGCCATTGTCATTGCTTCTTCTTCTTCTTCTTCTTCTTCTTCTTCTTCTTCTTCTTCTTCTTCTTCTTCTTCTTCTGGTCCTTTATGACACATGTTTATCTGATGATAATTTGCTCAAAATAATGAAAAACAACATCAGCAGGCGCCAGAAATTCCTCAATTAATGCTTCTATATGTGGCTTTTCATCTGTTTTTTTTTTTTTTAAATTTTCATTTTGTGCATAATGTCTTTCTTTCAGACGACCTACTACCTTTGAGTTTATGCTGCGAAGACACTAAGAAGCAATCTGTTTGGAAAGCAAAAAGTGGATCATTTATTAAAGACTATAGGCAGAACATATACATGTGTTTGGAGGGGCGAGAAAGGGGTTTTAGCTGGCCTGTGGCCTGCTCGCGTGGAAGTTATGCAGGAAGGCATCAAGAGAAGTGGATTCCGTTTCTCCAAGGCATGACTCTACTCCTTCCATCTCTGTCTTGCATTTCTGGTGTTTTAATTGTTACTAGGAACTAATGGCTGCGAATAGATGTGAGTGTATATAATCAATATAGAATGTTAAGTAGACAAGGCTCTGGTCATGATGATGGTGGTTGCTTCTTGTTATGTGAACTGAATTAGGGCTGATTTGGACCCATTTAAAAAGGGAATTCTAATGTTATATGTCTTATGTATACACGGGTGCTTTCTCCTCTTTCCTGTGGCTGTGATATGTTATATTTTATGTTTTAGAAAAGATAGCTGGAAAGGCTATAAGACTTTTGAAAGAGAAAACATGGGTGTTGAACTTATATCTGTTTTTTGGCAGGATGGAAATCGCTAGGCAGACGGTTCTTGGGACCTGGGGTGTATCTTGAATGTAAAAGTTGCTTGTCCTGGATACCTACCTGGTGTGCTTATACATCAAGTGTTGCTATTGCACAACCTTTTGGTGGTCCCGAAGTATGTCATATTTTGGCATCTGCTGATGCCATTGGTGTTAAATTGCATATTTACCCTTTTTCTTATTCCACTGTGGAAGTCTCTAGCTGGCAAATACTAGCCTGTGCTGTGTAACAACTTGAAGTGAACATGCCAAGCAGATGTCCAGTATGTTCTCCTCATGAGGAAGCTAATCATGCTGATGGAGATGTCATAGAATTGCAACGATAGTTTTTATCTGGTTGTAAGTGATAGAGCATAGTAGGAAAGATAGAAACCACCTGCTAATTTTATTCTTGATGTAAAAAGAACATGCAGAAGTTTTCTGCTGGTGAAGATGGCTTTTGTATATGAAAGCAAGTGAAACAACATTAGTGTATCACTAGTTTTAATCTTAATAAAAGCTTTATCATTTAAAAAAAATAAAAAAAGCAAGTGAAACAGGTGGTAGTTTTTCATTCTCATGGATGAGAGAACAAAAATGCTGGATACACCATGATTTGTTTTGATGTAGCACTCTAGAGGCAATGTTGGTTACTTGATGGAGGGGCTTCCTCTAGTATGTGGGATTACTAAATCTGCTTCATCTACCTTGTCTTCTCGATCCCTTTCTTTTTTATATGAAATGTAGAATGTGGGAGCATTTCTGGGAGATTGATAAGATTGATGAAACTGGGCGTGAAGTATTCAAACTACTGGAGCTAACCATGTTTTGGCTTGAGTTTGTTGTCATCAAGTAAATCTGGCAAATTAGTTAACATCTGCTAAAAAAGATACCACGTGTCTTCCTTTTGTCTAAATTGAGACATAGCTTGCATATGTGCTTTTCCTGAACTTATTTATTGTTTCACTTTTATTTAATTGTATTTGTTTAAAGTTGTATGCTTTGAGGAGGAAGAGAGGGAGAGGAAAGAGGAAAGAGAACAGAGAGCAAAAGTGTGTTAGACACATTGATTTGAGGAGGGGTTGAATTTGACCCCTAAATTCCTTTGTTTACTTAAGTTAAACCAAAGTTTGCATATATGCTCTTGTATAAATTTATGCTGTTAAATAGGCTAAAACAGTACCAAAAGTGTGAAAATTGAATCCTAGTGACACTTTCTAACTGCCTATGACATAACCAACACAGTGCAAGCGCCTAGAAAGGGTAAAATGACCAATATACTCCTGCCCTTCAATGCTCGTCCTGAGATGAAGAACAACAAAGTCAAGGTTGGAACATAAGTTAGTAAACTAACGTTTCAGAAGAGCCTTAGTAAAATATTAGCGATTTTGTTCAGTGGTACAAACATGAGGTATGGTAGTCTTCCCACTCAGAAATAGCATCCAGAATAAAGCAACAATCAACTCCAATGTGCTTAGTCCATTCATGTAATACTGGATTATTTACTTTAAGAATAGCTGCGGAATTATTACACTTTACTTCCATAGGTTTGTCAATACCCAAACTAAACTGATCCTCTCAAAGTAAGTTAGCTAATAGTATGTCTGATATCTATATTCAACCTCAATACAGGATTTGGCCACCATTTTTTGTATCTTACTTTTCCCCATAAGGCTTTCACCAATAAATATGCAATAGTCTGTAGCTTCCTGATTAACCTTGAATCTTACATAGTAGGCATCTACATATCCCTCAACAATCAAATGGTCAAGAGGTTCAAATCTGAGGCCTTTATTAGGAACACCCGTGAGTTATTTTAGTATTTTCTATGTAGCTTTAGGGTGCACCCTGCTAGGACCATATATAAATAGGGGTGGTAGCGGGGTGGGTTAATCGGGGAATCCGCCCCACCCCGACCTGTTTAAGGCAGATATGAGGTTGTCAGTTTACCTCCTGGGGAGGAGATGGGCTTTTCACTTGAATACCCGTCGGGGTTCTTATTAGGGATTGGTTTAACCCTCAAAAAGGGACACGACTCAGTATATACTTGTAAAAAGAAAAATGAAAAGGGGGTAAAAGAGAGAATATGCTTTAGCCCCTAAAATATCGGGTTGGGTACCCCCAGTGACAGGGCTGATTTTCTTGGGGATGGGACGGGTGTTGAAACCTCCAAAGTTGGGGATGGAGTTGAACATTCAACCCTCTTTCAGTGGGGACAGGTTCATGGGGAATGTCTCGGAAACCCTTGTGGGGACAGGGGCCCTCCTTATACTTTGTAAGTTTGTTCTTGGCCTTTGTGAAATTTTGTCTTTTCTAAAAAGAAAAAGATAGTAGCGGAAGTCATTTACCCAAAGATATGGCAGTAAAAAAAAATCTGTCTTAAATCACCAGCACAGAGAGGGGGGGAAGGAGGGAGGGATACACATATTCTTTTGTTAAAACTGAAAGATTTATGTGTATGCCCTTGCATGATGTTACACTGCTAAGTAAGATAAAACAATACCACAAAGTGTTTAATTACTTCATTCCTAGGGACGCTGTCTAACTGTATATGAAATAATCATTAGTTAAGTACTTAAAAAGAGGTAAAATGACCAAATATACTGTTGTCCTTCAACAGCTTGTTTAAAGGGGAATAATTGTAGTTCAATTGAAACTACGTTATTAATAAATGGGCCTCCAGTTTCTCATCTTGATGGCCACCCTCTTTGAGCGCTTTGGTTTCTATTCTCCTTTATCTTCTTTCTTTTCTTCTCATTTCCTTTCTAATCTTTTTATGATCCCATACATATAAATCTATACATTATGAAGCCTGAGCTATATTTTAGTTTGCACATACAACTGGTTAAATCAGAAAGGTGACAATAGGTATTCTCGCCTTTGTGCTTAGTGGAGAAATGTGTTATCTAGCTTTAATTGAACCGTGTGAGTAAATCACATGGAAGAAATGTTTCTCAAGCTTATTTCTTATCGAATAAAAAGTTAATCTCCATTTCCAAAAAGATAATCACGATAATGTAGAGTAGATTTAACATTTGAATGTCTTCTATTGCTTGTCATCCTGATTCTCTCCTCTTTTATCTGGCTTGCGGCTATCTACTATGATGGTAGAGTTTACTACTGACTTCTAAAACTCTTTGGTCTAGGGTTTGATGATGTGTGAAATTCATTGTTGTTGGCAAACCTAATATGAGCTTTTCCTTTTGTTGTTCTTAGGTTGATCTTTTAACTGTTTGGTTGACTTGCAGCAAGGTGTTCAAAAAGTTCTTGATATAAGGTTCCATCCGGAGGGGCTAGCTCAACTGGTTTGTAGTTCCAACGAGGTCAGTTTTGACTGCTGATCTCTGTGATGCTCTTATTCTTATAAATGAGTATGATACTATCTTGAATGCTATTTTTACAATTATAAAGTAATGTAAGTTTCTGGTTCAGGGACCAAATGAACTGTTGCTATACAATCTTCTCACTGGAAGAGCATCTGAACTTGCTGGTCACAATTGTCAGGTATTCATGTGTGGGCATGTTGAACTAATAGCTTTGTCATTTATAATTAAGCTTCCTGAAATTTTAAAACTTTTAAGAACGAGTAGTGAATTTTGGTTCTGTCATCCATGGTCTGGTCTGCTAGTATTAGGTATAACTATCTGATAAGCCTTATTTGAACTGTTATGTTGGTCTGTAATAACTTTTCAGCTTTAAGCAACCATTGACTTTGTAACATTTGTAATGCCTTTTGATTAATTAATAAAGTCTGTGCCATTTCCAAAAAAAAAAAAAGAAGTATTGGTCTGTAATGACGTGCCTTTTTTTCCTGAAAGCAAAATGTATCACGTGGCCATTGTAAATGAGTAGGAGCTGAAGAAAAAAAATTTGGTTATTTTTAGCCATGATCTGCTGTTTACTGTTGTAATATTTTGGTACACTGATATCATTCATCTATCTTATGATCTCTCATGTTTGCCTGTAATTGGTATTATCTTATGTTTCTGAATATTTAACTCTGTACATGAATGCATATGGTTCCACATATATCTTGCCACTACAGCCTCTCCAACTTGTCCTTGTGGGCTAAGTTTATATAATTTTTAGAAATGATGTAAATATTCATTAAGTAAACGGGGGAGGTCCAAAGGCTTTCGAAAGATGGAAATAGAGGACAAGCTACAAGAGAGAAAGGATAATGAAAGGACAATGTTGAGTGTTATGCTAAAGCCTTGTTGATAGGGATTCCAGATGAATGAATTGTGTAACAGATTAACCTTCAAGCCAATTGTCACCACCTGAGTTTTCTTCAAATGCCTTTTGCCTTCCTCCAATTTATCCTCTATGATGAGTGTCTTAACATGGGAATTCACTATTCATGGCTTTTATCATAATTTGTTTTTCAAACTTTTTTTAGCAAAAAAAATGAGGCTGCCGACTATCTTGCTCCCTGTGTCACACTTTGATGTTGTAGTGGCTGCACGGGCTATAGTTGCCAATCATCATGATCTAACCTGTCATTAATTGGTGCAGCCACTAGACTACTTCCGTAGATCAGTACTTTCAGATAGCAAATTAACTGTTAAATTGTTTATTGTGACAATCTGTAAATGCATATTAATTATTGGGTCAAGATTTGGTTTATATATTCCTATATGCTAACAACAAACACAGAGACAAATGTTTTGTTTTATACGATTCATTTTCTAAGTGTCATTTACTTGGAGGATTTTTTGGAGCTAAAGAATTCCGTTTTTGTGGGTAATGGACAGGTACAAGCAGTTGAATATGCAGTTAAGGGTGCCAGTGTTGTATCTTGTGGTGGTAACATTGTGAAGGTTGTTGTTATTTATTTCGTCTTATACTTGCAAGTTGCAATTCGTAGTGTGTTAAGAATGAAAGCATTTCTGGCGTCAATTATACTCAATTTAATGAACTCATTTGGTGTTTTAAGTAGGTATGGGACTCTGCAACAGGTTCCTGCCTTTATACTCTTGGGGCGACAAGTAGTGGTCAGGCTTCCTTTGGACACACGAAGAAAATAAATGCAATGAGTGTTAACCATTGGCAGTCATGTATGTTGTATTTACTGGCATGCCACATGCCTTGTTTTTCCTTTGCTTAATCGATTTCTTCTATTTATTTATTTTTTGGAAAATGTTGAAACTTTTGTTAAAGGTAAAGCTAGTGATACAGTAGTGTTACAGTAATGCTATAAGCATAAAGATACAAGGCCAATGCCTCTTTTTGAGTGCGAAACACATCACACTATATCTGCAATGCAGTGAGAAGCCATAAATGTTGCTCTTGGTATTTCTGACTTTGCTAACTTATCTGCGACTGAATTGGCTGAATGAGGTACATTTAGCCAGGCAATCCTCCATTCTCTTGTTAGATCTGCCCCCTCATCAAATATACCTTTTAAAGACCATGGGCCAGAACCCTCTTCTTTTTTTTTTAATCTTTAATATTTTACTGTGAGGAAAATTCATTGATGTAGAGAGGAGCTGGTTTGGTTGGAGAGGTATTACAATATTGACTTGTAATGACAAAGATTGAAGAAAGACTTAGGGCTCAGAAGAAGGGTTCCAAAGAAAGGAGAAGGGGAAGAAGAAGAGAAAAAGAGAGGAGAAAAATAAGAGATTAGATATTCTGTAATTCTGGCCTAATTGGTCTAGAGGTGGAGACTTCTTATTCATAATAATCCAAAAGATACATAATTGCATATTAGTCCATTCCAACATGGACTACAAAAAAATTATTGTCAACTAATAATAATAAATAAACCCCTAATCTTGGATAACCTAGGACTGGCTGGAATAGGAGGAATCTTTAGGGACCACAATGGAAACACCGCACTTTCCTTCTCTGGCCCCCTCCCACAAGCTGACTCGGTAGAAGCTGAAATTATAGCCTTACTACATGGTTTAAGGCTATTCAGAGAGAGGTTACGTGGTGTTTTGGAAATAGAAGGAGATTGCTCAAATGTGATCAATTGGTGCGAGTGTTTATCCTCCCCTCCTTGGAGGTTGGCAGTCTACTTTTGAGAAATTTGGAGGCTGGAAATCTGGCCGCCATTTAGTTGGTGGAGATGAATGTGGCTGGTGTATGGACATTTATTAGAGAAGAGGACGATAGCAACCGAGTCCTCTGTAGTCCATCCAAAGTGGTATACCCTATAGCTCTTTACAGCCATACTTGCAAGTAGTGTCAACAGGAAAAATAAAATTCTGATCACCAACAAACTCCATATTTGTCTTTTGCCAAACCAATCTTTTCGAATAGCAGCACTTTTAACAGCTGCAAGTACAACCAATCACCAAGTCATAAAGACCACATAAAGAAGCATACTGACAACAACCTATGTGGGCTAATTCTCCCTAATTGATGTTATTATGTTTGGATTTCAATTCTTATCTTTCGTTTTATGCTTGGGTTTGGTTCTTCTTATATCGTCTCCATTATCTTCTTCAAAAGAATGTTATCTCCATTACACTCATTCAGTGTGCGGAAGGCAAATTTTTGTTATTTTATTTTAATATTTTCGAACAAGAGATGACTTTATCAGGCACTGCTTGGACGTCTATTTGTGACAAACTAATGAGAGATATAGGCATAACTACATTGGTATTGTATAATGCTATTATCAGACTTGCCATTTCTCACTGTTATCTTTGTGAACCTCTCTTTTTAATCACGTACTGTCAGGATAGTGGTTAATGAAGCAACCTGGATTTTTTATTTTATTTTATTTTTTGGTGGGTGGGTGGGGTGAGGGCAAATGATCCTGGAGAGGTGTTAATGGAGGAAGAATCCTAATCGTTTCTGATTGTTTGTATTTATAGGGCTTGCGGTGACTAGTGGTGGGGAAGGAGATGGAAAACTTCTCCTCTGGAATGTTTTGATGGGAGAATTGGCTGCTGATCTGAATATTAACGAAAGGTTCATATCCATTATTTGCTCCTTAATGTTTGGATTCTTGATATTTCTCTTTTATCGTTATTGCTTGCTGAGGCATACCTTGTTGGCTGTGTAAAGGTTTGAACTTTTAAGGAGAGAGGGAGGGAGGGAGAGTTTTTCTTTCTTATCCTTGTGATTTGTTCTCTCTTTGCTATTTTCTTATTAGCTTTAGAAACCCACCCTACATTGTCCATCGAGTTTAACCCATTTAATTTGACATCCAGATTTAGTTTTCTTGGTTGTTGCTAAAATCTAGGTTACCTACCCTCTAGAGGAAGTCCTACAAATTATTCCTTAACCTACACATAGTGTAGTCTCACTGAGCCAACTTACAGATGTTTGTTAAAACTTCTTACTTAAAACAATAATATGATAAAAGGGAGGCAAGCTCTTTTTATCTCTTGGAAGTCAATGAAGGCCTTTACTATCTTACAAAAGAGAGTTCTAAAGTTTCACAATGTCTATAAAAAGGAAAAATAGTAGTGTCTGTGAGAGTAAAAATATACCTTATAAATTGAGGCTTTGCATTTTTGCTTTTGAATTAATTATGGTGTGGCTGTTTTCTTATAAATTGGGAATAGGGCCAAAAAGCAGGCTCTTCCTTGGATTGATGCAATGGAGTTTTGTAGCCAAAATCTCCTTGTTTGTGGAAGTGATTGTGCGTATGGAAGTCAAGGTCTTCTACAACTATGGGATATTGAAGCCCCTCGGAGACTGCTATCTTTTCCTGCACACAACTCTGTAAGTTGAGATCATTTTTGAAATGTGTTTGTATCATAAAACCTACAAGTAAGAGATACTCATATTTGGAGTTGTTACAGTATATAACCTCTCTGAAGATAAATCCAACTTCTGACGTTATAATAACAGGTGTGAGCTACCTATTTCTTCTAATATTCATCTCATTTTAATTTCTCACTGTTCTCTAATATCTCTTTCATTTTCTCCTTACTGAATGAAGTTTGTTTAAATTCCCACTTAAAGGTGCTGGTGATGGAACTGTTGGACTGTTCGATGTTAGAACAGGTGGTGTCATTTCTCACTTATCAGTGGGCTCTAGTTATGAGGTATGTGTCAGAGAGCATATTTTGTATTATTATTATTATTATTATTATTATTGTTATTATTGTTATTATTATTATAATAAAATTTAAGAAGAGACACCTTCATTATTTTTTCACAAATACAGAAGCACAATTTCAAGAAAGAGTCCTTTATATGAGAAAGAAAGTATTTGGATTCAAGAGGCTCAAATATAGAGCAAATAAGCATTCCACCATGCTCTAGACAACTCATAAATGACCAGATATAAGTGTGAGCCAGTACTTTTTGGTCTCTCCTGCTGATTTGGTGTCATGACTATGTACATCACCTGAATTTGGACCATAGCCTTAGCAGAAGTAAATTGCTTGCACTTCTTTGTAGGTTACATCAGTATCATTTAGCAGCTGTGGAACCTACTTCCATGCTTCAAGTACATCAAATAACACCTTGGTATGGGATACTCGTCTTCTTCCAATGAGTCCTTCAGGTCAATGTATTTCAATCAGTGATTCTCGTTCTATGAGAGCTTTACACTGCCTGAGCCATGGGAAGCCAATGCCAACTGCAGAACATGCTGGGCAGTTACCGGGGTGAGTTTTGCTTGTTATTGTGCATTTATCAACTAAGTTATTGTATATGTGAACTTCAGCGGAAGAGAAGAAGTAAGAGAGAGAGAGAGAGAGAGAGAGAGAGAGAGAGAGAGAGAGAGAGAGAGAGAGAGAGAGAGAGAGAGAGAGAGAGAGAGAGAGAATTCATTAATATATAAGGTGCAGAAGCACAAAATTACAAGTATGCCACTACGTGGCTTAAGGGGCAAGAAACATAAAATAAGCACTAACACATGTGCTAATACTGAACTAATAAAGAAATATTAAGTCTAACAAAGACTAGTATAAGACCAACTTAATGCAGCATAATTACCAAAATACCCTTGACAGTAAAATTACCAAAATACCCTTTACTCGTAACAATGTATATTTATTTTAGATGAATGTGTGATTGTACTATAGACCAAAGCCAAAACGAGAACAACAGATTTGTAGGTTGGGGTGAGAGGGGTCCTTCACAACAAGGGATTGAAGGAAAACTCCCTCTTTAGTTAAAGAGTGCACAACAGAATATGTGGATCTAAGAATACATGACCAACCATTAACAAGTGTGGGGGCAATGACTATGAATAAGCAAAGGGGTAAATAAATGCTCTTTTACATGTTTCGTTCCGTACCCGTTGCCATCCTATCTACTTCCAGCTACCCCTCCTTATTGTACTGAATGACACTTGTTACACTGAACTTTTACTAATGAAAATTTCATTTGACAAAAAATCTGGTCATCTAGAAACTAGCTGAAAAAGTCTTGTATTATTCTCTTTTATCATTTCCTCTTTTTGCCATCTCTTTTTACTTCGTTTTGCAGATTTGGTCTTGAGAACTGAAATTTTTCCACCCGCAGATTTGTTGATGATGGTGACCAAGGTGTAAATGATGTTCGATGGCTTCATAGAGAACCGATTCTGGTCACTGTAAGCGGTGATGGGAGGTAATAATTCCTTTCTGATCTTTCTTACCTTTCTGCTCTAGTTTAGTGAGCTAAACTGGAAACAATTACAGCCTTGCAATGTGGGATGTCTCATTAGGCGAACCTTGCATCAGACATATAAGCAGCCATTCACGATGTGTTAATACGGTGAGTGCAAAATTTTTCCTCTTATGGACTTTTGGATTTTCACGGGACTGAACAGATCATATTGACTTAATTACAACCTGCAGGTTGCTGTGGCCCCAAATGAAAAATATGTTTGTAGTGGAGGCGATGATCAGAAAGTTGTATGTTTTGCTTCTCCTGTAAATTTCAAGTATTAGAAGTCCAATTGTGGTAGATCAGTGGTGTGCTACTGGTAGATTGCTGAAATGTTTGCATCTAGCTGGTTGGTTGGTCTAGCCTGAGTCCTGGGAAAATTCATCTACATAGTTTTTGACTTGTGTACGAGAAAGATGAAGAAAACCATACAAGTAATAGCTGAAGCTTAATTAGATAGGCCCAAACCCAGTTCTTACACTAGTGTGTAGGTTGCTGTGGACTATTCACTAACACTCCCATATGTTTGGACTTGTTTTGGGGTTCCCGAAAAAAGGTGCATATATTTTTGGGTGGAAGCTACTGAACCTACTTAGATGCCATAAAGAAAGGCATCCAACTTAAACCAACTGAATTCTAGTTCATATACCAGGTTCTTTGTTGAGTGTACCTGTTCTTTTGATCCATTAAGTAGGGAATAGTGGACTAAAACAAAGGCTTCATACTTGTTTTTAAGAAAAGAAAACTATCACTTAAGTGGATCAGGCCTATGTGTGCTACTTGTTGACAATGATGACCAGACTAAAGCTTCCAGTTTATCCAAAATCTCAAAATTGAGAAGAACCACATAAGGGGGTAAATGTTTTTATTTTTCTTTTCTTTTGTTACTTCTTGTGCATCAGTTTTCAGAAATTACTCTGATTCAACTAGGTGGCCGTGACTGTTTGGACACCAGCTGAATGCACTGTAGCCTTGTAACACACTCTAAAGTTTTAATAGTTTTGAAAGCAAAATTATATTATAAGATTGTACCAACACTCTACATTTGTATGATTTGGCATGCAATCAAAAGAGGAAAAAAAAAACAGCTGAATGCTTGTGCAGAGTTTTGGTGCTGATTTTTGAAACATCAGTCTTGGTCACTTATTAACATAGTCTCACTATTATAGCCATAAATTTATTCTGAAATGTATGTTTTGCAGGTTCTCTATGAAGATTTGAGAAGTAAAAGACATGCAAAGTGGCGTCTAACGCATCCGGTTGCCTGAGATCATGTAAAAGCCGTATATCTGCTCCTTGTACCTTTACTGGGATGGGACAGTGAACTGCAGAGCAAATGTACAATAACTGCAACGTATATCATGCAAAAAGTGAATAACTGCAAAGTATATCATGCCAAAAGTGGTTTATTCTTGGTTGCATTCCATAAATTATTTCAGGGCTGTCACATCCTTATATGTAAATTACCAGGGTTCTCTGAGTCCAACCCACTAATGCCAGCTTTATCCATGCTTCCTTATTTATAATGTGTAAATATTGCTTACTTCTGTGATTGATGGGCTGAGATCCTATGCAAATGATAAAACAGAGGAGACACTTGAGCTTAGGAAATCAGTGATAAAATCGAAGAGTAGATGTGTTTGAGCATGTTGCAGAGATAAATGAGGCCTTATCTTCTTGAAGCCTTCTCCTGTATCTATGTGCTTCATTACCTTCCTGTGAAACACCTTGAAAAGAGTTCTTGCTGCTAGGTTCATATTGGTGAGTCCCTACAGAGTTTCTTGGCTAAAGGGGCGAGACTGCTAATGCTCATGTTCAGGTAAATATTTGAAAGACTGCGGTTGCTTGATCCTAGATAGTCATGTTCACTGACCACCTGGCCTCGTATCTTTTTCTTTTCTTGTTCAAAACGGCATGTCAAAAGTGTATAAAAGAAACAACCGTTTCAAGTGACTCAGAAATAAGAAAACTGCTTTTTTCATTTAGTATAATACCCTTTGCCTTCTTTTCTCTTCTTCCTTTTCCTGGCGGTGTGAATTATATTCTTCTGGCATTGCAAGAAGTGGGACCTAAATAAACAGGTGGAATGATGTCCTTATAGTAAATAACCGACGACTGGCAAATAAATAATGTTTATAGATAGATAGATGAGGTAGGATGTTTATAGATAGATAGATGAGGTAGGATGTTTATAGATAGATAGATGAGGTAGGATGTTTTTAAATAGATAGATGAGGTAGGACGTTTATACTTATTATCTAAAATAAGTGAAATCATGAAGTATTATTAATTTTTCTACAGTCAATGAGGAGCATTTTGGCAGCGGCTGGCTATGCTCATTGATAGAGAACTTTTTTGAGATACTTTTTGGAAAAGCTTCATTTGAGCTCTTTCAAACGCTAATTTCTTCTCTTTGAAGGGGAGAGTTATTTACATGAGGCTTATCCAAACACAATTTATCCAAAGAAAAGCTTTTAGCCTCCAAAGAGCTTAGCCAAATGCACTCTTTGTGTGCTTGGTTGTTTCTCCCTTTACTTGTTTCTTGTTCTTCTGTTTTCACCTGTCTTCAGTAAATACTAGATGATATGATGATGGTGTTTAGAACAAAGACTTGCATCTAAGAAACCCCTCTGTTGCTCTTCATTATCTTTTCCATGTGGTTGATGATGTAGTTACTTCATCCATGACATGTTACATTATGTTGATTTATCTTATTTTATGATATTGTATATATTTGTATTAATAGGCATTTGGTTGTGAATGAGTAACTTTTATGTGAATATTCTACTCTTTGAGGGGCTATCTTTGTCTTCCTCATCTGCGGGAAAAAAGTGGTCAATGAATGGTACAATAGAGTGTGTGGCCAGGCTTCTTTACTATGTGAGTATATGGGAACAGGTAATCAGGTCAAATTCTTATGGGAGGTCTACATAGAACACTGACCTTATCATACAAGAACACCTACCTTTCCTCCCTGCTTTTAGTCTTTGCTGTCAATGACTCCACTAGAGCTGTATCATGTGAGGCCAGTAAATATTACATTTAATATAAAAAAATTTCTTCTTCTCATTTCTATTCATGCTAAAGTTTTGGAATCTATCTTGTTGAGGCTTACCAGGGATGTGGCTGAGTGTTACCTGGGCACGGTCTGCACATTTCAAATTCTTATGTGCTCCTCTGCTCAGGGCACGGCCTGCACATTTCAAATTCTTATGCACTCCTCTGCTCAGGGCACGGTCTGCACGTTTCAAATTCTTATGTGCTCCTCTGCTCACTGAGTATCGATTTTCATCCTGTCGATCAAATAAGAATAAAATTTACTTGAGTTAACAGGAAATACTGTGGTCTATAATGGTGATAGCAGATAAATAGGATTGTTGGTAAGTTTATTCTCATATATTCTTCCAACCAACGCTCCTCATTACATGAAACCATCCACTTCTCCCCTTTCTCCATGATATCCTTCCTGCTTGAAGCCTCTTCTTTTGCTTTGGATATCTGTTCATCCATGCTTGCTAGTAAATCCTCATGGTCAATCTCCGCGGCACCACGTGGAATTTATTTACAGTATTATGCCAAGAATGACTTTGGTAAGAAGCCAGAACAAAGCAAAGGGTATTACCTGAGTTTATGAGATTAATTATATTAATAATATTGACTGTGAAGGTATTTCCATATGTGATTTCTTGCATATTTCCTCTAGTTGTGCATTTTTCTTGAGGAAGAGCTCCTTCATTTTACTTGCTTTTAGTTGATCAAGTCTCTGTACTTTAGCATCAGCCTATCCAAGTCATGTCAGGTCAAGATGGAAATATATTGAGCACTATCATCTATTTTGACTCTATAAATTATTGCTAATCCCTGCAAATAAAGACATGATCACTTGACCACCTCCTAACTTCATTTATTTTGTTATATTCATAAGAGCATATAGAAACAAAAGATGGCTTGTGTAACCTCAGTAATGATATCAGGAGTGAGGCTCCCAGGTTTTGATATTTCAGAAGCAGAAATGATATGAAATCTGTTGTGTGCAAGAGATCTACGTTTCAGGAGAAGTGTCCATGAGACTCCACAGATTTGGCAGTGCTTTTCAAAGTTTGCAAAGCTGCAAAGCGAGAGGCGATCCATCATACATCTTGTTTCAGATAACTTGTAGGCTTTGGTGAACTCAGCTACCAACCTGGTGGTCAGTTTGTGGCCACTTTGGGTTACTACTTGAAGCAAAAGAATTTGAATAATTAGCTTCACCGGACGCTTTTGCTTCTCCTCTCAGAGCTTCCACAGTATCATCTAGTACATATAATATGGCGTCACTGAATGTTTTTGACTGTTATTTACTTGAGACATCTAAGCTCAGGTGAACATCGATCATTATATTGGACGGATCCATCCCCATTGTAGCAGAGAGTACGAATTGCGTTCAAGTAATCTTCAACTTTTTGGAGCTACTTATTTTATCACAGAAAGTGAAGTCAAATAGTTAGAAAAGTTAAGTGGATATTAATTTCCCTCTAGGAGGTATGGGGTGTTGTCTGACTCTTTTATTATTATTATTATTTAGATTACCTTCTCCCTGTAAGCCTTTGCAGCTCAGACCTGTACTCATCAAGTTTCTTCAGGGATGGATCATTTTTGTTCACATTAACATCAACTGGGAGAGCATCTGACTCAGTGTTGCCCTCTATCTCTGCAGATATTTTCTGTATTTGTGTTTTAACTTCCAAGAACTGGTGAACCCTCTCTTCCTTTCTTAGCTGCATTTCTATCATAGCAGGTGTGATTGAATCAAGCTGCACTTTAAGCATGCCTGCCGTCTTTTCTGGCTTTTATGAAGGGAAAAAAAAAATCAAAAGGATGGTCGGTATAAGAGATATACTAGCTCGAAAGGAGGAAAAAAAAAAGAGGAAAACTGTTCTTGAATGCAAACTTACATGGCATGGAAAAGATCTTTTTCCAAGGGACATCAGCCTCTGAATCTGCTAGAGTATGGAGTCTGGCTCTAGTGATTCTTGTAGAATAATATGGTTCCCTAAAGCTTCCTATGACAATGTTCTCGTCATTTCATACCTTGATTCAGTTTTCTCACTAAGCTCAAGTCTACCACATTGGGTGGTTCAAAATCCATCAAAGAATAATTTCCCACAACATGAAATGTTTAAATTATTTTCAAATAAATTGATGAAAAATTAATATATTTTTTCATTTTTGTTTGCTTTACAGTATATGATACTTATCACCCAGTCAAAAACAAAATAGCATCCCTGTTGTAATTGAATCAAATAACCCACTTGATATCACTATTGGACCACAAACTTTACATCTATTCTATCATCCATAATCCCTAACCTATACTTCTTCACTCTATTGTAGGGTCTGAAGTTTATCCAAAATGACTACTCGACATTAGAATTTTGTTTCTCATTTGTAAGCTAGGATCTTTTTACTCATATAGATATGTGGGACTATCTCTAGCGCTCTCCTTCACATGTGGCCATCTTTTAGGCTCTTACACGTGGACAATATGGGCCAAGACCACATTCAAATACCCGCTCTAATAACGAGCACAAACATCTCCAAATATTTTATTCACATATTCAAGTATATTGTCTAATTGAAATACACAATTAAGAGTCTGAAAGTGAATTCTTATTTTTGAATGAATTTTGAAACAAATTGACCAATTGTTTTCCCTTGTATATACACCTAAATAACTGTTATGATCTTGTGGGGCCAAATTTGGGGCATGGGCGTTGGGATAGGTAAGCCTAGTATGTGATAGGTAAGCCTAGTATGTGATAGGTTTAAGGGTTTAGTTTTTCGTGTTCTATGAGTTCTGGAGTTTTTTCCATATTGACTAGGTACCTAACATTTGGTTTTAGAGTAACCACTACGTCATGTGTTCGAATCCTGGAGGGGAGACCTAGCATGCTATTTAACTCTTTCATTGTTGGTAGCTTGGTAAGGCGTATGGGCGGTGACCCTCAACATATTACATAGGGCTTTATAGCTATTGGGTTTGGGATCGGGATTCCCACCATAGGTTAGGCTTGCAAAGTGCTACTTGCGGTATGAGCAGTTCAGATGTAGACTCATGTTTGTTGAGATGTCTTAATTAAAACATAATCTTATAGGAAAAAAATAGTGTTTTAAAAATCAGACCAAACCGGGGAGTTGGATCCAATTGAATAAGAACAATTGAGTACTCCAATTTGAGTTAAGACCATAACTAGTTTTGCCTCAAAAATGTGTAACCTGAACAGTCCATCTCAAAGACTTTTTAATTTTAATTTATAAAATAATAAAATTCCATGATGTAACCTTCAAAGGTTGAATTATTGGTCCAACCCGGTCTATCCAGGTTTGGCCAAAATCGGACTTACTACCGGTTCATTGGGAACAATGAAGTGTTACTTTGTTAAGAAGATATTTAAAATATATATATATATACATATTAAATATGAATTTACTATTAATAGTTGATTGTAGTATAATTTGAAAACTAAGATTCAGATGTATTATACAAGATAAACATCCCTTTTTCAAACAAACTTCTTATTGTTCACACTCCATGAAGACAACTTAATCTCACTTTAATTTTAAAGAAGCTAGGTATATGCTATAAATACAAGCTTAAACCAATAAAAATACCTAATTTAAATAAAATACTAATGCTGTATACTTTTGATTTCGTTACACTGAGTAATTCTAGATAACACCAAAGGCAGCCTTTGAACATTGTATCAATGACCGGAGGTAAATTTTAATTTTTCATATTTTTTGGTGTTTAATATTTCCTGAAACTAGAAACTTCTTACAAATTACTCTTGAGGCAATAAACGAGGGAGTGGAGATAATTTCTCTGTGGCCTGTCCTAACAATTGCTGCTGCTTCTTCCCCGATGAGAGATGAGGTGTTAACGAGAACAAATTTGGTCGAAGCTTGTTCAAGTTCTACTATATTAAGAATGCTCCGCTCGTTAAAAGGGAGAATGTGCTCTCTGAAGAAAAAAAGTTAGAATGGAGAGAACGTCCTCCTTTGCATTTTAATTTTATCCAATGTCAGGCCTGTCTTCTGAGCATTTGATTCACTGTTTCGATTTACAGGTGCGACAAAAGTTTCTTTCCTTGCGATTGATTCTGATTCCCTAACCCAAATTCCTCACGAAGTAAGCTACTTAAACAAATGCTTCCATTCTAGATCCGTATCAACCACACAAATCCCATCTCTCTAATGACTAAAGCACAAAGTTGTAGCCATTTAAATTCTGTAGTTTCCATTCACTGATACTAAACCAAATGCTACACTTCAACAAAGGGTTTTCTGGTGAAGAGTACCGTCTGACTGAGTTTAACATAACCATAACAAATTACAAATACATCTTCATGTGGGGCTTGTACAACAAATTTTACCCGTGTTACAACACTAACTACTCTAGATGCCAAAATTTATCAGAAAGCATGGTCAGTTTTGGGTAAGAAACTGTCAATACATGAAAAGTTCGAGAAAAAGAAACTACCGCTACATGATCAGTTTTGTCGCCAAGCAACTGAGATCCTGCTTGCTGCTCAGGTGCTTTCATGCAGAAGTGCAGGGAATGTCCTCGTTGGTGAGAATTTGCTCTATCAGAGATGGGGGCAAGGATGGGTGCCGCGGTTTGCTCTCTATGCAGGGTTTTGCAGGTCTATTAGGATGAACTTCATCAACTGTCTTTGTAGGAATTCCAAACTGTACTACCACAAACCATATATATACCAGAGTTACCATGGTGAAAAGGCATTTCCCTATCATTAAATTTCTTTTCTATTCCCACAAACTAGCAAAACGAGAAATCATTTTATTCATGGGGAAACTAAAGTTGTTTACTAGAGAAAGTTCAATTAGGATAAAACATTATATTGTTAAAAGTATCCAATAGCTGAAAACAAGCAATCATTCAAAAAAATTACAAAGTTGAAGACTAACAAAAGTCAAGAAAAAGACATTATTATAAACGAAAAACAGCCATATATTACTTGGCGGAAGGATCCTCCCGATGACTTGAACTAATGATCACTTTTATTTTATTACATATTCACAACAACAGTCAGGCTCTCTATTCTTTGGAGGCATTATTTGGGCTCTCTGTTCTTTGGAGACATTATTTAGGCTCTCTACATGTAAAAAAAAAAAAAGGTAGTTTTGATATTTGATTCTGATGGACTGACATTTAAATTTCAAAAAGGTTAACAATGTGCAAGTAGAAACAAATGGAATCAAATTTATGAGGAAAAATCTAATAAATAAATAAAACAAAAAGAAAAGCGTCCACTATGATCTACCCTTTTGGCATGGTGGCATCTTTAGGTGAACTTCTATCTTGGTTTAGCAATAGAATACAGAAGAAAACAACATAAAAACCTACAAGGTACACAAACTTTTCTGTCTGTTTTTGCAAATATAGAGTGCATAATGTAACATACTTTATTTTGAATCAATTTTTAAATTTCATCTACAAGTTTCTTCCTATAACAATTATAAAAGAGTATGTCATCCATTGCACACAAACCTTGTAACCACATCCCGCAACACAGGCATGGAAGCATTCCTGCATGCAGAAAAAACAAATAGACGTTTTTGGCATAGAAGAGACGAGCAAATGAAAAAAATTTTTAAATCTGCTTCTGAGAAACTATGAGATCTATAATGATTTTAAATTTTCACCTATTATGAATTGGGTTGAGATTTACATAAATAATGTGCTTTTTACAGTCTTTAGATTGAGCACATTTTCTTAACAATTAAATTTCATGTCTACCATAATGTGAGTACTTCTACATCTTGTATTAGTGTAATCTAATTCAAAATTAAATTTCAATTTTTGGTTCAGACCTTAGCTTCTGATAATAAAGAGTAGGCTTCTGAACATTGAATCAGTCAATCATCACAAAAAGTCCAATATATTTCTTTTCTGGAATCTAAATTTCAGCACATACATTTTCTGGGGCCTATTTTCAGCACATTCCTTTTCTGGAACCTACATTTGGCACTTTTCTTTTCTGGAATCTACATTTGTTACATTTCCTAAGGACTAATTATAGTGGTTTAGGAGAAAAACCACGGAGTGAGTGTCATCCCCTGGAGAACGATCAATATAAGCACTCCACTGTTGGTCTTTCAAAACTGGATCTTTGTAGCATATTTCATTGCAATCACCCACGCCTGTATCAAATATACTAGAAATTAGAATCAAAGAAACAAAAACTTTCTTATAAATATAAACAATATAATAATGAAGTAAAAACTACAGTTAGACCAGAAATAAAGCAAGGAAAGTTTAAGTCAACAGATCTCAAATAACTGATACATCATCACATTGTCCGGTCAGAATGTCTAGGATTTTTTGTATGGCAATGACAATGGTATTGTGAGACAAAAGAATACATGAGAGCCGCTGAAGGAAGAGAAGCACAAAAAGAACCAACACTGAGGAGGATGCAGTTGCTCATGGATGGAATCTACAAATTTTTCAGATAATTTTGCATGAGAGAAAAAATAGAAAGTAGCAATATGATGTCAAGGACTTTCATAAAAATCTGATCAAACATCCATGGAGGACTGAGACTATCTTATCAACTAGACCAACATTAAGGATTAAGAAGATGACCATGAACAACAGAATGTTGTAGATAGCCATTTTTTAGCTGGTACGTCTGCTCCTATGTTTGCAGATCTTAGTACATGAGAGCAAGAAAGAGTTGCTTTCAAGTGAACAGTATTCTGATGAGTTTCTACTAGTGAACAGTATTCTGATGAGTTTCTACTAGTGAACAGTATTCTGATGAGCATTACTACCAATAACCTATGCTCTTGCCTGTGTCTCTACGTCCCTAAGTAAACCCTCAAGAATGGCTACAAGAATCAAAATCTTCAAAACCTTTAATAATGCTGACCTCATAAACAAATGATAGTTAAAAAATTAAAGATAGGACTGGCAAGATGAGTGCCCTTCCTAGACTCTGATAATGAAACATGCCTCATCTAACATTGAAAAAGGAAATAACAAAGATGCCACCATACTGAATATCTATGTAGCTCTTGATGCAACCATTAGCTGTTCCTTTGATAAGTACTAAGAAGTAACAACATATACTACTTTGGGTCCTCATCCTCCAACGATTACCACATCCCAGTGCCCATTGACATCTTGCAATTAAACCATAAATAGACTTGTGTGATAATCATCTGCATATGATGGTAGCACATACTTGGATGATATACTCTGTAGGGTATCTATCTACCTGAAAATTCTACATCCGGAGGCTTGGAATCCCCATTGCCAGCGTCCCAACATTTTTAGCAAAATCAGTGTCCTATGTAATTCTATAAATTGTTCTTAGTCTCATCTTCCTATATCAGCTACCTTAGCAGCTGCCCTTTGCTAAGGAGGCAGCCTCTCTCCAATCTCTCATTGCCAAAGAGCCCTTACCTCGAGATTTCTCTTTGGCCTCTTGCCTTTACAGAAATCCACACTTCTCAAAAGAAGTTTGAAGTCTCTCTTTTCGAAAAAAATAAGAAAAAAGATGAATTTTAGCCTTATCATATTGAGGTCTATGCCAGTTAAAACCTCTACCATAAACCAGTGCAGGATTGAAGCATTCCAAATTCAGTGTTTCTATAAGTCTTGCCTCTTTTCCCTACAGAGACTTGAACCTAATATATCCCACTACAAATGCCCATGTGACCATTGAGCTAACTTTCGAGTCACAGCGTCTGCGCTTTCTGTGTACTTGAAC